>JANAVB010003200.1:7193110-7195363 GCA_029216955.1 Iris pallida
TGTTTGGTAGGATGGATTTGAAAAGATGGTTTTGGGGAGTTTACGAGATGCGCAGTTCCTGTCTTCTAAGCCAATATCCCTTTCCGCTTCCTCTCTTCTCACGCGAATGTTGGAGGAAAATGATGGGTCAGATTTTTTAATTTTTATTCTATTTATTATTTAGTTAAAACTAATTAACAACTAAACTAAAAATAAATAATCAATAAATAATTAATATTAAGTTAATATTTCAAAATGATTATTTTTCTTAATTAGTGTTAGCTGTTAGATAATAAATTTTATTAACATTAATTTTTGTACTTAGATTTGGACTTTTGTTACTTTACTGTTAATTTTTAATTCCTAAATTTTGGACTCCAGTTCAATTACTTAGCAATTAATCAAAAAATCAACATTTTCTTCCATTTTTGTTGCTAATTATTATTATTTTTGGTTGCTAATTACTTATTTTTTTGTTGCTATTTATTTATTAAAAACTAATAACTAATAACATATTAATTAGAATTTTTAATAAAAATTTTAAATTAAATATCTTAATTATAAACTAATTATTTAATTTAATAAATTGTTTTATGAATTAGTTATAATTTATTATTTATGTTGTTGGAATTATTCAATAATTAAGGGGCCACATGTAAAATTAATGTGTTTAGGCTATCTAAATAATTAAGCCAAATTAAAGTGGTCTATTTGAAAATTGGCTTAAGGGTATAATTGTCATGGAATTAATATGTAGATATCGAAGATAATTCTAATTTGATGAGGGGCCAAATTAGAAATGTCAAAACATATAATAAATGTATTCATTAGGGTTATGGTCCCCAACTTATACGGCACCAAAAGAGAGATTTTCTCTTTTTCTCTTCTGCATCCCTATCAACAGAAAGAGAGGGACAAAGGATTCGGATTTCTTTGTCATTAAGGTCGTAGCAAGTTGGAAGATCGAACCCCATAAAAGGACGACCGCTTCAAGATCCATCAAGACTAGCAATGGATTCAGGTACGCTTCCACAATTTAATTTATGTTTCCATCTCATGAATCGACAAGATACAATAAAATTGCTAACAAGTGGTATCAGAGCACCCTTGTTTGATCATGAGTTTGAAATTTTCAGATTCAATTTTTGTTGGTGTTCAGAAATCCTAGATCGTTAGATCTAATATTCATTTAGGATTCTGATGTTCTATGGAAGCTTTATTATTCACCGAGCATTTTTTATATATATGAAGAATCCGGTCTCAATTGCTTCCAAATGTCATGTATTTCTAAAACAAATTGCTTAAAATTTCGAAACAAAAAAAGTAATGTGCTAGCATGCTTCACGTTTCTTGCTACTGCTACTTGAGGTGTCCATGAATTTTTTTTTTCCGAACTCTTTCGTTCATGATTTTTCATCTTTGAAAAATACGAATTCAATTAAGCATTATTGGTGCAAACTTACTACATAATAAGCACCAACAGTTTGCTGCCAATTTGGTCGGCACGGCCATAATAAATGTTAACATTGGTTTGTATGCATCTTAAATGAATTCGTATTTTAGCCACAGGAGTAATTTTGCTTAAATGTTAACATTGGTTTGCTGCCAATTTTCTATTGATTTGATTGGCATACTTAAGGAAATCTTGATAGAAATTTTAATTTATGACAGTAATGACCTCTCTATTCATTAAATATTAGATATGGACGCATGTGATAATGACCGTAGAAATCCCATTATATTAAAATGCATGAATATGCTTATTGCTGGACATGTGATAATATGGAATGTCGGTTAGATTTCAATTACTCATGCTGATAGATATTTGGTGTTACTCAATTTAGAGTATTTTCAATCTAAGTTGATCATTGGAGGACAAATTGGAATCAAATATAGACAATTTTATGTTTGGCATAAATTTAGTTTCCAATAAATTTAGTTTTAAGTCATATATTGATGTAATCTATTGACGTACATATTTTCAGCAGAGATTTTATATAATCTTTATGGGTTATTTGAAGCAATCTATGGTCCATATCTTCAGTAAAATATTACGTAAATTTATTATGTTGACAATGCTCAGTTTAGAAATTAAGAATATTTGTTTGAATCATGCAAAGAGATTCACATGCTTATGATGATCTTTTTTGAGTCGTAATATTTAATTATGCATGTATAAAGTTTGGACATGATTCGGTTTTGTAAAATTTAGTCAACATTCAAAAAAAATTTGGTGCCTTTTGTGACTAGCAATAGTCGTCTAATATTCTAAAT
>JANAVB010003200.1:7195376-7432876 GCA_029216955.1 Iris pallida
TGCTCAGTTTAGTCAAATTAAGAATATTTGTTTGAATCATGCAAAGAGATTCACATGCTTATGATTATCTTTTTTGAGTCGTAATATTTTAATTATGCATGTATATAAAGTTTTGGACATGATTCGGTTTTGTAAAATTTAGTCAACATTCAAAAAAAATTTGGTGCCTTTTGTGACTAGCAATAGTCGTCTAATATTCTAAATAGACCCATTGAAACAAGATGTCGCCAAAGTGACCTATCTTGCGTAGATATTTTATGAGGGATGTTAGATGTTGTGTGTGTAAATTCATGCGAGTATTAACCGGCCCAAAGGAACGTTAATACTTGGTTGAATTGCACACATACTTGTGGTAATAAATGTGTGACAATTATATTACGGTTTACATGTGAATAATAACCCGATCCAAAGATATGCTTATTATTTGACATGACTTATTGTCAAAGTTTGATCATTACACCAAAATACCACTTGCAGTTAATATTACTGTCGAAAGAATTGATATTAATGATGTATTAGGTATCTTGAGATGGTGTTCACCATTATTTGAATTTGTTTGACTATATTTTACACTTTGGTTATTTGTTAGAGCATGCTTATTTTTTTGTTGCTTTGTTCTCTTTACAGTTAATGTTGTTAAAAAATATCTGCCAATAAGATTTTAATTTTCATGTTTAATGGGATAAACTTTAAGGGCAAAAAAAATGAATACAGTAGCAGCTAAGGGTCCAGATCAAAAGAAACAATAATATAAAACTAAGGGTTGTTCTTTTGTGATAAGACATGACACATAAGGAAGAAATGTACAAAGTACCACGCATGGCGTATAAAGAAAAGTACATTTCTAAATTTGATCTGTTCTGAGGTTAATTTAGATTTAGTACCAAGAAACTCATGGTAGTTAGATTCTGGTGGGACTACCAACATTAATGTTCTAGGCAAGGTTGCCTGAGTTACCTTTCACGACCCGGTCCCAAATTGTTGGGTCGAATCGGATCATGTCCAGCCTGCACCGTTGTGAGACGACGGCAGTAAGCTGTATCCAATTGCAGGTAATCACAACAACACAAAATATTTGTCACAACTCCTAAAATTACGAATATTAAAACTTGTCCAACAAAAGATTCATCTGATACATCAGATAAAATAAAACTGTCTTTAAATCCAAACATCAAAACTAAAAGGAAAATCATTAACTAGAAAGTTTGCTCATCAGCCCCGAGATCAACATCGTCCAATTGGGACTCTGGCAGCACAGCTGGGTAGAGCTCAGGATCGTAATAGCTATTAATCAATAGCTCAGCATCATCAATGGAACCTATTGGGGGTGGGGAATCCAGTCAGGAAAGGAGCAAAGTACAATTATGAAAATATAACAATTCAACTAATAATTAAAAATTTACAATTTAAACAGTTTGAAATATTCGAAACAATATTTTCCAGCAATTTTTCACAATTGAAAACAATGTGATTTGAGCATGTAATGCTTATGACCGGCTTGGATTGTACAATAGTATCCTAGTGATACGATATGGCTTATCCCCGTGTGAAAAGGAGTAACCTCGCACAATTATGCAATATGAAGGTATTGGTCATAGAACACTACACTACTCCCCCAATCCCACAATCAATAACAATCAATACTCTAGGAGAGAGTTTCGTGTAGCAATGTGGTTTAATCTTGCAATATTACAATTAATAATTAAATTGAAAAATAAACATAATTGTACTTGCCTTGGTTTATGACTGGATTGGAAATTCGGTTCCGGAAAAGAATTCAGACTCGTCTTCGAAATCCTATAGTTGAGAATCCTGACTTAGCATCAATGAGAAAACCATATCTAGGTGTGCTAGTTACAATCTCTAAAATTTGATCCTAGTCAAGTTTTATGTTGTTACAGTCATAACATGTTTATTGATGCGATTCAAAGTCATTAATTTAACGAAATAAAAGTCAAGTTAACATTTTATTGGAAAAATTCGCATTTTCCAACTATTTGGCGAAACTTTGTATTTTGTAATATATATATATATATATATATATATATATATATATATATATACAAAACACAAAGGTTTTTGAATCCTAAGGCTTACTGTGCCAAGATAAAGAGTACTAGTTGGGATTTAATCTTGGTGAATCAACGGTTGTGGGGTTTTATGGGGAATCCAAAGAGTGGGGTTTGCACTCATAATGGTTGTGGATGAGCATTATTGAGAGTGGGGTTTTATGGGGAATCCAAAGAAAATTCACATCCAGCAGTGGTTGGGATTTAATATTTTGATGGGGGCCTCATAATTATTATTGTTCGTTTAAAATTGGGGGTCCAAGATTTTGAGGGGGAATACCTTAAATGAACCATGCCCTATGGGCACGGGTTATGACTATATATATATATATATATATATATATATATATATATATAAAAATATATATATATATATATATATATATATATATATATATAAATTAGGTTTTTCTTTTAATGAGAAAATATGAAATTGTCTAAGTTGCAAACTTAAAATCTTATTATTTTATTTAATGTGAGAAAACTCTTATTAATTTTCTATATTAAAATAACTATTCATTTTATTATTAACGCGTTTACCTACAAACCAACAATCCAGAGAAGAAAAGGAAAAATCTATACTACACATTATAGGTCCACAGAAAAGAAATAGAAAAACTTGGGCTTATACCCTTACAATTTTTTTTACATAAATTAATTTAGGAATTTTCTGCTGGTGAGTTCTGAATGCCGAAAAGCGGTACATTCAGCAGGCCGAGGCACTGTACCTAAAATACTAAGAGCAGTAATATGTTCTAAAGAAATTATAATAAAATATATTTTATGAAAAGAGGTCTCAAACTTGGTCCAAAATATCATGTTGCACTCTAGCTTATGCCTCAACGTCCGAAATGGCCGGTTTCGTTTGCATTTAGCTAGGGCCCATGAACCGATATGGTCGTCGCCCGAAAATGATACAAAAATCCATATTTAAAACCAACAATCAAGTTGTAATTTGTTTTGCAAAGACCGGAATTTGAAAATAGTTTTATTCAAAACTTTAAAATATATTTTCCAAAAATTTGGGAAGCACCACCTCTATAATTGGGACAACCCAATCCTGGGAAAATGCCAACACCCAAAATATTTCAAACCAGGAATAATAAACCACAAAATAATCCCAAATCAGGGATACCAATTTATTCAACCCAAATGTAGATTTTTATTTCTAAAATCAATAATCACAGAACCTTTTCCGAAATATAAAATTTGAAGAATCCGAAATGAAATTCGGAAAACCGAAAACCACAGAACCATATTTCGGAAAAATTCAAACTCAAAAATTCTGAGAACTATAGAACCAAAAAACGAAAACTACAGAAATCATTCCGAAACGGAGTTCGGAAGGTCCGAAACCATAATCGCAACGAATAGATATAATTCTCATAGCGGGATCGGGGACCGTGTCATCATAGACATAACAAGAGGGACATGGGACATGAATTTATACCTCAATTACTCGGCTAGAGCTCTCAGATGAATAAAATAGATAGAAATATCCATGGACAGTAGGAACAGAATGCGGATTGCAGCGGATCGAGTCCGAACAGCACTGGAGTCGCGCACGGAGGTGTGGACAGCGGATCGGGATACGGGATAGCAGATCGGGGCCACTCGGGAACAGTGTCGAAGGCTGGCGCTGGGACAGTGCGCTGGGAGAGGGGTCGGCGGCGCTGGAGGTAGCCGAACGGGCGGCTAGGCGGTCGGCCGAGGAATGCCGCGCAGGGGGTCCGACGGCGGGAAGCGCTGGCCTCGGGTGGAGGGGGTCGCGGACTCGCCGGAGGGCGTGGGTCGGCGTCGGGGCTCAGGTTAGGGCTTGGGGCTAGAGCTTGGAAGAGTGGTGGAGAAGAATGGTGGAGAGGGAGAGGGTTTTATAGGGAGGATTTGGGGGTTTTGTGAGAGGAAAGGTCGTCGGAAGGTTACGGAAGGAGAAGGGGTGCGGCCAGTGGACGTTTGGGAGCGGAAAGGAAAGGTTTCCTTTCCTGGTGGTTTAGAGAAATGAGAGAGAGAAAGAGAGTTTTAATGAGAGTTATAATTCAATTTTCATTTATAAAAAAACTAATCTTATAAATAATTTTTTAAAATGAAACCGAGTTTGGGTTCAGTTTCGAAAAATAGTTCGAGACGGGTTCAAGACAGGTTCGGGACGGTCAGACCAAACACTAAAAATTCCAGAAATAATAATTTTTCTAAAAATACAATTTTTCCTAAATTAACAATTAATAATGATTATAATAATAATTTAGCTAATAGAAATATTCAAATAAATTAACCTAAATTTTACGGGTTTCATAACCTTCCCTCCTTAGAAAATTTTGTCCTCGAAATTAAAGGATAGGGTTAGGAGTTACCTCAGGTCTCAAATAGATACAGATACTGCTCCAAAATCTCGTCTTCTCGCTCCCAGGTAGACTCGCCTGGGGAATTGTGTCGCCACATAACTCTGACTATGGGCGTCACAGAGTTCCTGGGTTTTTTCTCACCTCTGTTTAAAATCGCCACTGGCTTCTCTGGTACTGTGAGGCTGGGTCCAATCTCCAGCTCCGAATGGTCCAAGATGTGGCTCGGATCCGGGATGTAGCTCCTGAGTTGTGAAACGTGGAAGATGTTGTGCACGCCTTCAAGATTAGCTGGTAGAGCTAATCGGTACGCTACTTCTCCGACTCGGCTCAAAACTTCGAATGGGCAAATGTACCTGGGACTCAGCCTTCCTGCTCTGCCGAATCTGATAGTTCCTCTGGTTGGGAAATCTTGACGAAGACACTATCTCCTGCTTCGAACTCCAGTGGTCGGCGACTGGTATCAGCCCAATGCTTCTGTCTGTCCTGAGCAACCTGAGT
The DNA here is from genome assembly GCA_029216955.1 of Iris pallida. Lineage (NCBI taxonomy): Eukaryota > Viridiplantae > Streptophyta > Magnoliopsida > Asparagales > Iridaceae > Iris > Iris pallida. The sequence continues at coordinate 7,200,286 of JANAVB010003200.1, forward strand.
TTGTCTCTAATCACCTTTACCTTCTCTGCTGCATCGGTCACCATCTCAGGTCTAAGTAATACTCTTTCTCCTACGTCGTCCCAAGCAAGTGGAGTGCGGCAACGACGTCCATAAAGTGCCTCGAACGGAGTCATACCGATGCTAGCTTGGTAGCTGTTGTTATAGAAAAACTCTACCAAGTGCAAATGGTCTTTCCAAGACCCTCCAAATTCCAAGATGCAAGATCTCAGCGTGTCTTCTAGCGTCTCGATTGTTCTCTCTGATTGTCCGTCAGTTTGGGGATGGTAGACGGTGCTGAACTTCAATTGTGTTCCCAAACTGTCGTACAAGCTCTTCCAGAAATGAGAGGTGAATCTGGTATCTCTGTCAGATACGATACTTACCGAAACTCCATGAATTCGGTATATATGCTGCATGTACAGTTCTGGCAATTTCTCGGTGGATAGACCAACCTTGAAGGGGATAAAGTAAGCTGACTTCGTCAGTCGGTCCACAATAACCCAAATGACGTCCTTCCCTTCTTGGGATCGAGGCAGTCCTGAGACAAAGTCCATCATTATGTGTTCCCATTTTCACTCCAGGATGTCTAGCGGCTGCAACAATCCTGCTGGTCTCTGTCTGCTGGCTTTCACTTGTTGACAAATCAAGCATCTAGCCACAAACTTGGATACGTCTTTCTTCATTCCATACCACCATACTACAGTACGCATATCCCGATACATTTTATTAGCTCCTGGATGTATGAATTACTGCGACTGGTGTGCTTCTTGCATCAGATCATTCCTTAATTTGCCAATTGGTACGCAAAGCCTCGTACCATGCCTCAGTGCTCCGTCGCTGGCGATTGAGAATCCTTCAAGTGTTTCTGCCAGCACTTGATCTCTGAGTTTGCAAAGCATCTCGTCTTGGAACTGTGCCTCCTTGACTTTATCCATCAGACTTGAACGCACTTACAACTGCATCATTGATGATTCAACTCCTGGTACAATAGCTTCTCTTTCCAGTTTCTTTATTTTCTCTTCAGGCAGTACAATCTCCAGTCCAAGCTTCTCTATGTCTTCCAGCAAATGCCGCTCCTTGGTCAAAAATCTTGTCATCGGGTATCGACTAAGTGCATCTGCAACAACATTAGCCTTATCCGGATGATACTGCAGGTCGATGTTGAAATCTTTCATCAGCTCCAGCCAACGCCTCTGTCGCATGTTCAGCTCCTTTTGAGTGAAAACATATTTAAGACTTTTATGTTTGTAAATATTTCTACTCTCTCTCCATAGAGGCAATGCTTCCATAGCTTCAGTGCAAAAATAACTGCTGCAAGCTCCAAATCATGTGTGGGATAGTTCTTTTCATGAGTCCGTAATTGCCTAGATGCGTAAGCAATTACTTTTCCCTGTTGTTGAAGAACACAACCCAATCCTTTACCAGAAGCATCACTATAAATTGAGAAACCGCCGGTACCTGCGTGTAGCGCAAGTATCGGTGCCGTTGTAAGTCTCTTCTTCAGTTCTTCAAATGCTGACTGGCAAGCTTCAGTCTACACAAATTCTTCGTTCTTCATTGTGAGCTTCGTCATCGGCTCAGCAATCCTGGCGAAGTCCTTCACAAATTTTCGGTAGTAGACAGCTAAGCCCAAGAAACTTCTGATTTCAACAGCTGAACTTGGTGTACTCCACTTCTCAACAGCAGCTATCTTTTTTGGATCCACCAAAATTCCTTCTCCTGTGACAACATAGCCTAGAAAATCTACCTTGTCTAAGAAGAATTCATATTTCGATAGCTTACCATAGAGCTTCTCCTTCCTTAAGGTTCCCAGAACTTTCCTCAGGTGCTCTTCATGCTCTTCTTTGGTCTTCGAGTAGATCAGGATGTCATCGATGAAGACAACAACAAACTGATCCAGATATACATGGAAGACCTTATTCATAAGGTTCATGAATACCGCAGGGGCAATAGTCAATCCAAACGGCATGACCAAAAATTTATACTGACCATATTTGGTGTTGAACGCCGTCTTTGGAATATCCTCCTTCCTGACCTTGATTTGATGGTAGCCAGACCTGAGATCTATCTTCGAAAATATCTTAGCTCCACTCAGTTGATCAAACAGGTCATCGATCCGGGGCAGATGGTACTTGTTCTTGATGGTGATGTTGTTCAGCGCCCGGTAGTCGATGCACATCCGCACAGTCCCGTCCTTCTTGGGTACAAACAAGACAGATGCTCCCCAGGGTGAGGCTCCATCTCTGATAAATCCAAGGGCCTTCAGCTCATTGATCTGATCCTTCATTTCCTTGGCCTTCTTAGGGTTGACTCTGTAGCATCCCCGTGAAATAGGGGCAGAGCCGGGAACTAAGTGGTGAATTCTACATCTCGATCTGGGGGTAATCCTGGAAGACTATCAGGGAAGACGTCCATGAATTCTGCTATAATAGGGTGAGGAGGTCCAGGTTCTTCGGTGATATAGGAGTAAGTAATACCCTCCATATCTTCCGGAGCTCGAAAGATTTCAAACTCCAGCTCTCCAGGTGGGCAGAAGACTACATATCCTCTGTGACAATCTATCAGCGCATGCTGCTTACTTAACCAGTCCATTCCTATGACTACATCATAGTTAGGTAAGGGCATCACGAGTAAGGGTGCTAAGAAATTGTGTCCTGAGATAGTTATAGGGCAGTTACAGTGATGGGTATAGGTACACCACTAGTCATAACTCTACATATCTTCTTGCTAAATCCGGTAACTAGGTGGTGTGTAGAGATGAATTTTGTTGCTATAAAACTGTGTGAATCCCCCGAATCAAATAATGCTAAATCAGGATGTGAATGCACATAAATGGAACCTGTGATGACATCCGTGGTAGGTTCCTGCTCTGGCTCTTGCTCATCTGCTGTTAGGGCAAAAGCTCGTCCAGTCTTCTGTTGGTGTTGCCTAAACTGTTGTTGCTGAGTGGGTAGAGGAGCCTTCTGCTGTGTAGTTCCGGTTCGATTGAATGCCGTAGGGCAGTCCCTCACTTGGTGGGTGGCAGACCCACAAACTAGGCAGTGTCCTAGCCTCTTCCTGCAGATGTTCGCCTGATGCCCTGGCCTCTTGCAGAAATTGTAGATAGGAATCTGCTTCTGAGGTGCTCTGTCATTGGTCCTCGCATGATGGTGCTGCTGTTGATGGTGAGAAGGCCTGTTGCTATTGTTGTGGTTGGGCCTCTTCTGGTTATTCTGTAAGTTGCTAGTTCCAGAATACTCCCTCTTTGAGCAAGCAGGCTGACTCTTCTCTATATCCTGAGCTTGTATTAAGATCCTTTCGTACGTCTTGGCGTCGCCTGCGATCACAGAAGTGCGAATCTCTTCCCTCAGTCCATACCTGAATCTTTCAGCACGATCAGCGGGGTCGACAACCAAGTTCTTTGCAAAGCGACTAAGTTGACCAAACTCTGCCGCATATTCACCAACCGTCATGTTCCTTTGCTTCAGATTCTGGAACTGTCTTTCCATCTCCCGCAACTCTGATGTTGGGAAGAACTTCCTGCGGAACAACCTTTTGAAGGTGTTCCAGTCAAGCTGCCTGTCCTGGAGTCGGAGTTCATTTCGATACCAGTTGCTTGCTACATCTAGCAGTTGGAGTCCCACAGCTTCAACTTGAAGGTCATCAGGAAGTCGAGCAACGCTGAGAAGACGCTTCATGCTGCCGAGCCATTCGTCAGCACAGATATTTCCCTCGGTTCCTTTGAAGGGTCGAGGGCCTAGCTTCTTGAATTTCTCAATATCGTGACTTTAGCAGGCCATAGTTCAGATTGGGCTGCTTCTTCTCTCTCAAATGCAGCCATAGCCACATTGTGGGCATTCTCCATGCCTTATCTCATAATCGTCGTCTGTTCGTGATGAGCTTCAGCTTGAGTTCTCTGTGCCTCAAGCACTCCTCGTAGAAGGCCTACGAGGTCGATGGAGTTCACAGGCACTGGTAGGGCAGCTGGATCAGGCACTTCCGCAGGAGCTTGCTGTTCAGTCCAGAAAGATGTAGGATCGGTCACTTGAGTAGTCGTGTAAAATTCACGGGATACTGGTGCGTTATGGGGACGATCGGTCAGCTGCCTAGGTGTAGGATCCGGACTTGGTTGAGGAGGTGGGGTGTGATCGGGTGATGACAACCCTTCGCCAGCAGTGTTTGTCTTGTCTGTAGCTATACTCTGGAAGGTTTAGGATTGCAAAACATAAGCAAGGTAGCCTACCAGTCTATAACAAACAAAAATATTTACTTATAATATATTTCGGTCCTATGTTGTGACAAATTAATGTTCTAGTATTCTAATTATTTCTAGATATGTTTACCTAAGTTGTTGATCTGACCTGCATGGGCCACCACTAAAAACATGTCTCGACCCGGTCCCAAATTGTTAGGTCGAATTGGATCATGCCCAGCCTGCACCGTTGTGAGACGGCGGCAATAAGCTGTATCCAATTGCAGGTAATCACAACAACACAATATATTTGTCACATCTTCTAAAATTACGAATATTAAAACTTGTCCAACAAAAGATTCATCTGATACATCTAATAAAATAAAACTGTCTTTAAATCCAAACATCAAAACTAAAAGGAAAATCATCAACTTGAAAGTTGGCTCATCAGCCCCGAGATCAACATCGTCCGATTGGGACTCTGGCAGCACAGCTGGGTAGAGCTCATGATCGTAATAGCTATTAATCAATAGCTCAGCATCATCAATGGAACCTATTGGGGGTGGGAAATCCAGTCAGGAAAGGAGCAAAGTACAATTATGAAAATCTAACAATTCAACTAATAATTAGAAATTTGCAATTTAAACAGTTTGAAATATTTGAAACAATATTTTTCAGCAATTTTCCACAATTGAAAACAATGTGATTTGAGTATGTAATGCTTATGACCGGCTTGGGTTGTACAATAGTATCCTAGTGATACGATACGGCTTATTCCCGTGTGAAAAGGAGTAAGCTCGCACAATTATGCAATATGAAGGTATTGGTCATAGAACACTACACTACTCCTCCAATCCCACAATCAATAACAATCAATACTCTAGGAGAGAGTTCCGTGTAGCAATGTGGTTTAATCTTACAATATTACAATTAATAATTAAATTAAAAAATAAACATAACCGTACTTTTCTTGGTTTATGACTGGATTGGAAAGTCGGTTCCAGAAAAGAATTCAGACTCGTCCTCGAAATCCTACAGTTGAGAATCCTGATTTAGCATCAATGAGGAAACCTTATCTATGTGTGCTAGTTACAATCTCTAAAATTTGATCCTAGTCAAGTTTTATGTTGTTACAGTCATAACACGTTTATCGATGCGATTCAAAGTCATTAATTTAACGAAATAAAAGTCAAGTTAACATTTTATTGGGAAAATTTGCATTTTCCAACTATTTGGCAAAACTTTGTATTTTGTAATATATATATTTTTTTTTTTGTAATATATATATATATATATATATATATATATATATATATATATATATATATATATATATATATATTAGGTTTTTCTTTTAATGAGAAAACATGAAATTGTCTAAGTTACAAACTTGAAATCTTATTATTTTATTTAATATGAGAAAACTCTTATTAATTTTCTATACTAAAATAACTATTCATTTTATTATTGACGCGTTTACCTACAAACCAACAATCCAGAAAAGAAAAGAAAAAAAATCTATACTATACATTATAGGTCTACAGAAAAGAAATAGAAAAACTTGGGCTTATCCCCTTACAATTTTTTTACATAAATTAATTTAGAAATTTTTTGCTAGTGAGTTCTGAATGCCGGGAAGCGGTACATTCAGCAGGCCGAGGAACTGCACCCAAAATACTAAGAGCAGTAATATGTTCTAAAAGAAATTATAATAAAATATATTTTATGAAAAGAGGTCTCAGACTTGGTCCAAAATATCATGTTGCACTCTAGCTTATACCTCAATGTCCGAAATGGCCGGTTTCGTTTGCATTTAGCGAGGGCCCAAGAACCAATATGGTCGTCGCCCGAAAATGATACAAAATTTCATATTTAAAACCAATAATCAAGTTGTAATTTGTTTTGCAAAGACCGGAATTTGAAAATAGTTTTATTCAAAACTTTAAAATATATTTTCCGAAAATTTGGACAGCACCTCCTCTATAATTGGGACAACCCAATCCTGGAAAAATGCCAACACCCAAAATATTCCAAACCAGGAATAACAAACCACAAAATAATTCCAAATCAGGGATACCAATTTATTCAACCCAAATGTAGATTTTTATTTCTAAAATCAATAATCACATAACCTTTTCCGAAATATAAAATTCGAAGAATCCGAAATGAAATTCGGAAAACCGAAAACCACAGAACCATATTTCAAAAAAATTCGAACTCGAAAATTCTGAGAACCATAGAACCATAAAACGAAAACTACATAAATCATTCCGAAACGGAGTTCGGAAGGTCTGAAACCATAATCGCAACGAATCGATCTAATTCTCATAGCGGGGTCGGGGACCATGTCATCATAAACACAACAAGAGGGACACGGAGACATAAATTTAGACCTCAATTGCTCGGCTAGAGCTCTCAGATGAATAAATAGATAGAAATATCCACGGACAGTGGGAACAGAACGCGGATAGCAGCGGATCGAGTCTGAACAGCACTGGAGTCGCGTACGGAGGTGCTGATCAGCGGATCGGGATACGGGATTGCAGATCGGGGCCGCTCGGGAACTGTGCCAATGGCTGGCGCTGGGACAGCGCGCTGGAAGAAGGGTCGATGGCGCTGGAGGCAGTCGAACGGGCGGCTAGGCGGTCGGCCGAGGAAAGCCGCGTAGGGGTTCTGACGGTGGGAAGCGCTGGCCTCGGACAGAGGGGGTCGCGGACTCGCCGGAGGGCGTGGGTCGGCGTCGGGGCTCAGGTTAGGGCTTGGGGCTAGGGCTTGGGAGAGTGGTGGAGAAGAATGATGGAAAGGGAGAGGATTTTATAGGAAGGATTTGGGAGTTTCGAGAGAGGAGAGGTCGTCGGGAGGTTACGAAAGGAGAAGGGGTGCGGCCAGTGGACGTTTAGGAGCGGAAAGGAAAGGTTTCCTTTCCTGGTGGTTTAGAGAAATGAGAGAGAGAAAGAGAGTTTTTAATGAGAGTTATAATTCAATTTTCATTTATAAAAATACTAATCTTATAAATAATTTTTTAAAATGAAATCGAGTTTGGGTTCGGTTTCGAAAATAGTTCGAGACGGGTTCAAGACAGGTTCGAGACGGGTTCGGGATGGTCAGACCAAACACCAAAAATTCCAGAAATAATAATTTTTCTAAAAATATAATTTTTCCTAAATTAACAATTAATAATGATTATAATAATAATTTAGCTAATAGAAATATTCAAATAAATTAGCCTAAATTTTACGGGTTTCACATTACCGAAAGTCAATTGATGGTGAAATATACATCTATGTGGGTGACGATAATTCGGTAGAAGTGAAAGCAATAGGACATTTTAGGTTATTTTTAGGAACCGATTATTATTTGGATTTGATAGACACTTTTATTGTACCGTCTTTTAGACGAAGTTCAGTTTCAGTTTCCTTAATTGATAAATTTGGTTATCATTGTTCATTTGGAAACAATAAGTTTAGTCTATCTTTAAATTTAAATATTATTGGTAACGGTTCTCTAAGGTTTATGATAACCTATATTCAGTTGAAACTATTGCATCTTATAATGAAACATTGCAAGTAAAGTCATGTGGTACTAAACGCAAAATTAACAATATTTTTTTAGCCTCATTATGACATAAGCATTAGGTCATATCTCTAGAAATGGAGTTGAACGAGTTGTGTCTGATGAGATTTGGATTTTATTGACTTTATAGACTTTAATGTTTATATTGAATGTGTAATGGGAAGATAGACCAAAGTTAAATTATAAGCAGCTACTTTATTGGTTATGCTACAGATCAAGGGGTTGATAATTATATAATCCCACACTAAGAAATTTTTTTGAGACGAGAAGTGTAATAATTTTTGAGGATGTTGAGTTTGGGGAAGAAATAAAGTCAGGATCATTGTCTTTGAGAATGAATCAATTACGATTCCTACTATCACTTTTGACGATGTGCAGGATTTTATACCTGTCATGATCAAGAAGTGAATTCAGAGTCTCAATAAGACAATGTCGAATTACCTCTATAAGTCGTTGTTGAGATACCTTAACAACGACAACGTAGTGGCATCCCATTCAAGATAAGGTAATTGTTCCTAAGGAACAAACTCAACAACCTCAAGAACCGGTAATATTAAGATGGTCCACCAGAGAAAGGAGAAATATAATTTCGAATAATATTGTCATATTTCTCTAGGAACGTGAGGAAGACAGTGGATACTGGAAGATGATCTAATCAACTTTCGTCAGGCCATGGAAAGTTCCAGTTCTCAAAGTGGATTGATACAATAAATAAGGAGTATAAGTTCATGTAAGACAATAAAGCTTAAGAACTTGTCCCATTACCAAAAGGTATAAAATCCATTGGTTGCAAATGGACATTTAGAACCAAGAAAGATTCGAAGGGTCATGTGGAGAGGTATAAAGTATGTCTTGTAACTAGTGTCTTTACTCAAAATTTTGGGATTGATTTTAAAGAGTTTTTTCTTCGATATCTTTAAAAAACTACTTTAAAACAATCATAGCACATGTTGCACATTTTGATCTTACGTTACATTAAATAGATATCAAAACGACGTTTCTCAATGGTAACATTGACGAAACTATTTATATGGTACAGCCAGAAAACTTTGTGTCGAAAGATCCAAATAATATGGTTTACAAATTGACAAAATCCATTTATGGACTCAAGCAGGCTTCTCGTCAGTGGTACTATAAATTTCACCAAGTTGTTACCTCGTTTGGTTTTGAGGTTAACGTTGTTGAAGATTGTGTGTATCACAAATTCAGAAGGAGTAAAATTATTTTTCTGGTTTTGTATGTTGATGACATACTGCTTGCCACAAATGATATATGCATATTGCATGACACTAAAAAATTTCTATCAAATAACTTTGAGATAAAAGATCTTGGTGATGCCTCTTTTGTATTAGGAATTCAAATACACCGAGATCGTTCTCGAAGTATTCTTGGATTATCACAAAAGAGCTATATCGATAAAGTGCTTAAAAGATTTGGCATGCAGGAATGCAAACCAGGTAATACCGCAGTCGCTAAAGGAGACAAGTTCAGTCTCAATCAGTGCCCTAAGAATAGCCTTGAAATTAAGAAAATACAATAGATTTTTCCTTCATGATCAGTTGTAGGGAGTCTAATGTATGCTCAAGTATGTACGCGTCAGGATATTGCGTACATATTAGGACATTATGCAGGTATTTAAGCAAATATGGATGGATTATTGGGTAGCAGCCAAACTACTTAAGTAATTAATAGAGAACAAGAAATTATATGCTCTTTGTAGGAGATCGGATAATTCTGGAGATCATAAGGTATTCCGACTCCGATTTTGTTGGATGCCAACACAGCAGGAGATCCACATCTGGTTATGCTGACTAATGGAGATATATTTTGGATGAATGTCAAACATGCACTCATAATTTCTTCTACCATGGCAGCAAAGTTTATAACATGCTGTGGACATCCATTCAGGGAATATGGTTGCGAACATTTGTCACAAGGTTGCGCCTACAGTACGGTGTTGAAAGACCACTTAAATTATGGTTTGACAATAAATCAGCAGTAATGTATTCCAATAACAACAGAAACTTGTATAAGTCATGGATATTGACATAAAGTTTCTAGTTGTAAAGGAAAGAATTCAGAATGGTTAAAGTGTCCATATAGCACATTATGACAAACTCCATTTTAGCGGATCCGCTCACAAAAGCATTATCACCTAGGGTCTTTCATGAGCATACTGCTCATATGGGTGTTATCTCAATTAAGTATATGGAAATATAGTGTGAGTTTGTATTTTATGTATTTAGGTGATATTTAATTTTGGACACATTTATGTATTAAAGTATTTTGGATATTTATCTGATCAGATATATGAAAATTCAGTTCATTCTGTTTTCATTATGTTAAAGTATTGATCTCATTAAAGTTAAGGAGGACCAGTTGAAAATAGACATGTATGGATCACATTGCGTGTAATTTTTATGCTACGCATCCATGATTGATCGATGTCGTTTAGCTATATTGGTATATGTGACCATTGATGGTTTAGTTACGCTATATGCGACAAATGTCGCTTTGATCCTATGTTGATATGGTTAATGGACGAGATTGTCCGGATATACCCTAAGAATTAAGATAGCAATTTATGAGCTCATTAAGGTTAACACAATTATAAGGTTACATATGTGATCCAGTGGAAGATTGTTGAAATTATTCAATAATTAAGGGGCCACACATGTAAAATTAATTGTGTTTAGGCTATCTAAATAATTAAGCCAAATTAAAGTGGTCTATTTGGAAATTGACTTAAGGGTATAATTATCATAGAATTAATATGTAGATACCGGAGATAATTCTAATTTGATGAGGGGCAAAATTAGAAATGTCAAAACATATAAATATATGTATTTATTAGGGTTATGGTCCCCAACTTATACAGCCACAAGAGAGGTTTTCTCTTTTTCTCTTCTGCATCCCCATCAACAGAAAGAGAGGGACAAAGAATTCAGATTCCTCTTTGTCATTAAGGGTCGTAGCAAGTTGGAAGATCGAACCCCATAAAAGGACGACCGCTTTAAGATCCATCAAGACTAGCAATGGATTCAGGTACGCTTCCGCAATTTAATTTATGTTCTTCATCTCATGAATCGACATGGTACAATAAAATTGCTAACAATTATAATATACTATTCTACTTCCCACTTTTCTATCTCAAACAAATATATTTGTTTAATCTTTCATTTCCCACTTTTTACTTTGCTATCCCAACCAAACACATTTATTTCCTATTAGGGGGACAAGAATGTGAATGTATTCCTATATGCAATTTATTTTTGAAATTGCAAATCTATATTTTCTAGGCACTTACGGTTTACCAAAGAGGCCCTTACGGCAATCCAATCAGTAAACAAATATTTCACAAGAAACTCGTGGGTTCTTAATTTTTAAAACTCAACCATGAAAAGTGGTCGGATTTTATGCATGTGACCCGTTAATTTCTTTTCAAGGGACAGAAGAGAAAAATGAATACATTTTCATTTCTTAGTGAAATTCACGTGTTGCATCTATATTGTAATTTCTTAATTTGAGTTATTATTTGAGTTTCTATCCACGAATTGATTACGTAATATCATTTGCATCATTTACGGACAATCAAAACCCGAATTTAAATACGATAATTTCATTTATGGCCAACTAAACACATAATTTACAAAACTATTTACAAAATTGAAAATGCAATATATTTTGTATTGTTGTATTTAAATACAAACAAACTAGCAAGTAAATATATAACCCCTCAAATGTTCCGGACTTTTAACAGCCCATCTATAGTGGTAGGTGACGCTGAACTGCAGTTTGTGGGCGCGTAGCCGTTGGTTACACCGGAGGGTCCCGTGAAAATGGATATGGTTCGAATTTTTCTTTTGGCATTGCTCGTCGGTCTAGAAAAAAGGAACACCTCAAAAAAAAAAAAAATTGAACTGCGACTGGCCTAATTCACCAACCCGTACTCCCCCTCCCCCTCTATTGCTCTGGAGATATTCCCTAAGACACTAGCCTAGTTGTAGTGCGTGGAGCTGTCCGAACACAGGTCTCGGATTCAAATCATTCCTTAGATGGCTGGATGACTTTGAGCCACGGTCCAACTTGAAGAAATGATACCTAAAAAAAAAGTAGTAGGATCTTACATAATAATGAATATCATGATTTGGGTCTCGAAATTGTCCAACGTTAAAATTTGAATATCGAAATAACTATTCACCAAGGCTAGTAAACAGTAATTTTATGATTCAAATTCTACCATTGGACAATTTCAAGATCTAAATTCTAAATTTTTCTATCATGTGAGATGATGTTACTAAATAATCTATTGCTCTGCCGTGGTTGACTGCATGCGTGTATGTGCGTGCCAAATAGCACGATTAATATATAACCAGAATTTTCAGGACTTTTCCCATTGTCCCTCAAGATGTAACCGGTCCGGTCCGGGCCGGCCCACGGTCCAAGGGCGGCGGGCCTGACCGGGTTCGGGCCGGTCCAGGACCGGCCCACGTAATTTTTCGGTCCGGGCTAAGCCCGGCCCGGTTTGTTGGCACGCAGCCCAGCCCGGCCCATTGAACCGGGGGTATTGGGGTCGGGCCGGTCCGGGCCTAGGCCGGTTCGGGCCGGTTCAGGCCGGGTTGACCGGACCGGCCCGAATTTTTGGGTTTTTTTTTTTTTTTTTTTTTTTTTTTTACAGTTTTTTGTTTAATTTTGTTTTTTAATATTTTTTTTTTTGTATTTTAATTTTAAAAATTTTTAACTTAAATGTTTATAAAAAAAATATTTATAAAATGTTTATACAAAATATGTTTAAAAAATATTTATAAAATGTTTATAATTTTATGTTTATACAATTGTTTATAAAATGTTTATACAAAATATGATAAAATGTTTATAAAATATTTTCTTTTTAATAAAAATGTTTATAAAATGTTTTTACAAAATATGTATTTTCCTTTTAAAACCATTTTAAAAACCATGTAAAAGTAATCATTTTCTTTTGTATTTTAATTTTTAAAATTTGTAACTTAAATGTTTATAAAATATTTATACAAAATATTTATAAAAGTAATGTTTATACAAATATATACAAATGTTTATACCAATATTACAAATGTTTATAAAAATTTATAAAAATTATAAAAAAACATTTCTCCCTCTTCCTTTATCCGGGCTTGGGACCGGCAAATGCTTGTTTGGCATAGGCGGAGTTAAAAAATGTTTTTTTTTTAAAGTAAAAAATAGTTTTTGAAAGTATAAGTTAAAAAATTTGAATAATATAAGTTAAATTAAAAAATTTGAATAGTATAAGTAAAAAAAAATAGTTTTTGAAAGTATAAGTTAAAATTTAAAATTGAAATGTATAAGTTTAAATGTACATACCTGATACCTTGCACCGTAGCCTCATTGTTGTTCGCCTTCATGCAATGAAAGCGATTCCAAATCCAGCTCGTGGATGTCATGATCTTCTCCATCTTTCTGGTTTTGTGTTCTTTTATCGGCAGCCAACCAATCTTATGGGAGGGGTATTTTGGTAAAAGAACCCCCCCCCCCTCCCAACGGTCAAAAGTTAAAAAAAAAAAAAAAAAAAAAAAAAAAAAATCAAATTACAACGGTCGGCTCAGGCTGGACCGGTCCCAGCGGGCCGGGCCGGGCCGGTCCAACCGGGCCGGGCCTGTTTAATTCAAAAAAAAAAAAAAAAAAAAAATTACCGGTCCGGGCCGGGCCGGGCTCGGGCTGTGGGGGGGGGGGGGCCCGACCCGAACCGAGTACAGATGGGGGGCCGGGCCGGTTCGGGCCCACGGCGGGCCGGTCCGGGCTTACAGGAGGGCGGGCCGGTCCGGTCCACGGGCGGGCCCGGGCCGAACCGGCCCAGTGAACAACTCGAATTGTCCCTCTCTAGTGGTGGTTGACACTGAACCCGAGCAAACACGTGCTACTGGCCTAATGCATCACCACCCACCACGCGCCACCCAAAACTATGGTTCCATCCTAGTGCCAGATCTCTATATATCAGACTCGAGCCCAAGAATGTGTGATCAACCAGACATGCCAACTGAACCCGCAGAGAGTACCAACTGCACAATGAGCTTCACAGTGACAAAGTTGGCACCGGAACTCGTCGTCCCGGCCGAGCCGACACCCATCTGCACCCTCCCCCTCTCCTTCATGGACCGGTCGCCCTGCTTGCGGTACCACGTGGAGCTGATCTTCGTCTACGATCGCGGCCTCGAACCTGCGGACACGGTGAGGAAGGCAGTGTCCAAGGTGCTAGTCCCCTACTATCCTGTCGCCAGCAGGATCGTCGTCAATTCCGACACCAGCGAGCCCGAGGTCGTGTGCAACGGCGACGGGGCGGTGTTCGTCGAGGCGCATGCGGATTGCAGCCTTGAAGATGTCAAGTATCTCGACGGCCTCCCTCTCGCAATTGATAAGGATGAACTTCTTCCTAAAGAAACTAACGGAGATGGTGTCATCTTCTTGGTGCAGGTATTATATTTTCAGAAAATATTTATTTAATTTTATGGTCTTGTATAATATTAAAATTTTTAAAAATATTATTTGTTCTTCAAAATATATTTCTAAACTATTTTTTTATATGACAATTTACCTATCATCTGATAAGGTATCTGACAAGACAAATTTTAAAATTAAAATTAAAATTAAAATTAAAATTAAAATTAAAATTAAAATTAAAATTAATTTTTGGGATAGAATTTGTCATGTCATCTTTCACATAAGAATGGATAGTTGGGAGAAACATTTTGGAGGTACAAATAACATTATTCTAAAAATGTGTTTAGATCTTCTATTGTCCATAATAGTATTTGGGTCTGTTTAACTTAGGTTATTTAGTTTTTGTCATGACCAATCGAGAATGAAACTTGTGATACTGTTGTTTGCTACCCTGATCTCAGCAGTCATACAACCTTTCTGGCCGCAGTTTTGGAGAAAACGAGTTCATGAGTAACATGTACCGTAGATGTTTCTCGTCCTAGTCGCATTGTTAAATGCTTGCAAACTCAAGAGCCCCGAAGGGTTGTGTGACTGCTGAGATAAGAATAGAAACAAATAACAACGCCACAAGTATCATTCTCGATTGGGGATGACAAAACTAAATAATTCGACTCACATAACCCTCACTATTGCAAAACTAAATAACTCAATGTTAGAAATTTATTGTGTCCTGTCGATTCATGAGATGAAGAACATAAATTAAATTGCGAAAGCGTACCTGAATCCATTTTTAGGCTTGATGGATCTTGAAGCGGTCGTCCTTTTGTGGGGTTCGATCTTCTAACTTGCTACGACCCTTAATGACAAGGAAGAATCCGAATCCTTTGTCCCTCTCTTTATGTTGATGGGGATGCAGAAGAGAAAAAGAGAAAACCTCTCTTTGGTGGCCGTATAAGTTGGGGACCATAACCCTAATGAACACACATATATAGATATGTGTGTTGTGATATTTCTAATTTGGCCCATCATCAAATTAGAATTATCTCCGGTATCTACACATTAATTCCATGACAATTATACCCTTAAGCCAATTTCCAAATAGACCATTTTAATTTGGCTTAATTATTTAGATAGCCCAAACACAATTAATTTTATATGTGTGGCCCCTTAATTATTGAATAATTTCAACAATTTTCCACTGGGCCACATATATAACCTTATAATTGTGTTAACCTTAGTGAACTCATAAATTGCTATCTTAATCCTTAGGGTGTATCTGGATAATCTCGTCCATTAACCATATCAACATAGGATCAAAGCGGCCTTCGTCACATATAGCGTAACTAAACCATCAATGGTCACATATACCAATATAGCTAAACGACATAAATCAATCATGGATGCGTAGCATAGAAATTACACACAATGTGATCAATACATGTCTATTTCCAACTGGTCCTCCTTAACTTTAATGAGATCAATACTTTAACATAATGAAAACAGAATGAACTGAATTTCCATATATCTGATCAGATAAATATCCAAAATACTTTAATACATAAATGTTTCCATAACCAAATAGCACCCAAATACATAAAATACAAACTCCCACTATATTATCATATACTTGATTGAGATAACACCCATATGAGCAGTATGCTCATGAAAGACCCTGAGTGATAATGCTTTTGTGAGCGGATCCGCTAAAATGGAGTTTGTCATAATTTGCTATATGGACACTTTAACCATTCTGAATTCTTTTCTTCACAACTAGAAACTTTATGTCAATATCCTTGACTTATACAAGTTTCTGTTGTTATTGGAATACATTACTGCTGATTTATTGTCACACCATAATTTAAGTGGTCTTTTAACACCATACTGTAGGCGCAGCCTTGTGACAAAATTTTGTAACCATATTCCCTGAATAGATGCCCCACAGCATGTTATAAATCTTGCTGCCATGGTGGAAGAAATTATGAGTTCACGTTTGACACTCATCCAAAATATATCTCCATTAGTCAGCATAACCTGATGTGGATCTCCTACTGTGTTGGCATCCAATAAAATCGGAGTCGAAATACCTTATGATCTCCAGAATTATCCGATCTCCTACAAAGAGCATATAATTCTTTGTTCTCTATTAATTACTTAAGTAGTTTGGCTGCTACCTAATGATCCATCTCATATTTGCTTAAATATCTGCCTAACATCCCAATATGTACGCAATATCCTGACGCATACATACTTGAGCATACATTAGACTCTCTACAACTGATCATGAAGAAAAAATCTATTGTATTTTCTTAATTTTAAGGCTAACATTAGGACACTTGATTGAGACTGAATTTGTCTCCATTAACGAGAGGTGTCACCTGGTTTGCATTGAATACTATAATCAATATACAAAACCAGAAAATTATTCCTACTCCCACTGAACTTGTGATACACACAATTTTCATCAGTGTTCATCTCAAAACTAAACGAGATAATCACTTGAAGTACCTTTGACGAGAAGCTTGCTTGAATTCATAAATAGATATTGTCAATTTGCGAACTATATTCTTTGGTCTTCTGACACAAAGTTTTCTGGTTGCACCATATAAGTTATTTCGTCAAGTTACCATTGAAAAATACCGTTTTGACATCCATTTGATGTAACTCAATATTAAAATGTACAACAAGTACTATGATTGGTTTAAAAGAGTCTTTCAAAGAAACCGAAGAGAAAGTCTCTTTAAAAAAAATCTCTTCCTCTTCTCTTGAGGTTGTTGAGTTTGTTCCTCAGAAACAATTACCTTATCTTGAATGGGGGGTGCCTTTATGTTGTCTTGTTGAGGTAGCTCAACATCGACTTATAGAGGTAATTCGACATTGTCTTATTGAGGCTCTGAATTCACTTCTTGATCAATGACAGGTATAGAATCCCGCACATCGTCAAAAGTGATAGTAGAAATCGTAATTGATTCATTCTCAAAGACAATGATTCTGACTTTATTTCTCCCCCAAACTCAATATCTTCAAAAAAAACTACTACACTTCTCGTCTCAAAAATTTATTTGTGTGGGACCGTATAATTATTAACCCTTCGATCTGTCAGCATAGCCAATAAAGTAGCTGCTTACAATTTAACTTTGGTCTGTTTTTTCTTTACACATTGAATACAGACATTGAATTCTATAAAGTCAATGGAATCCATATCTCATCAGACATAAGTCGTTCAACTCTATTTCTAGAGATGTGACCTAATCGCTTATGTCATAATGAGGCTAAATTATATTATTGTTAATTGTGTTTAGTACCATGTAACTCCACATACAAGGTTTAATTTAAGCTGCAATAGTTTTAACTGAATATAGGCGATCATAAACATTAAAGAAACCATTACCAATAATATTTGGATTTAAAGATATACTAAACTTATTATTTTTAAATGAACAATGATAACCAGATTTGTCCATTAAGGAATCTGAAACTGAATTTCGTCTAAAAAGACGACACAATAAAAGTGTCTATCAAATCCAAATAATAATTGGTTCATAAAAATAACCTAAAATGTTCTATTGCTTTCACTTCTACCAATTTGCCGTCACCCACATAGATGTATCTTTCACCATCAATTGGCTTTGGTAGCTCAGAAAACCTTGTCTATAAACACTAATGTGGGTAGTAGTACCAGAATCTAACCACCACGTATTTTTTAGGTACTAAATCTAAATTAATCTTAAAACAGACCAAATTAAGAAATGTGCTTTTCCTTATACGCCATGCGTGGTACTTTGTGTATTTCTTCCTTATGTGTCCTGTCTTATAAAAGAACAGCCCTTAGTTTTATATTATTGTTTCTTTTGACCTGGACCCTTAGCAGCTACTGTATTCATTTTTTTGTCCTTAAAGTGTATCCCATTAAACATAAAAATTAAAATCTTATTGGCAGATATTTTAACAACATTAACTGAAAAGAGAA
This sequence comes from Iris pallida, assembly GCA_029216955.1. Classification (NCBI taxonomy): domain Eukaryota; kingdom Viridiplantae; phylum Streptophyta; class Magnoliopsida; order Asparagales; family Iridaceae; genus Iris; species Iris pallida. The sequence goes on from JANAVB010003200.1 coordinate 7,218,435, forward strand.
CAAAAATAAATAAACAAATATGCTCTAATTAATAACCAAAAAATAAAAGATAGTCAAACAAATTCAAATAATGGTGAACCCTATCTCAAGATACCTAGTACATCATTAATATCAAGTCTTTGGACAGTGATATTAACTGCAAGTGGTACTCTTGGTGTAGTGATCAAACGTTGACAATAAGTCATGTCAAATAATAAGTCTATCTTTGGATCGGATTATTATTCACATGTAAACCGTATAATTATCACACATTTATCATCACAAGTATGTGTGTAATTCGGCCAAGTATTAACCTTCCTTTGGGCCGGCTAATACCCGCATGAATATACACACACAAACATCTGACATCCCTCATAGACTATCTACGCAAGAGAGGTCACTTCGGCGACATCTTGTTTCAATGGGCCTATTTAGAATATTAGTCAACTATTGCTAGTCATAAAAGGTACCAAAAATTTGAATGTTGACTAAATTTTACAAAACTGAATCATGTCCAAATCCTTCTGCTTATTTAAATTAAATAAACATAAATCCTTATGAACTTGCATATTTTTAAATTTAAATAATAAACCGATTAAACTCTAACAAATATATGCATCAACAGATAATATCAAATAATTCATAAGGATGACTTTAAATAGAATAATTTATAGAAGACCAAATATATGCATCAACATATTACATCAACTAATCCACAAGGATTACTTTAAATAAAATAATCTATAAATATTATACCAAAATTGATCTACTATATCAAAAGCATGTGAATCTTGTTACATGATCGAAAATTTTGACATAAAATGTCATTAAATATTTTAAATCTAATCGAATCAATTAGATCGCCACTATAAATACAAACAAAAAATTGACAAATTTTATTTACTGCACCAAATAATTTCTAAGATCAATATTCCATATAATGAATATGCACAAGTCGAAATATTTCAACAGCATCCAAAAATAATTCACAAAAAACGAAGTGCTTTAATTAAACAAGCTTACCATCGCTGCTTTCACTTCTTCTAAAATTGCCAACGAATCATTAATAACAGGTGCATAATCATGTAGCACAAGATAATATATCCATCCTTGTAACTTTAGTAATTAAGGACTGCTGGAGAGTTGTATTAATAGATAATAATATCCAACACATTAATTCATCATGCAACATGAGTTGGAGAATTAAACTAAAGTTGCACTTGATAAAAAAAATCCATAATAGTCTCCTACCACATGCTGAAAATTAAACACTAATAGCCAAAGCCTAAAATCCAATTTTTAAGAGAACCAAAAGTCCAAAACACATCATAAAGCCTATAATCCAATAGCCCAAAATAAACACCCTAAAATGCAAATTCTAGAAAAATCACATAATTTTCCTCCCATCTGCAAAAAGAACAGAACTTAATCATATCCTAGAGCAAGAATTCAACAGTCATCGTCTCTAGTCGCACCACATTCCATTGAAAATTTCATTACTAGAAATTAGATGTTCAAAAAGGCGGCTTCAGCTGAATTTGCTTTTGGGTGGACTCAGAAGTTGCGTTTCAAAAATGCAATTTCAAAAATAATGGCAGTTTGCCAAATAGTTTTAATCGTATTTATGGATTTTTAAAAGAAAAACTTTTTTACAGTCTAAACTCCCCTATTGAATCCAAGATCAATTTTTTTTAAGCTTTACTATATATTATACAGTAGTTTTCTAATATTCGGCATCAATCTAAAAAAAAAATTGATTCGAGCAATTGGAACCCTAATTAAATTAGATGGAACGATCTAGGGTTCCTCAACAACAATAAAAATTGATTCTGAAACTTCAACCTCATAAATCAAATAGGGTGGCTCTGATACCACTTGTTAGAAATTTATTGTGCCATGTCGATTCATGAGATGAAGAACATAAATTAAATTGCAAAAGCATACCTGAATCCATTGTTAGGCTTGATGGATCTTGAAGAGGTCGTCCTTTTGTGGGGTTAATCTCCCAACTTGCTACGACCCTTAATGACAAGGAAGAATTCGAATCCTTTGTCCCTCACTTTCTGTTGATGGGGATGCAGAAGAGAAAAAGAGAAACCTCTCTTTGGTGGCCGTATAAGTTGGGGACCATAACCCTAATAAATACACATATATATAGATATGTGTGTTGTAATATTTCTAATTTGGCCCCTCATCAAATTAGAATTATCTCCGGTATCTACATATTAATTCCATGACAATTATACCCTTAAGCCAATTTCCAAATAGAACACTTTAATTTGGCTTAATTATTTAGATAGCCCAAACACAATTAATTTTACATGTGTGACCCCTTAATTATTGAATAATTTCAACACTCAAGTCATACAACACTAGCTCGCATATTTTTGTTTAGTTTTAGGGTCTCATATAATATTTAAAATTTGCATTTATGTTTCTATTTGGACGGTCAGCCAAGTCATAGTTAGAATGAGACCCAAATCCTCTTACGGACAATATTAGGGTCGGTCCTGAGAATTAGATGGCCTTGTTAATAAAACAAAAAATAAGAGCATATTTGACACAAACATAAAAAATCCTTTCTTGTCGATGTTATATATTAATGACGATGTCATATATTAATGGCACACGTTAATTTAATTTTCTTAAATAAAAATGACATAGGTATCCAATAAAAAAAATTAATAGGAAATATCGCTTAACTTTCATGTGTGATAAAACATGTATTAACCGAACCACACTATAATGTCAAAATATTAGAAAAATTCTATTCAAATTAAAAAAATCTCCATAAACTCATTTTCAAAATATGTTTGTTAGCAAAGATAAGATGAAGCATGTTGATCAAAATGTTCAATATAAGTACTAGAACGGATTTTTTTATGCGAATATTTTGGTTTAAACCATCTTTTATTTTTCAAAAACTTTTGTTTTACTTGCTACGGTTATGTTAAAAAAAAAATCTGAAAATTGCTGAGAAACCCAATTTCGGGGTTGGTTTGTATGAAAAATCCACCCGCAGGATGGCTTTTATGAAATGCCCAGAATTATATAATTCCACGTTAAATATTCCAAAATTTCCTTTAGATGCTATGTATTTACAAAATTGACATTTTCATAGTACCAACAATACCCCTTCGCGCTAATTTGGTCATATATAAAAAATATATATATATATATATATATATATATGATTTTGAATTAAAAACTCAGATTTGGATTGCGATTTTCGTCTTCTTCTTCTTCTTCTTCACGAGAGATCTGAATTCCATTACTCTCATTTTCAGTAGAGATCACAAAGATCGTTCGTAGTTCACTATAATTTTCTTCAGTCGAACTTTGATCATCGCTCATCATCATCATCATCATCATCATCTTCGTGGAGAGATTTAAAGTTTTTCGGCGATTAGGTTAATTGTGGAGAGAAGATCTTCGCTCACTGTGATTTTCTCAAAAATTTTGCTGAATTTGAATTTGTTATGAAGATTTATAACTGAGAAACGATTAGAGAGATCTTTAATCTCGTTCTTTTGTGCGAATATGAAGGTGACTGATATTCGTCGTGCTAATATGATTGGAATGGTCATCCTCCGTTCACTTGTCACAGAGAAAGAGCATTCTCCGTTGTATTTAGACGGAGAATGATCATATTCCGCTAGTTTTGGATGGAGCATGGCCAATTCCCTTGAGAATGACCATTCTCCGTGAGTTTTAGACGGAGAATGATCATTCTCATGCGTTTTAACACGGGAAATGCCATTCTCCGTATTAAATTATACAAAGAATGACAATTCTAATGCGTTTAACACTGGAAATGTCATTCTTTGTATAATTCTAATGCGTTTTAACACTGGAAATGTCATTCTTCGTATAATTTAAAACGGAGAATGGCATTCTCCGTATAATTTAAAACGGAATATGGTCATTCTCATGCGTTTTAACGCATGAGAATGCCATTATCCGTGTAATTTAATATGAAACGGAGAATGTCATTCTCCGTATAATTTAAAATGGAGAATGATATTCTATGTGTTAAATTATACGGAGAATGACAATTCTCATGCGTTTTAACACTGAAAATGTCATTATCCGTGTAATTTAATACAGAGAATGGCATCCTCCGTGTAATTTAAGACGGAGAATGGTCATTCTCATGCGTTTTAACGCATGAGAATGCCGTTATCCGTGTAATTTAATACGGAGAATATCATTCTCCGTTTTAAATGAAACGGAGAATGATCATTCTCATGCCTTAAAACATTGGAATGACTATTCTCCGTGTAATTTAACACGGAGAATGGCATTCTCAGTTAGTTTAGACGGATAATAATCATTCTCCGTTAGTTTTAGACGGAGAATGATCAGAAATGTGTTGTCATGTTTTGTGATCTCTTCTGTTTTTATATTATCAGGGGGGAATGGATTCAAGTTATTTAGTTAATCTTTATTTCAAGGGGAGACCTAGTTTTCTGCCGTATCACCTATAAAATACCGTGGTATTAACACGGAGAATGACCATTCTCCGTCATCCAAAACGAAGAATGGTCATTTTTGAATACATTTCTTACGTTTCTTTCTTTTTTTTAACACATTTCTTACCTTTTTGATATCAATGGTGTTATTTTGAAGTCTGTTATGTCTATTGTTTCCAGTTTTTTAACTGCATAATGGACACTTCTCGTGAAATTTAAGCCATTCTCCGTGAAAGAGCGACGGAGAATGGCCATTCTCCGTCATTATTACACGAAGAATGACTATTCTTCGCAATTTTATATAGAAGACACCGCAGATGTTACAAAAGATACAGACACAGAAAAATAAAATTCAAACAGAAGGTATAGAAAGAAGTTCTTTTATTACTATGTTTACAAAGGATCTATTACATATTCAGAAAGACTCATACTGTTCTTCTACAAAGGATATATTACAAAGACTTATATTATTTTTCTACAAAGGATCTATTACAGATGGTCTGCAGCCAGCTCGCGTGCGGTCTGGCTGCCCTCCAGTGGCAGGTCAACCGATCTGGGCCCTATGCCTATGTGGGTGTGGGTTGGGGGGGGGGGGGGGGGGGGGGGGGGTGTGGGGTGGGGGAAGGCAATGAGAGCATGCCAACTCGCGTGCGGTCTGGCCCGCAAGTAGGCCAGATGTTATTTTCCTTTTTATTATAACATTATTACTTCTAAATCGAAGTTTGTTTAATATATTTCTTAACTAAATAGTACCACTGATATGTGCATCTATATATAGGTTACACAATTTAAATGCGGCGGATTCACGGTCGGGATAAAGACCATGCATGCGATTTTCGATGGTGTCGGCGCATCCAGTTCATGAAAGCGATTGGCGAGCTCGCGAATGGACACAACCAGCCTACAATCAAGCCGATCTGGTCTAGAGACGCCATCCCTAACCGCGAAGCAAACCCTAACCCTAACCCTAACCAGCTTAGCCTCCCTCCGGGGAGACTTCCATCATTGCCAACCTTCCAGTTCCAGCACTACATCATCGACATCTCTCCCGACTACGTCAGTCAGCTCAAGAACGAGTTCTCGGAGGCCACCGGCCGGAAATGCAGCGAGTTCGACGTCCTCGCCGCAAAGGTCTGGCAATGCCGCACCCGAGCAATCGGCTTCGACAAGGACGTCCAAGTCCACCTCAGCTTCCCCGTCAATGTCCGGGCCGAGCTGCACCAGCTGCTGCCTCCGGAAGGGGGCTACTACGGGAACTGCATCCAGGCAAGATACCTCGAGGCGCTGAGCGAGCGCGTCGCCGACGCGTCGTCGCTATTCGAGATCGTGGACGTGATAAGAGCCGCCAAGGAGGACGCGGCGACCAAGTTCTGGAGGTGGATGAAGGGAGACCCGCGCGAGGACCGGCCGGTCCTGGCCGATACGTACGCGGTGCTCAACGTGTCGGACTGGCGGCGCGTGGGCATCTTCGACGTCGACTACGGGTGGGGGACGCCGAGGAGTATAGTTCCGACGAACGACGAGAAGCACATCGGCAGTTGCTTCCGCTGAACTCGCCCGCCCCGAAGAAGGGTGTGAGAAAATGACCAACTGCATTGTGAAGGAGCACTATGAAGCTTTTGATGGAGAGATGAAGAAGATGGCACAGCTCATGTAGGAGAGAATTTATTTGTCATCTGAATAAGTAGCTCATTTCCAAACTTCTGTAGCTTGGGGGCTCATTCATGTGTGTATGTCTACTGTCGATTTTGGTTGTAACCTTCCAGTGGATGATGTGAACTTTTTCTAGTCTCAGAATAAATTCAATTTGAGCAAATGAATTAAACTAAACCCTAAGGTAATTCTCTCGAATGCTCTTTGTGCTGGAAAAATTACTTGTGTGAATTTATATTAGTTAAAGGAAATTATTTCATACATCTATGCACGAGTCTGCCGATTGTTTGATGGTTATTATGTGTCTATGAATTGGTGTTATGCATGCAAAATTAACTTTTAGTAGGATACATATAATCTACTCGCATAATTTGTCATGGACTATCGAATAGAAAACGGTGTGTGGTGGCGACTTCGTACCATGATATACCAAATATGATTTCTGACTTCCACGCAGTGTGTTCAAAATGTTGGAAACAAACACAAAACTAGTGGAATAAACACCGTTTTCAAACCCAAAGAAACCGTCAAGGACCAAAGTGTTCATGCGTTTTAATACTGAGATCTCCGTGTAATTTAACACGGAGAATGACATTCTTGATTTAAATTACACGAAGAATGACATTTTTCGTGTAATTTAACACGAAAAATGAACATTCTCATGCGTTTTAACACGGAGAATGCCATTCTCTGTATTTTTATACAGAATCATGAACATAACTTAAAGTTATGCCTTCTTTTTGCACTTCTTGTTGCTTAGCATCGTTTCCCTTTTCCTTATGTGCAACTTTTCTTAGTTATCCGTTTTCGTGGTTTTCCGTCATTCTCTTTTGGATTTTCTGCAACTGTCTTCATTTTCTCCACAACTGGTATATCTTCTCTAACTGGTGATGTTGCCGGTGATGATGCTGCCGGTGATGCCGACATGGTGTGAAGATTGCGAATGGAGAGGAATGTTTGAAGATTTTGGAGGAAAAAACCTATATTCGAAACTGAGCGGCGTATGGAAGAAGAGGAAGAATCGAACCATTTTTTTGAAGAGTAGGGTTCGGGGGTGTTTTCAATAAATTAGAAGGACAAAAAGGTCATTCAGAACCCGCTTTATATAGTCATTGCTAATTCTGGGCACGCGATAAAATTTTATTTTGCGGTGGATTTTACATAAAATTTTTGGGCATTTCATAAATTTTTCCTTAAAAAAATACCTAGTTATTTCCTCTAAGTTCCAATCTTGTATTTCTTTTCAGCAAAGACTAGAGGTTTCTGGAATGTAAAATATATTTTAACAAGTATGCACTATTATTTTTCCAAAGAACTTGTATTTTACTAGCTTGCTAATTAAATTTGTGTCCAGCAATATATTGAGTTATTTGTTGCAACCTAGTATTTTTTTTGGTATAGACTAGTGGTTTATGGATATAAAAGCTATTTTACAAAACAAATTTAACTATTATTGCATAAGCATGAACCCGTAGCAAATCAAATTATTCATTCAAATTTAATTTTTGGATTGAATACATCTCGGTCCCACATTCACAAGGTAAAAGGATATTACATGTAAAAGAAGAGAAATAAATTTGTTACAAAATGGAGATGCAATGGATATTGATCCTTGTATACCTCTCACACACAAAAGCAAACATTTTTCTATTTGAGCTACATTTCCACTATCTTATGTTTATTTATTATAAAAAATTTATAACAATTTTTTTTAAAAATTAAGGGCCCTCTATATTAGAGGGCCTTGTATTGTTCCAGTGGAACATATCTGGACCTGAACGTAAATTTTTAATATTATACCAAAACCTAAAACTAAATAACCCAAATATTTATTCATTCGATTTTTTTTTCCTAAATGGGACTGTTTGAATCAATGGATGGTCTGCAGCCAGCTGGCCGCCCTCCAGTGGCAGGTCAACCGATCTGGGCCCTATGACTATGTTGGTGTGGGTTGGGGGGGGGGGGGGGGGGGGAGGGGGGGGAGGCAATGAGAGCATGTCAGCTCGCGTGCGGTCTGGCCCGCAAGCAGGCCAGATGTCATTTTCCTTTTTATTATAACATTCTTACTTCTAAATCGAAGTTTGTTTAATATATTTCTCAACTAAATAGTACCACTCATATGTGCATCTAGCTATATATAGGTACACAATTTAAATGCGGCGGATTCACGGTCGGGATAAAGACCATGCATGCGATTTTCGATGGTGTCGGCGCATCCCAGTTCATGAAAGCGATTGGCGAGCTCGCGAATGGACACAACCAGCCTACAATCAAGCCGATCTGGTCTAGAGACGCCATCCCTAACCGCGAAGCAAACCCTAACCCTAACCCTAACCAGCTTAGCCTCCCTCCGGGGAGACTTCCATCATTGCCAACCTTCCAGTTCCAGCACTACATCATCGACATCTCTCCCGACTACGTCAGTCAGCTCAAAAACGAGTTCTCGGAGGCCACCGGCCGGAAATGCAGCGAGTTCGACGTCCTCGCCGCAAAGGTCTGGCAATGCCGCACCCGAGCAATTGGCTTCGACAAGGACGTCCAAGTCCACCTCAGCTTCCCCGTCAATGTCCGGGCCGAGCTGCACCAGCTTCTGCCTCCGGAAGGGGGCTACTACGGGAACTGCTTCCAGGCAAGATACCTCGAGGCACCGAGCAAGCGCTGTCGCCGACACGTCGTCGCTATTCGAGATTGTGGACGTGATAAGAGCCGCCAAGGAGGACGCGGCGGACCAAGTTCTAGAGGTGGATGAAGGGAGACCCGCGCGAGGACCGGCCGGTCCTGGCCGATACGTACGCGGTGCTCAACGTGTCGGACTGGTGGCGCATGGGCATCTTCGACGTCGGACTACGGGTGGGGGACGCCGAGGAGTATAGTTCCGACGAACGACGAGAAGCACATCGACAGTTGCTTCCTGATGAACTCGCCCGCCCCGAAGAAGGGTGTGAGAATAATAACCCGTTGGAAATTATTCCAAAAAAATCTGCAAACAAAATAAAATAAAGTTAATGTTACCGGCCTCCGGAAAAGTCGCACACGAAGCACTGCCCTAAGAGTTGATTCGGGTCTATGTGCAGACTTGTTTCGATTGCTCCTAGTGGTAAAACTCCCGCTCTACGGTATCCCCTCGTCGCACACAACTTGGAAAGAGCGACCCCGAACTTAGCTTTTCTGCCCAGAGTACAAACCGAAGAACAATGCTTTGAATTGAACCAGAGAGAATGAGAGGGAGAGAGTGGAGTGTAGATTGTGATTTTTATTGAAAGGATGCTCTCTTATATAGCATTAAGCATATGCTAAAGATAGTCTATGCTTAAAATAGCCTATACTAAAATTAGCCAAAAGAGGCTAAGTCTCCAACTTAAAAATGACACATGTTGAAGACTTGACTTTTGCATGTAATATGCAACAATCCCCCCCCCCCCCCCAAAAAAAAGTCAAGTTTCGAAAAACATATAGATGACAAGGGGATAAGAATTGATAGAGGATTTCTGGACAAATATATATTATACATAGATGAGATGGACTACAGTCTTGAATCACACATAATATGCTAGAGGTTCTTTGGGTCTATAGGGTGGCGCTTTGATTGGCCATGCGCACTTTTACACATTCATGAGAGTTGTCTAGGATCTTCCTGTCCTATAGTCGCGGCCTTCACGACCTCTCATATAGGTAAGTCCTCAAGGGTTGGTGATAGGTATCAACCCTGCATATCATGCTTGGACTTATTAAGAGTTTAAACTAACCCTAACCATATCATACCGGAACACTGTCACCATAAGGATGGGGTATCAATGTACACATGTACAGTCTCCTGGACTTTTATTTTAAAGAGAATTTAATCTCAAGGTCAGTGTTCCATATTAGTCACCTAGTCCAGTTTGTTCCTACCCATTGAACCGGCTTCTTGGGATCTCCAGTCAGACTCGGTTGGGTTGCCACTGCTGGTGACTAAATTATGGGCTTAACCCCATTCCCCTCGATCATTCTAGGATCAATGTCCTAGACAGAACATTCGTCAAGTGGTCTGCAAGGTTCTTTTCTGACTTTATATAGTCAAGAACCATATATTTGCCCAATGGGCTCTTTATAGACTTGAAGCGCAGCTGCAGGTGCCTGTTCATCTTAGCATTCACAGAATCATGCTTTAGTAGTTCAATAACAGATTTATTATCACAATTGATAGAAAATTGCAGGAACAGGAATATGATAAACAGGTATATGCATAATTAGATTTTTAAGCCATTCGGCTTCTGTACAAGTAGTGTCAAGAGCTATCATTTCAGAGTCCATTGTACTCCTAGCTATGATAGTTTATTTGCATGAACTCCAGGAGATTGCTGCTCCTCCTAGAGTAAAAACATATCCAGTAGTGGATTTTATATCATGTGAATCAGTTATCCAGTTTGTATCTGAATAACCTTCTATAATATCAGGGTGTCTAGAATAATGAAGTTTATAATCTAGAGTACCTCTAAGATATCTAAATACTCTATCCAATGCAGTCCAATGTGACTGATTTGGATTTTCGGTATATCTACTAAGTCTCCCAATAGCAAATACAATATCAGATCTGGTTCTATTTGATATGTACATAAGGGACCCTATTATCTGTGAATATCTATGTTGTTCTATAGGTGATCCTTCATTCTTCTTGAGGCCAACATTAGTGCCATAAGGAGTAAGGGAAGATTTTTTGTCAAAATACTCAAACTTTCTTAGCATTTTCTCAATTGAATGTGCTAAAGATAGAGTATAGCCCTCTTTGCATTTTGACACTTGCATTCCTAGGATCAAGTTGGCTTCGCATAGGTCTTTCATATCAAACTGGTTAGATAAATAATTCTTAGTGTTTTTTATCAGTTCCAGTGAAAATCCTAGAATAAGGATATCATCAACATACAAGCATAAAATGACACAACTTCCACCAGAATTTTTAGAATATGTACATTTGTCATACTCATTTGGCAAGAAACCATATTCTATAATCACTTTATCAAATTTGTTGTGCCATTGCTTAGGAGCTTGCTTTAGGCCATAAAATGATTTTACTAATCTGCAAACTTTTTTTTCTTGACCTTTAGCAATAAAACCTTCAGGTTGCTCCATGTAGATCTCTTCTTCTAGATCTTTATTCAAAAATGCTGTTTTTATATCCATTTGATGGATCATCATGTTATGAATGGATGCTAAGGCTAGAAGGGTTCTAATAGAAGTAATCCTAGCTACAGGAGAATATGTATCAAAATAATCTAATCTCTTTTTTTGAGTGAAACCCTTGGCTACTAATCTAGCTTTGTATTTCTCTATAGTACCGTCAGCTCCGAGTTTCTTTTTGAAGATCCACTTGCAATCTATGGGTTTACTATCTAAAGGTAGATCTGCAAGAAACCAAGTATTATTCTCCATAATAGAGTTATACTCATTGTTTATGGCTTCTTTCCAGAAAGGAGCATCAGAAGAAGATATTGCTTCTTCGTAAGTTGAGGGATCACCCTCTATCAAATAAGTGAAGAAGCCTTCCCCTAAATTCCTTTCAATCCTTCCTCTTTTACTTCTTCTAGGTTCTAAGTCTTGTTCATGTTGTGAGCTTGATGAATGGCAATAGGAACTTGTAGAAGGAGCTAGGAAAGAACTTGAGGGTTTGGAAGAAATTCTATCCTTAAAAGGGAATATATTCTCAAAGTAAACTGCATCTCTAGCTTATATAATGGTATTGTTAGAGATTTCATTTACTTCAGAATTAGTCACTAGAAATCTATTATCATTGCTATCTAAGGCATATCCTATGAACACACCATCTACGGTCTTAGGTCCAATCTTTCTATTTTTTGGTTCAGGGATTCCAACTTTTGCTAGACATCCCCAAACTTTGAGGTAATGGACTCTAGGAGTTATACCTTTCTATAATTCATAGGTAGTCTTATCCTTAGATTTACTGGAAATCCTATTTAGGATGTAGCAAGCTGTTAATAAGGCTTCTCCCTACAAGTTATCAGGAGCTCCTGAGCTGAGAAGCATGGCATTCACCATGTCGAACAGAGTGCGATTCTTCCTTTCAGCAACTCCGTTGGATTATGGTGAATAAGGAGCAGTCATCTCATGAATTATCCCATGTTTTTCACAGAAGTTAGTCATTTCGTTTGAGGTATACTCTCCGCCACGATCAGATCTAAGGATCTTAATCCTTTTCTCTAATTGGTTTTCAGCTTCTGATTTGTAAACCTTGAATCTATCTAGAACTTCATCTTTGGTTTTGAGAAGGTAGGTATAGCAATACTTTGAACAATCATCTATAAAAGTGACAGTATTTCCTACCGCCTCGAGTCAAAACCCTATTTGAATCACAAACATCACTATGAACTAGTTCTAGAAGATCAGAATTCTTTTCTACGAATTTGAATGGTAGTCTAGAATGTTTGGCTTGAACACAAATCTTACACTTGTCTTTATTATCCATAGGAGACTTGGGAATAAGATTTAGGTTCATCATCCTTCTAAGGGAACCCAGGTTCACATGACCTAGTCTACCATGCCATACATTGAAAGATTCTACATTGGAAACAATAGGAGAAGGATCCAACATTTTATTTACAATACTGAGAATAAACAGACCATCCTTTACAAATCCTTTACCAACAAAGGACTCATTCTTAGAAAATACAACTTTATTAGCTTCCATTACAATCTTGTAACCAGATGCTATAAGAAGGGAACCGCTAACTAAATTTCTCCTAACAGTCGGCACATGAAGAACATCATGAAGAGACATAATTTTTTCTAATGTCATCTTCAGATCTGTTCTTTCTCTTCCTACAATTTGTGCCGTAGAGCCATCTCCTAGGGTTATGCCTCCTCCACATGATTTCTGATAGTTTGAAAAACAGGAGCGATCAAATGAAACATGAACATTAGCTCCAGAATCCAACCACCAGTCATCAGAATGGTAAGAAATATTAACTAAGGGTTGGTAAGTCACAGACCTGAAGGAACCAGAAGACCCATTCAGAATCATGTTGGCTTCTGGTTTGGCTGGGCCTTTCCCCCTATAGGAAGTCTTGATTGGTTCCTTCTTCCTTTGGAAACAGTTGATGGCCGTGTGGTTTGTTCTACCACACACAAAACAAAATCTTCCTTGATCCTGAGTCTGACCAAAGTTTCTAGGTTTTTGGAGTTGCTGGTATTGACGATTCTGGTGGTTCTGGTGATGAGGCTGAACAATATTCTTCTTCTTGAAGATATTATTCTTGGGTTTGTGAGAATTATTAGGCTTAGGTTTGCTATGGGATGACTCTACTAGGTTTACCTTAGCCTTAGTCTCAGTCTTGGAGTTAGACCTTAGCCTAAGTTGTTCTTCAACTCTAATTTGCTTCAGTACTTGGGCAAAAGTAAGGTCACCTTGGGTACGATGGAGGTCCTTTTTTACATCAGACCAAGAAGGAGGGAGCTTATCTACTAGGCAAGCTATCTTATGTTCAGCTGAAAAGGTTGTACCTTTAGCTTGAATGTGCCTCACAAATTTTTGCAATTCATGGATTTGTTCATTCATAGGTTTGTCATCTACCATGAAATACTTATTAAATGCTGAAGAAGTGAATCTTTCAATTCCAGCATCATCACAACCATATTCATCTTCTAAAGCATTCCAAAGTTCTTTGGCGCTTTTATATTCAAAGAATATATCATAAAGTGAATCAGATAAAGCGCTTAGAATTCGATGGAAGCAGTGAAAGTCTATTTCCTTAGGGGTTTTAGGATTGGAGGAACTGGAGGTTTTGGACATTTCTATGTCAGACTCAGTGTCGTCAGAACCATTTATGATGGGTGTGGAACCATCAATGGCTGAAATCAGTCCTAAAGTGGTGAGCCAGAAATTCATTTGACTCTGCCATCTCTTGAAGTAGGTGCCATCAAACTTGGCTGGCTTAGCAGTCGAAGTTTCGTCTTTAGTAGACATGATTTCTAAGGTGTAAACATAAAATAAAATATTTACTCAATAAGATGGATTAAGCTAAAACTTAAAAATTTAAATGATTTTAGTAATAGACCTTTAAAATTTTAGTTTTTCAAGTTTTGATAATGTTGGGTTAGCTGTAGGGGCCGGATCCCAGCAAGCGGAGGTTCACTAGGAACTCTTAAGAACCGGTCGCTTAGACGATTTACGTCTTTTTGACAGAAGGGCCCTTTCGGCTTGTTCCCAAACAAATCTCTACTTTAGAACTTTAAAATTAAATTTTTTTTACTAAATCAATTAATTGTTTACTTTAGTCTAAATTTAAATATTGAGTAAAGAAAACTAGAATTGACAAAATTACTAACAAAATAATGTTTGTCTCAGGTGTCACTTTAAGAAAATGATAAATTGTTACTAATTTGACAAATATTCAAAAAATTAACAAATAACTTGTTAATGGTAAGTTAAAATATTTGCTTGATGACAGTAAAGAGTAAGCAATGTATAGCAAATTTAGTGAGTGAATAGGAGATATGCTAACACTAATATAAGTTATAACAATGCATATAAGTCTTAATGCTTACAATAATTTAAGCACCGTATATTATTGTCACGCTCCGCTCCCATAGGAGCGATCGTCCTCGCTAAGACGTGATGTCGCACGAGCCTAGATTGCGCTCGTGCAAGGCGGATTCCATAACGACCGATTTCAGCGGCTGCGACGGGGTCGTCTCACAGAAGTCCCGAGCAGAGACATTGAATAATAGCAGCGGAATTTAGAAAGCAAAACACAAGTCATTGCAAAACACTCTTTTATTGATATTGAAACAAAGGTTACAATGGGGCACAAGGCCAAGATTATAAGTCTCTCAAGCTCACTCAACTCACATTACAAGTCACTCAGCTCTCTCTCATCTTTCAACACAAGTCTTGACTCCAGCGGAAGCTTCGGAAGGCAACGTCCATACATTATGTCCCGTATAAGTCTTGACTCCATGCGGCCGCATGCTTCAAATTGGCAAGGAACTTCGTGCCTCGACGCATCCAAGCGAGCTCCGTGCCACGAGCTTCTACCTGTGCCTGCACATAAAAACTATGTGGGTGTCAGTACTCAAATGTACTGGTGGAATGAGCTCCTCGCCCACCCATACAAAATTGACACGTTTGATTTACTTTGTGCAACATAGTCCCTTCTTATCGATTGTCTTTCTACTCTTGCCTTAGGATCAGTTTTAGGACCGACGCCTTGGCCTATTCTGTGTCGCTAGACCATTCCGTGCTTGCGTCAACAATGTTAACTCATGCCTTGCCTCTAGACCCTTCTCGTGCCAACAACGTTAATCTATCAAGTCGTGTTTGCCTTACGGCCCAAATCAGAGATGCAACTACGTGATAAGACTCTTTTCTCGTGTGACCGTTCTACAAATCCTTTTTGAGGCCGTGCCTCGCAACTCAATGAGACTCAATCACATCGCCGCCTCGCGGCCATTCGCTTCAATCACCAACTGACCTAATCAGGACTTGTGAACTAAATGTCATTCGACCGACTTTGCCTTACGGCATCTTCTGACTTAAACACAAGACGACTCAAACCAACTTATGTAACTTATATGCCAACAACATAAGACCCGATGCCGCATCCCGTGTCAAAGCACGTCGCCTATGTTGTAACCATTCTTAGGCCCAAAAACTTGTGTTCCAACCATACACACATTCAACTAGACTAAATTCAAAGGCACACACACTGATTGCCGCTCGTGCCGACTCATCTCCACAATGAAAAGAATAATAATATAAAATCAACTTGATTATTTATGGTACAATCGTTGGACGGAGACAAAGTCCACTACCAACTATTTCAATGAAAGAAATGTACAAGAATCGATCAATAAAATGGCAAGACGAACCAAGCGCAATCGTCTTCGAAGGAATGGAGAGAATCACGGCCTTGGCTAGAACACCTGCAGTGAATCATGAAAGCACACACCTGGGAAATAACCAGGTCCTCAAACGGACGTAACAAGATACATGAAGAACAAGCTAATATGAACTGTCAGAATAATAAAAAAATATATAAAAGACTATCCTAGACACAAATATGCAAAGGAGATTCTAACTACCTAATGTGCAATTTAGAGGACAACTTTCATGCGCATGGGTGGGATTCTAGGCTATGTGTACGCAACTGGCATCCAGTCAACTGTATCCGGCCGTAACGTCTAAAACGTCAGAGGGTATCTGCAAATAAATTGCCACAGTTCCATCCGGAGACTGTGGTTTACCTGTTTGGATTTCCATACGCACTAGCGACTGTCCTCTCCCAATATTTCCCACACTGTCAAGTCATGTCCATGGCTCGTCCAGTTTTGTAACTGCTTGACTCTCTAAAACCCTAGTCATAGCAGTTACGATTATCTACCATCACACGACTTTAGAGATAGCTAGTCAATAAGTCGTGCCCCTAGCAAAATATCTCAAACCGTGTAGTATGAGTGTCATGGCCCAAGGAGATATAATGATATCCCCCAACAAGAAGGTAGTCCGCTAAAACTAAGTTAACATGCATATAGTAAAGTAAAATGACTAATAGAGTCGCTTGCACCCAAGTGTGGCTTGGACGCGCAGTTTATAACAAAGAAAACTAACAATATAAAACAAAATAAATAATACAGAAAATAAATAATTTGACAGTTATATTAGCAAGGTATACTTGCCTGGTAGGTCGCCTGGGGTGGTGCTATGTTCATGTGGCACAAAATAGTAAATATGCAAGACAGCCTCTAATGGTGGCACGGACAATTCCATCAGGTCCAAAATGGTCATAATAGTTAGGGACGACATAAGGTAGTCTATAAGTGGCGAGGAAATAGGAGAGATAGAACTAGTTATGGACAGAGGATAATAGAAGCAAATTTAATAAATAATATATATATCAATTTAGAAACTATATAATATGCCAAGAATTTATAGATAACTACGTACTTTATAAAAATCATTTATATGCATCCGTAACTTCTCTTAAGAAAATATGCTATATAATACCTACATTTCTACCATTTTATAAAGTTCATAGCGTATAAGATTTTATATATATAAAACCCAAAACTATCTATAGGTAGAAAGTAATTTTAAGTACCCAAAATAAAATATCATGTAATAATATTTTAGTTAAAAGCATATTTACAGCACCATAAAAAAACAAGAATACCTTAGCCATTAAGTCAAATATTATATTTTTTGAACAACTAGATAATACAATAATAGTATTCTTAACCCTATTTTGTCAAAGTACAAACTTTTAGACTAAGAGATATAAGTTGATTTCACAAAATAATACGATGATAGTATATATATAGAGTATCAATAATACTAATACTGAATTGTTATAATACTAAAATTAATAATAGCCAAAATTTGGCAAAGATCTTAGTCAACTGCAAAATAATAATAATAATAATAATGATAATAATAATAATAATAATAATAATAATAATAATAATAATAATTATAGTAATAACAGATACTAAAAAAATTAATAAAAAATAAAACAAAATACAAAAAACAACAACAGCAAACAAACCATTACTAACCAGTTATTCCTAATCAATGAAAAGAGAAGAGAGAGAGTACGAAGGAAAAGGGGGAAAGGGAGAGAAGGCGGTCGGGAGGTCGGTGGGAGCTCGGGACGGCTCCGGCGGAGAGGGGGTTTGGTGGTGGCGCGGAGAGAACGGGAGAGATGGGGTCAGGCGGAAGGAAGAGGAAGAGATCGGAGAGTATCCAAGCGGGGCGGCGTGGCTCGATCCAGGCGATGGTTGGTGGTGGTCCCACGCGCGGTTGGGGAGACGCAAGCGGCGACGAAAGAGGACTTCGCCGGTAGAGCTACAGCGGGGCGGAGGAAGGCGGACGCACGCGGCTCGATAGGGCATGGCCTAGTGCGGCGGAAGGGTTCAGCAGAGGAAAAAGAGCCGGCATGGGCGGACCTTCGAGATGGGGTCGCTGGAGATTGCCGCGCGCGGAGGACGCGTACGTGCGGGCGACGTTCAGTGTGACGAGGCCGGCGCGGGAGGCACGGGCCAAGGTACGGTGGCTGAGAAGGAGGTTGGCGTGTGTGTTTTATTTATTTATTTATCTAGAGGTTTTTGTGTGGACGGCCGGTCGCGGTGGCGGCCGGTCATCATGGTGGTGGCTGGTATTTGGGTCGAGATGGTGATAGTTGTTGGTGTTGTTGTTGCTTGGTTTCTTGTCGGAGGAATTAACAGGGGGTGGCGGGCTTGACAGGTTGTTGGTGGCCGAGGAGGAGAAAGGGGTGGTGTTGGGGCAGTCTACGACGGGTGGCAGTGCCACTGTGGTGGCGTTGGCGGCTGCGAGCATGGTGATAAAGATGGGGATGCCGGTGGTGATGACGGCGGGGTACTGGTAAATAGGGACGGTGATGATGTGGTTCGTTGGGGCTGTGGCCGTGCTGTCAAGTGTCGACGGGGTCGGGTGACGGGGTGGGTGGTGGTCCTCGGTTTGGTGGTGGATGACGACTACGGCGAGGTGGTTGCCGGTGGTGGAAGGCTGTGCCGTGATCATGGGTGGTGAGCGGGAAAAGTGGCTACGGTGGATGGCCGGGGGACGGCCCGTGGTTGAGGTGGGCAGGTGGCTCTGGTAGGATTAGGTTAGGTTTAGGGATTTGATTTGGGTTGTATCGTGTCGGGGTTGTCGACACGGAGAAGAATACAGTGTATGTGTACAAAAGAAAATAATAGAAGGGAAAAAGGATGGGCACGGACACGATGCACATCATCTGGTGGAAATTTGGTGGATGTGAGGAATTTATGGAGGTGTACCTGCCTATTTATAGGATGTGAGAATTCCCAGTTGGATAAGGATTAGAATTGATTTAAAACCCCAATTGATAAATACCATATTAATTTAAATAGTTTTAAAGTGAATTCAATCCAAATTCGAATCAAATTAAATCTAAGTAAATCCATCTTTACATTAAAAATAGGATCCATAAAATACATTTGTATTTATAATTCATAATAATTAATGTAAATACCAATCAACAAATTTTAAAATATTTTTATGAACACTAAAATTATATTAATAATTAATTTCAAAAATTCAAAATAAGTATTTAAATAATAATAGAAAATAACTTACAATACATTTTTGCAAATAAATAAAAATAATAATATCGATTAGTTTTTGGAACTCAAAATATGTATGGAAATAATTTCCATGCACCTTGCATGTAAATTAGAATAAAAGTATTATTTCTCTAAAGCATTACTTCTACTTGTATAAATCATTTTTATAGTAATGAAAATAAAACATTTTACTAAATAAAAAAATGTTTATATACAAATTATTTACTCTTTATATATTTCGAAATCAAACTATTTACTATATTTACGAAACCTATAATAAACTCTTTATGTAAAATAACTAAATGAATAAATATCACGTATGTACGTACTTGCACTCGTCGTATAATTACCAAATATCAATACTAAAAATAAAATTTCAAAATCATAGTAAAAATTTAGGGATTTTACATCCTACCCAACTTACAAGAATTTTGTACTCAAAATTAAGAATAAGTAGGGGGTGAGAAGGTACAAGGGTATATCGATGAGGAACAATCAAATCACGACGTTCAAAACATACATTAGAAAATCGTGATTTCGATAACTACGGAAATAAATCATGAATTTAATTTAGAGAGTAATTGATGGTCGCGTGTTAACGCAAGAAGAGACAAAGATTAATGGTCAATAAGGGATGGTAAATTGATTTGAGATCAAGGACAGGTGGTTTCCTAGGGAGAAAATACTCGTCTAGGTTTAGAAGTATGGTTAAGGGAAAGGGTTCCAATCCCTCCTAAGTTTTAAACAATTTAGAAAGTCATGACAATAGATTGAGAGTTGAAGGAAATGGCCTGTAACTTGGGACGAGATTGGAGTCATCTGGGTTGTCCATGACTAACTATCTTAGCAATAGATGGTGGGCAACTAAGGGTGATACTTTGGGTCTATCTATCAAGTACGAGTCTTCTAAAAATAGGTGAAAGACGAAAACCAATATGAGTCCAAAGAAGTTGTTTTCGAATACCAATATGTGGTTCAAAGGCGAGTGAGTAATTCAAAAAGAATTGCCAAGTCTGTCGCGGATGGGACCCTAGAGGACAAGTTTAGCTATGTCCCCATCCACGTAGAACGATAAATAAAAGCGAACCAAAGTGCACTTGGTTGATCATACCATCATGCACCGGTTCTAATTAGACAATATGCTTGTGAGCGCTCAATAGCATATGTCATGAACAAGCTTGATAAAGAATTGAGCTTACGAAAACTAGGCTACATTAGCATCATTAGTCTAGATAGTAAAAATATAGACACGTGAGATTAAGATTGAAATAAAGTAGAGTTGGTCAAAGTCCTTAAAAATCTAGGTCATGTTCTAGGTTGATACCTATACAGTCGTCCTATCGTCTACTTGTCTAAGACTTGGTTAAGGTCACGAGGAAGGTTAGGTCGTAAGTCATTCTACCCAACTTACAAGAGTTATACTAGTAGGGTGATGGGACGATGGGTCATGTCCACCTAGTATAGGTTACCTTATTAATCTCTATCAAGCACGAAAGAAAGGCACGAATCACAATAGAAAGGATCAAGCAAGATACAATCAATGAGTCAAGTGAGAGTTCGAAGATGGAATCGAGATCGGAGGTCAAGTATGTGGATGAGATTCTAGACTCTAATCCTATTCGCAGGCTTGCTTGGCACGGTAAAGTAACCAAACAATTTATCTTGACCTGCATGGGCCACCACAAAAACATGTAATGCCCCAGTCCCAAAATACGTAGGACTAAGTACGTAGACATGCCAGGTGTATACATACGAAGTACAGGGGTCTTGTATGTATACATAAGCTGTAAAATACAGTATTCCAAGACAAACTAAATCTCATCCACAATAAAAAGAATAATATAAAATCAACTTGAATATTTATGGTACAATTGTTGGACGGAGACAAAGTCCACTACCAACTATCTCAATGAAAGAAATGTACAAGAATCGATCAATAAAATGGCAAGACGAACCAAGCGCAATCGTCTTCGAAGGAATGGAGAGAATCACGGCCTTCGCTAGAACACATGCAGTAAATCATGAAAGCACACACCTGGGGAATAACCAGGTCCTCAGACGGACGTAGCAAGATACAGAAAGAACAAGCTAATATGAACTGTCAGAATAATAAAATAATATATAAAAGACTATCCTAGACACAAATATGCAAAGGAGATTCGAACCGCCTAATGTAATTTAGAGGACAACTTTCATGCGTATGGGTGGAATTTTAGGCTATGTGTACGTAACTGGCATCCAGTCATCTGTATCCGGCCGTAACATTCAAAACGTCAGAGAGTATCTGCAAATAAATTGCCACAGTTCCATCCGGAGATCGTGGTTTACCTGTTTGGATTTCCATACGCACTAGCGACTGTCCTCCCCCAATATTTTCCACACTGTTCAAGTTATGTCCATGCCTCGTCCAGTTTTGTAACTGCTTGAGTTTCTAAAACCCTAGTCATAGCAGTTACGATTATCTACCGTCACACGACTTTAGAGATAGCTAGTCAATAAGTCATGCCCTAGCAAAATGTCTCAAATCATGTAGTGTGAGTGTCATGGCCCAAGGAGATATAAGGATGTCCCCCAACAAGAAGGTAGTCCACTAACACTAAGTTAACATGCATATTGTAAAGTAAAACGACTAATAGAGTCGCTTGCACCCAAGTGTGGCTTGGACGCACAGTTTATAACAAAGGAAACTAACAATATGAAACAAAATAAATAATACAGAAAATAAATAATTTGACAGTTAAATTAGCAAGGTATACTTGTCTGGTAGGTCGCCTGGTGTGGTGCTATGATCATGTGGCATAAAATATTAAATATGCAAGACAGCCTCCAATGGTGGCACTGACAATTCTATCGGGTCCAAAATAGTCATAATAGTTAGGGACGACATAAGGTAGTCTAGAAGTGGCGAGGAAATAGGAGAGATAGAACTAGTTATGGACAGAGGATAACAGAAGCAAATTTAATAAATAATATATATATCAATTTAGAAACTATATAATATGCCAAGAATTTATAGATAACTACGTACTTTATAAAAATCATTTATATGCATCCGTAACTTCTCTTAAGAAAATATGCTATATAATACCTACATTTCTACCATTTTATAAAGTTCATAGCGTATAAGATTTTATATATATAAAACCCAAAACTATCTATAAGTAGAAAGTAATTTTAAGTACCCAAAATAAAATATCATGTAATAATATTTTAGTTAAAAGCATATTTACAGCACCATAAAAAAACAAGAATACCTTAGCCATTAAGTCTAATATTATATTTTGAGAACAACTAGATAATACAATAATAGTATTCTTAACCCTATTTTGTCAAAGTACAAACTTTTAGACTAAGAGACATAAGTTGATTTCACAAATAATACGATGATAGTATATATAGAGTATCAATAATACTAATACTGAATTATTATAATACTAAAATTAATAATAGCCAAAATTTAGCAAAGATCTTAGTCAACTGCAAAATAATAATAATAATAATAATAATAATAATAATAACAATAACAATTATAACAATTATTATAGTAATAACAGATACTAAAAAAATTAATAAACAAAATAAAACAAAATACAAAAAACAACAACAGCAAACAAACCATTACTAACCAGTTATTCCTAATCAATGAAAAGAGGAGAGAGAGAGAGTGAGAAGGAAAAGGGGAAAGGGAGAGAAGGCGGTCGGGAGGTCGGTGGGAGCTCGGGACGGCTCCGGCAGAGAGGGGGTTTGGTGGTGGCGCGGAGAGAACGGGAGAGATGGGCTCGGGCGGAAGGAAGAGGAAGAGATCGGAGAGTATCCAAGCGGGGCGGCGAGGCTCGATCCAGGCGGTGGTTGTCACGCCCCAGAACCAGAATACCGGAGAGCGAGGGCAGACATAGCCAGCTACGCAATCCTAAAGTACGTTAATACTCTGAAATCACGTATAAGCTGTCAAGACATGGGGGTTACTCTACAAGCCATCAGTCAATCCTATGGTTTATCAATCCTAGGTATCTCAATCACAGGCAATTATACAAGAGCAAAGAACACGATCA
The DNA here is from genome assembly GCA_029216955.1 of Iris pallida. Lineage (NCBI taxonomy): Eukaryota > Viridiplantae > Streptophyta > Magnoliopsida > Asparagales > Iridaceae > Iris > Iris pallida. The sequence goes on from JANAVB010003200.1 coordinate 7,241,683, forward strand.
TCATACATACAATAGTAAGGCATCCCGAACCATATATACATGACTGATCATGAAGCCAGTACCATAGAACTGAGGACTAGCTAGAGTATTAGTCGTACATGATAAGGACTAGCTATAGTCTAGAATACACATATCATGTTTATGCCCGTAGGCTACAATATCAAGGAAAATACTAAAACACGAGCTAAACACGTGCTCGGGGCTAAACGTTACAAGAGGAGAATTTACATATCAGTGGGAGAATGAAGAAAAAACCCACTGAGGCACTCTGGTGCTCCGGCTGGTCACCGTCGAGTAGATGGAGCGGTAGATCCTTCGGGCTCTTCTATTAGAACCTGGCCATGCAAAACCAGTGGGGTCAGACCCCAAATAGCAAGTACCACAAAGGAGGCCGAACTATGAACTAAAAACAAACAATTATTAGCAATCAACAAGCAAATAAGTAAAGGAGGATCGGGATTTGTGTAGTACCAATGCACTTATCCCGATCATAAAGAGACTGTAAGTAAATCATCATTGAGCATAAAGTAAACTGGAGAACATGTTAAGGTGACAATCATTGCAACCATTATCGAGCATGGCAGGTGATATACGGTGAGATAACCATGGGACTATTCAGATAACCAGGTTACAACCCGTAAACCAAACAAGGACCGGGGTTGTAACCCTTCGTCTGAACTGAACTTGGTTTCTTCCACCATTTATTGGCAAGATAAAATAAGAAATCAGGACATGTAACAATCATGTACAAGACCAAGACAAGACTTGCACTGAGTAGACTCCATCCAATCAATCACGGCCAATCATTGCCTACGGCTTTCTATATTAACTAACTAGGGTTATCACAAGCCTAGTTACTAGCAAGATGCAGCGAGATTCTTCCTAGTCCAATTACCCGTTTGTTACTACCTGAGTTACCCCAGCAAAGAAAAGGAAAAGATAGCATGATATAGCAGACACACTGTAGTAAGATACATGTGTCCTAAGGTACCACACTCGACGGCGGGCTGAAAGTGCGCTCATCTCGACGGATAGCAACAAATCCCATGTATATATATATATATAAGGCCGGGGTCAAAGGGGCAACAGGTAACTGGGAAAGTCTCTCCATGAACTACTTGATCAATCTAGTCATTAATCCTAGCCATATTCAGTATGATTTCCTGACCGTGGGAAATCAGGAATTCATGTCCTAGACATGATGCAAGACTTGACGGTAGCTTATACAAGCACATTCAATACAAACACCCACGGTGTCAGGATACTAGTTAATTCTTGTCAGGAGTGCGCCACGACGGGCCACTATCATTATCATTATTACATATCAAGAGTGCGCCACGACGGGCCACTATCAAGAATTATCATGTCAAGTTATCACTGTCAATTATCATGGCAAGTTCATCATGTCAAGTTCATTTCAAAAGTGCACCACGACGGGTCACTGTCAGGCATGTCATTGTCAAGAAGGGGAGAAACTTGCATAGTTAAATAATAATAATATATTAATAATATATATATTTTTGAAGCCAGGGAGAAACTCTACAACTTTCATGTTGGGAGTGGGAAGAAATTTTGACCACAATTTAGACAAATAAAACTTTTAAACAATCAAAGTAGGACCCATGCGGTCCAAAAGTGGGAGAACAAACATACGGTCAAAGAGAGTGGGAGGCCACCCATACGGCCGGAAAATAACAAAAAGGGGCCATGCGGCCAAGAACGGGTGGGAGGCCATGCGGCCAAGAACGGGTGTGAGGCCATGCGGCTCCAAAATTAAATGCCAGCAAGAAACATTTCCGCAATCAGAAAAGACAAAGAGAGTGGGACCCGCAATGAATGCAAGCTTCCACTTTGCAAGCAAAACAATGGAAAAAGGGGCACGTGGCCAAACAATAAAATGATGACTGCCAGTAAAAGAGTGGCTCACGTGGCCAAAATATTAGATAGTGGGGGAAGGGAGCCTATGCGGCTCACATGAGAATTATGCAAAATTACAACATACAATTAATAATAATATTAAATGGCCAAAGGCTATGCGGCTCTGCATCAAACAATTGTTAATGCTGTAAATACCCATGCGGCTCACCCTCACATTGCTTGCATGAAAGTACAACAAACGAAAATAAATAATAAATAATGGCCATGCGGTCGATGCCAAGGAAGGGCATCTAAAGCATTAAATACAATGATTAAAACCTTAATTGCATAAAGCCTTAAGTAATAAATGTAAGGTCTTAAATGCATAAAGCATTTAAATGATAAGGTAGGGTCTTAATTGTAAATGAAGCATTCAACCATCAAAGCCCATGCGGCTTGCTTTTTCTTAAACAAGGTGTATTAAAGCATTTATACAATTATAAGGTCTTAAATGCAAATAGCTATGCTTTAGGAATAATATGCCTTCAGAGCCTATGCGGCTTGCCTTTTTGGACTTAAATGCATTTATTGCATTGAGGGGCTTAAATGCATAAAATACATTCAATTTATTCTCATGCGGCTCATGCTTGTGGACTTAAATACATAAAATGCATTAAGGGACTTAAAAGCATAAAAGTAATACTTTACCATGCCATCTGCGGCTAGCTCCAAGATGCATGCATGCGGTTGATGGTGCAAATGTCATTTTCCTAATTAAATAACTGCACTTAGGAGTGCATACTTTGATTCTATACGGCTAAGTTGCCAGCAATTGCTAACACATGCGGCTATTATTACTCCCATATGCGGCTCACAAAATTTCCATGCGACTGAATGCTTCCTAGCACATAGTGCATATAAGGACAAAATACATATAAGGACAAAATACATATAAGTATAAAGGTGGGGACTTAATCACATTAAGTATAAAAGTAGGGACTTAATTGCACTAAGTAGGAAATCTACAGTAGCCTATGCGGGTCATTGTTTGTTTCCAGGAAAGCTTGCTGATGCAAGCACTCGAAATGCAAAATGCATTAAATGCATGGAATTGCATAGCAATGCATTAAATGCATGGTAATGCATGGAATTGCTCCATGCGGCCAGCTTCAAGTACCATATGCGGCTCTCTGGGTGCTGATGCATTCTATTCTCAATGTATTAGAATAATGATGCCTATACGGCTGGCATATTAGATTAAACAATAATAATAATAAATAATAAAAGTCTTACAATTAATTCTCATGCGGTCAAGACAAATGGCCATGCGGCGCAGACAAGTATTAAATAAATGTCTGCAAAAGAAACTAAGTGCATGCAATGAAACTGCATGGCCATGCGGCCAGAAAATACAAATTTTTGATTCCTACAGAGAGCATGTCCATGGAAAATACCATGGCCTTCATGCTCCACCAAACAACAATGGGAACCCCAAATCCAGACTTCCATGGGTCAAAGTTGGGTAAAATGAAATTCTCTACAACATGGAACCATCAGTTGACAAAAATATGCACGTTTAACAGATCAAAACTTATGAAAACCGAAAATGATATAAACTTAGATCTACAAGAATCCACCCGGTAAAATCGAAAACTCCAAGTTCTAAAGATGCTCAGAATATAACAAGGAAGAGAATGGAACAAACGAAATTGAAATCGTCCAACATTCGGCAAGGTGTACTTGCCTTGGGCTGGAGGAAGAAGATGAAGATGGAAAAAAAATGGAAATGAATAATGGAGAAGAGAGAGTGGTAGGTGGCTTATATAACAAGCCCAAGCAATCTCCACCATTCATTCCTCTCCACTAAATCTAAACCATACACCTCATCTCATAAGGAACCAAACTAAACCAAACCAAGTCAAAGTGGAACCGAACCAAATAAAACCAAATCCAAGTTAAACCAAGTCATGAAAATCCTACACTTAGGAAAAATTTAAAATTTCATGCAAATTGATAAATACGAAATACGGCTCAAATAAACATGTATCCGTATAAAATATCGATACAGTGAAACGGGTCTCACAACCCTCCACACCTTAGAAAAATTCCGTCCTCGGAATTTCTCGAGGCTAGTCGAGCAAGATAACAAAACAAAGCTCCAGGAAACTCAACAATCTTAAATAAAATAAGCATGGCAAGTAAGTAAGGTAAAGCAATCAGGAATGTAAATAAATACGTAAGCAGTAAGTAAATGCACAGGAAATAACACAATCAAGATCAAGAATGGCTGGAGGCATATGGATCAATATGTCTCCTGGGACAGTTGTGTAGAAACCAACGTCCTCGCTGGCCTAAACTGATTCCAAAAATGGATAAAAGTCGAGCCTCAAGGTAAGTCGGTACCAATGACTTAGTTCAAGACAAGACTCTACCTAGGACGTGTCATCGTAGTTAAAACATATGCATGAACTTTATCACCTGTCTCAAGATACAAAGACAGAAGCGACTGGCTGATCGGGATGGACTGACATCTCTGCCTGTATGCTGAGACTGATCCTCCATAACTGGCCTGGCTGAAAAATGGTGAGCTGCCCTCGGCAAAACACGAACAAGATAATCAGAAGGATCAAGAACAGTGCCCTTGAAAGTTGAAGGACACAAGATCAAATCATGGGAACAGGAATGATCAATGATCAAAACAGATATCAAGTCAAGTATCAGAGGTAGAGAATAATCTGAAGGAGATCAATAAGGATAATCGTGATTGAGATATCTAAACATGGTAACCCCCACAAATCTGAAAATTGAGATTCGGACCTGCATGGCGCCACCACTAAAACCATGTCACGTCCCAGAACCAGAATACCGGAGAGCGGGGGCAGACATAGCCAGCTACGCAATCCCAAAGTACGTTAATACTCTGAAATCACGTATAAGCTGTCAAGACATGGGGGTTACTCTACAAGCCATCAGTCAATCCTATGGTTTATCAATCCTATGTATCTCAATCACAGGCAATTATACAAGAGCAAAGAACACGATCATCATACATACAATAGTAAGGCATCCCGAACCATATATACATGACTGATCATGAAGCCAGTACCATAGAACTGAGGACTAGCTAGAGTATTAGTCGTACATGATAAGGACTAGCTATAGTCTAAAATACACATATCATGTTTATGCCCGTAGGCTACAATATCAAGGAAAATACCAAAACACGAGCTAAACATGTGTTCGGGGCTAAACGTTACAAGAGGAGAATTTACATATCAGTGGAAGAATGAAGAAAAAACCCACTGAGGTACTCTGGTGCTCCGGCTGGTCACCGTCGAGTAGATGGAGCGGTAGATCCTTCGGGCTCTTCTATTAGAACTTGGCCATGCAAAACTAGTGGGGTCAGACCCCAAATAGCAAGTACCACAAAGGAGGCCGAACTATGAACTAAAAACCAGCAATCATTAGCAATCAACAAGCAAATAAGTAAAGGAGGATCGAGATTTATGTAGTACCAATGCACTTATCCCGATCATAAAGAGACTGTAAGTAAATCATCATTGAGCATAAAGTAAACTGGAGAACATGTTAAGGTGACAATCATTGCAACCATTATCGAGCATGGCAGGTGATATACGATGAGATAACTATGGGACTATTCAGATAACCAGGTTACAACCCGTAAACCAAACAAGGACCGGGGTTGTAACCCTTCGTCTGAACTGAACTTGGTTTCTCCCACCATTTATCGGCAAGATAAAATAAGAAATCAGGACATGTAACAATTATGTACAAGACCAAGATAAGACTTGCACTGAGTAGACTCCATCCAATCAATCACGACCAATCATTGCCTACGGCTTTCTACATTAACTAACTAGGGTTATCACAAGCCTAGTTACTAGCAAGATGCAGCGAGATTCTTCCAAGTCCAATTACCCGTTTGTTACTACCTGAGTGACCCCAGCAAAGAAAAGAAAAAGATAGCATGATATAGCAGACACACTGTAGTAAGATACATGTGTCCTAAGGTACCACACTCGACGGCGGGCTGGAAGTGCGCTCATCTCGACGGATAGCAACAAATCCCATGTATATATATATAAGGCCGGGGTCAAAGGGGCAACAGGTAACTGGGAAAGTCTCTCCATGAACTACTTGATCAATCTAGTCATTAATCTTAGCCATATTCAGTATGAATTCCTGACCGTAGAAAATCAGGAATTCATGTCCTAGACATGATGCAAGACTTGACGGTAGCTTATACAAGCACATTCAATACAAATACCCACGGTGTCAGGATACTAGTTAATTCTTGTCAGGAGTGCGCCACGACGGGCCACTATCATTATCATTATTACATATCAAGAGTGCGCCACGACGGGCCACTATCAAGAATTATCATGTCAAGTTATCACTGTCAATTATCATGGCAAGTTCATCATGTCAAGTTCATTTCAAAAGTGCACCACGACGGGTCACTGTCAGGCATGTCATTGTCAAGAAGGGGAGAAACTTGTACAGTTAAATAATAATATATTAATAATATATATATTCTTGAAGCCAGGGAGAAACTCTACAACTTTTATGTTGGGAGTGGGAAGAAATTCTGACCACAATTTAGACAAATAAAACTTTTAAACAATCAAAGTGGGACCCATGCGGTCCAAAAGTGGGAGAACAAACATGCGGTCAAAGAGAGTGGGAGGCCACCCATGCGGCCAGAAAATAACAAAAAAAGGGGCCATGCGGCCAAGAACGGGTGGGAGGCCATGCGGCTCCAAAATTAAATGCCAGCAAGAAACATTTCCGCAATCAGAAAAGACAAAGAGAGTGGAACCCGCAATGAATGCAAGCTTCCACTTTGTAAGCAAAACAATGGAAAAAGGGGCACGTGGCCAAACAATAAAATGATGACTGCCAGTAAAAGAGTGGCTCACGTGGCCAAAATATTAGATAGTGGGGGAAGGGAGCCTATGCGGCTCACATTAGATTCATACAAAATTGCAACATGCAATTAATAATAATATTAAATGGCCAAAGGCTATGCGACTCTGCATCAAATAATTGTTAATGCTATAAATACCCATACGGCTCACCCTCACATTGCTTGCATGAAAGTACAACAAACAAAAATAAATAATAAATAATGGCCATGCGGTCGATGCCAAGGAAGGGCATCTAAAGCATTAAATACAATGATTAAAACCTTAATTGCATAAAGCCTTAAGTAATAAATGTAAGGTCTTAAATGCATAAAGCATTTAAATGATAAGGTAGGGTCTTAATTGTAAATGAAGCATTCAACCATCAAAGCCCATGCGGCTTGCTTTTTCTTAAACAAGGTGTATTAAAGCATTTATACAATTATAAGGTCTTAAATGCAAATAGCTATGCTTTAGGAATAATATGCCTTCAGAGCCTATGCGGCTTGCCTTTTTGGACTTAAATGCATTTATTGCATTGAGGGGCTTAAATGCATAAAATACATTCAATTTATTCTCATGCGGCTCATGCTTGTGGACTTAAATACGTAAAATGCATTAAGGGACTTAAATGCATAAAAGTAATACTTTACCATGCCATCTGCGGCTAGCTCCAAGATGCATGCATACGGCTGATGGTGCAAATGTCATTTTCCTAATTAAATAACTGCACTTAGGAGTGCATACTTTGATTCTATGCGGCTAAGTTGCAAGCAATTGCTAACACATGCGGCTATTATTACTTCCATATGCGGCTCACAAAATTTCCATGCAGCTGAATGCTTCCTAGCACATAGTGCATATAAGGACAAAATACATATAAGGACAAAATACATATAAGTATAAAGGTGGGGACTTAATCACATTAAGTATAAAAGTAGGGACTTAATTGCACTAAGTAGGAAATCTACAGTAGCCTATGCGGCTCATTATTTATTTCCAGGAAAGCTTGCTGATGCAAGCACTCGAAATGCAAAATGCATTAAATGCATGGAATTGCATGGCAATGCATTAAATGCATGGTAATGCATGGAATTGCTCCATGCGGCCAGCTTCAAGTACCATATGCGGCTCTCTGGGTGCTGATGCATTCTATTCTCAATGTATTAGAATAATGATGCCTATGCGGCTGGCATATTAGATTAAACAATAATAATAATAAATAATAAAAGTCTTACAATTAATTCTCATGCGGTCAAGACAAATAGCCATGCGGCTCAGACAAGTATTAAATAAATGCCTGCAAAAGAAACTAAGTGCATGCAATGAAACTGCATGGCCATGCGGCCAGGAAATACAAATTTTTGATTCCCACAGAGAGCATGTCCATGGAAAATACCATGGCCTTCATGCTCCACCAAACAACAATGGGAACCCCAAATCCAGACTTCCATGGGTCAAAGTTGGGTAAAATGAAATTCTCTACAACATGGAACCATCAGTTGACAAAAATATGCACGTTTAACAGATCAAAACTTATGAAAACCGAAAATGATATAAACTTAGATCTACAAGAATCCACCCGATAAAATCGAAAACTCCAAGTTCTAAAAATGCTCAGAATATAACAAGGAAGAGAATGGAACAAACGAAATTAAAATCGTCCAACATTCGACAAGGTGTACTTGTCTTGGGCTGGAGGAAGAAGATAAAGATGGAAAAAAAATGGAAATGAATAATGGAGGAGAGAGAGTGGTAGGTGGCTTATATAACAAGCCCAAGCAATCTCCACCATTCATTCCTCTCCACTAAATCTAAACCATACACCTCATCTCATAAGGAACCAAACTAAACCAAACCAAGTCAAAGTGGAACCGAACCAAATAAAACCAAATCCAAGTTAAACCAAGTCATAAAAATCCTACACTTAGGAAAAATTTAAAATTTCATGCAAATTGATAAATACGAAATACGGCTCAAATAAACATGTATCCGTATAAAATATCGATACAGTGAGACGGGTCTCACAGTGGTTGGTGGTGGTCCCACGTGCGGTCGGGGAGACGCAAGCGGCGGCGGAAGAGGACTTCGTCGGAAGAGCTACAGCAGGACGGAGAAAGGCGGACGCACGCGTCGGCATGGTCGACGCAGCGGCGGCTGGGTTATAGGGGACTGGGCATGGCCGGAGCGCTCGCCAGAGTGGTGGCGGCTCGATAGGGCATGGCCGAGTGCGGCAAAAGGGTTCAGCGGAGGAAAAAGAGCCGGCATGGGCGGACCTGCGATATGGGTTGCTGGAGACTGTCGCGCGCGTAGGACGCGTACGTGCGAGCGATGTTCACTGTGACGAGGCCGGCACGGGAGGCACGGGCCGAGGTACGGTGGCTGAGAAGGAGGTTGGCATGTGTGTTTTATTTTATTTATTTATCTGGAGGTTTTTGTGTGGACGGTCGGTCGCGATGGCAGTCGGTCGTCGTGGTGGTGGCTGGTATTTAGGTCGAGATGGCGATAGTTGTTGGTGTTGTTGTTGCTTGGTTTCTTGTCGGAGGAAACGACAGGGGTGGCGGGCTTAACAGGTTGGTGGTGGCCGAGGAGGAGAAATGGGTGGTGTTAGGGCAGTCTACAACGGGTGGCCGCGCCACTGTGGTGGCGTTGGCGGCTGCGGGCATGATGATGAAGATGGGGATGCCGGTGGTGATGACGGCGGGGTGCTAGTAAATAGGGACGGTGATGATGTGGTTCGTTGGGGCTGTGGCCGTGCAGTCAAGTGTCGACGGGGTCGGGTGACGGGGGTGGTGGTGGTCCTCGGTTTGGTGATGGATGACGACTACGGCGAGGTGGTTGCCGGTGGTGGAAGGCTGTGTCGGGATCATGGGTAGTGAGCAGGGGACGTGTCACGACCCTCATCCTAGAGTAAGGGCACGAGACGTGGGTACGTCCAGCCTACGCCGCAATGTCGGCGGTAGAACGCTGTCCTAGGTCAATCATCTAACAATATAAGGCACCTGTACAGTATATACACTCCGAATGGAGGTGACATAGCAAATACAGTCTCAATCACATCTAAGGTAGAATACGATAAAAGATAGATAGATAAAACTGAAATCCAAAAAAAGATACAGCAGATGGAAGTCTAAGTGTCTAAGATATCACAAATCCAGAAAGCATCTCAAATCTTAAATACAGTAATCTATAAAGTAAATACAACTCAAGACAACTAAAATAACTATCTATACAACCTCTACTGTGTCTCCTCTAGGCTAGCAGGCAACCTCCAAGCTATCTGTAAAATTTATCAACAGGTCCAATCAGGACAGGAGCGAGCACAGTACATCTCAATAAATCATAGCAGGTTAGAAAATATAATCATGCAGTAAAGTAAGATACAGGATCTGAAGAAGTACAAAATGTAAACAAAGAGAGAACTGTAATAGAAATATCTACTATAAATAGAGAACTAATAGTGGCTAGTGAGTCAGAGTACAATATAGACATGTAAATGGCATAGGAGATTCTGATGAGACACTACGAAGTGATTCTGATGAGATACTACTTGGATATTATTCACATGTCTACTTTTACTCCCCCGTACCCCCAATCAATACACAAGGATCCAGCCAGATTATGTTATGATTCCATGCAATGGCCCACAAGGGGTGATACATGTTAGGCCCAAAAATGGGTGATTCTAGGAATACCCATAAATGGATGATTTAAGAAAGACTCTGTGATCATGAGAGTACATGTCACAAGTGATCAATGAACCATGAAGCATAGTGATACACAATGTAAGTGAAACGCACAGAACATGTAGTATCCGATGCTCCCTGAGGGAATAACATCTCAAGAAGGGGTCCATATAGTACTAATCCGTGTGACCAACGTGACAGTATCAAGTAAAGTAATTTAAAGCAGGAGAATAATTCTAACATGATATGAAATGATCAGAGAATGTACTCGCCTGATAACCTGAACAGCTGATAGGTATAGAGGTCCAAACTGAAGCCATAAAGTCCTATTTAGAGCAACACAGGTCAAGATGTATACGAGAGATGATAAATGAAATGTACAATGCATCTGCATGCTGTCTAGGTCAAACTAGACTAAAGTCAACACTTGGTCAACTCTAGTCAACCATACTAGTCAAATTAGGTCAACTAGGTCAAGTCCTAGCCCAAACAAGTCTAACAAGTCTTACTAGGCCTAACCAAGCCTGGGCTAGCACTCACACAATCACAAGACAATGTGAACCACAACAATATATAATATAAAATAGATAACATATATAAATATATACCTTCATACATACATGCATATCCACATTACATACATATTTATATATATAGGCATATGTTACATCATGCATATTTACATAGTTACATAGATATATACATTCATGCATATTTACATACATACTTTTATACATTATATATGTTAACATTTATTACAATGCATTATATTTTACTTATACCTTTGATTGATTCATTCATTCATATATGACATTCATTCATGCATTTATACATTCATTCATATCCCATATGCATGCATATTTCAGTTCAGACATTATATCTATTCATATATTATTAAGTTGTATACATATACTTATTTTTATTACATACATGTCATTCATGCATATTACATACTTACATGCATCTATACATTATATATATTATGTACAACATGTAAAAATAGAAGAGAAAAAATGGAGAAAAAAACTGAAAAGGAAAGGGAAGGGAAGGAAAAATGTAAGAAAAAGGAAAACAGTAGACATATACATGCTTGCATCATATATTCTACATTACCATACATGCTATCATTATATATTGCATTACATTATTTATACATTATGCATTCATATCTATCATTACATGTATATCTTGCATTCATATCTAGCATTCATTATATACTTTCATGCATACATTATATATCATTCTTTCATTCATGCATTTATACATTGCTTACATACATTACATTGATTGTATTCCTACATGCCTGCATTCAACAATATATATATATATATATTAATTTAAAGAGGATACATATCATATATATTTCATTTCATTCATCTAGCATATTATGCATTACATACTCTACATTCATTTAATATCCATACTACGTAGGCTCATAGGTTACACAAAATGCCTACATCGTATAGTCACTCTTCTATTTAAAATCAATACTGTACCAATTGGGCCTCTACTAAATTCTAGGACTAAAGTATGTTGTAGCCCTTCGTGTTAGCTTTCCGAAACTTTAAACGGATCACATTTTCGTGTCCGAAAGCTCCCGAAATCGCGAAAATACCGAAACACGTTCGTCTTTCGTACAGCTGACACTCAAATAATTTTACAGAAAGTTACAGAAAGAATTTGGCTTATTAAAATATATATTTGGAAAGCTAACTTCGATACGGTTCTTTTAAAAAAACGAAAGATAAATCTGAGTTCTAAGCTAAAAGTTATGACATTTCTAAGTTGCTTTGGTTAATAAAAACGTGGATGAATATTATGACGAATTTGAGTTATTTTGGACAAAAGAACACATATAGGCCAAGATACTTGGATACAAACATAGGTATCCAAATGAAACTCATTCTAACCATCCTAACTAAGATCAATCCACTCTCTAACCATTCTAAAACTGAATTTAAATATCTATTTAAACTGTTATCATACATATATACATATGGGGTGTCCTAATTTGGGATCTATCAAGTAGGACATAAGACACATATCTAAAATCCTCAAGAGAGCTCCAAATGACCTCAAATTTGAATGTAAATGGGACACATGCATGAGGATGGATCCTACGGATTCAAAAATAATTTATATGCAAAGAAAATCGATTTAGAGGACGGATTTTACCTATTGGGAGTGGAATCCCAATGAAATCCTTTAGGACACGGCTCCGATACGAAGATCCCTCAAAGTGGACACTCCTTCTTGCACTCCTCTTCCAATCCTTGGTAGCACCCTTCTCTTGGAGAAGAGGAATGATTGAGGGAAGGTTTGGTGAAGGAATAATTTGATTTGGAGATCAAATCAATGGGAAGGCTCTCTAAAATTAGGAAAGAACAAAAGGAAAATAAAAGAGGCAAGATTGTAATGAATGAAATGAATCATTCTCCCCTAAAGGTGGCTGCCATAAAGTGTCCATTAGGGCTAATGGGAAATGTTCTAATTGTCCCTCTCTAGTCTCATATGGTTAAGTCTAGACTAGGTTCAAGTTTGGGGTCAAAATGATCTAGTTTTGAGTCTCTAACTTAACCATTCTAACATGATAAAAATTAGTTTAATTAACTAACTTAAATGTTGGATCTTGTGAGCCATGCTTAACTTAATATTGGGTCTCATCTAGATTTTAAGCTACCCGGGTCACAATACAAGTCGGAACGAGACGAAACTCAAACCCGACTAAACAAATCCAACAAAAACAGTATTAAAAATATAAAATTTTCCCAAAATATTAAAATATGAAAAATGACCAAAATCATAATACATCAATTTAAATATTATTAAAATAATCTAAAATTCACCAATTAATCAAAATCCTAAATAATTCAAAAGTCACAAAATGACTAAAATACCTTTAGCCTAAAAAGTTGTAAATAGTCATTCTAATCACATGGTTAGGTCCCCATGGTCATGGTTAGTCTCTAGGCTCAACAGTTCTAGAGTTCACTAGCTAACACATCAAAATTATAATTCACCAATTTTAAATAGTATTAAATTAATTAAAAAATTTCCATAAATCATAAATCCTATTATTAAATAATAAACTTTTACAAAACACTACAACAAAAACCCTTTTAATGACGGCTAAAAAGCGTCATTAATGACAAACCATGACGCTTTTTTTTCAAAGTAACCGTTATGAAAACGGGTGTTATAAATGTTTTTTAAAAGCGTCATAAAAAAACCGTCATGAATAGTTTCTATAAAAGCGTTATGAATAGTTAATATATAGTGCACAATTCAGAACAATTTTAAAACGTCATGAATAGATAACATGTATAGGCTCAATGCAGCACATTTATAACACTTTATACTATTCAAATTAGCATATCCAAATCAGTCCATATAATTGTCAGGCCTAAAAATCAAATTAACATTATATATCACCATCTTTATTACATTTCTCAAAATAGAGTACATATCAACATCTTCACTACATTCTCAAAATAGAATATCCAAATACATATATACATTTACAAATACATATATACATTTACAACTACCAAAAAACCTGCACCCAGAGCTCTGTTGGACTACCAGGGACTAAAGGTCCTCCAACTGCTAAAATCTTTATGGAAAAAAGCAGTATCCTCGTTTGTTTGAATTTAATGTCTCTTGCAATTGATTGGTCCACATATGAAAGAAGGAAAGCTGAAAAAAACAAAAAAAAGATTACATTGGAAGCATGAATAAACTTGACAGTACATTCTCTTAAATCAACAGGGCAATATACTACATAAGTACCCGACTCAACTACTTCACTTGGCCAGAGTAAAATTACCTTGAAACTTTACTTGGCCTTCCAAACAGATCAAGCAATCAAACTCTACAAGAGAAAAAAGAAGCTGAGCAGCCAGCATCAAACTTCTCAAGCAGCACCAACATGTAACTTATAGTTAGGGATAACAGTACCTAGGAAACTCTCCAACCAATGAGCCATCCAGACCGGTCAAGAACACAAAAATATCACCTCACAATTGGATAAAGGGGAGTTACTCCAGAGCAGGCAACTAAAGATTACTACAAAATGTACTCGTATTCTTATTTTGAATATCACATTTTACCTTACAAAGTTGAGCCTCATTTCTCCAATCTTTCTAAAATATGTTCAGCTTGAACAAGGTACTGAATCATGTATGAATACTTAATATAGACCAAAGACATAATTTAATCTAGATACTATCATACTACTATAAATCACAAATTTCAAGTAAAGTAAATTACAGGCATAAAAAAATGTCAGGGAAACATTATACCAAACCATTATTTGCAGCATGTTCTGAATACGAGTCTTCTTCTTCAGAAAATGGCTCAGTAAAATCTCTAATAATAGATGCCAGTTCAGACGTGATGCCAACTTGATCAAATGGTGAACCTTCATTAGAAGATAAATTATCGAACACATCAAAGTGCCGAAGTAGAAGTACAAAAGGTGTATATCTGTAATTTTAGCACAATAAGACGCAGATAAAAGAAAGAAATTTACAACATCAACATCATCAGAATACAATCCATTAGCTGATATGAAGAACTTATAAAAAAACGGACACGAAAAAGTTCAATAAAAAGGATGAACAAAACCAATAGATTGCTTGATATGGATTACTTAAAAATCTTATTGTGAAAACAAGATAATAACACAACAGAATAACTGCAGTTAAACCACCAATACAATCAATGGCAAGGCCTAATAAGATAATATTTAATGTCAACACTGCTAGTACGCTTTTTCAATATCGTTGTCATTTGCTCGAAGAACCTATGAACGAAACAATAACAGACTATTTGGAGAATGGCTATATTGTGTCCTTTTTCAGTTACATTAGTTTTATGGCAGCTGCTACACCCACTCACTGTTTATGTAATATAGAAACTTTGACCATCAAATTAAGCAGATCAAATTCAACAGAGTAAAGTCCTCAAAAATATTATCCCTCTAGGAAGTAATCAAATAGTAACCAAAGAAAGTAATTTCTTCACTCTAAAATAAATAGCCAATACGAGAATGACAATTGGAGATTATATAAGTTCACTGAGGCAGAAAAGCACATTAAACACAAGATTGAAGTCTGAATCAATGTTAATTGACTAGAGATACATTTTAGAATACCTATGGACAGCTTTAAAGGTATTGGCAAGGGCGGTAGAAGCCTTCCTCTCTGAAGGTGACATAAGATCATGACAACTATATTCAACCACATGCAGACCTAAACAATGAGCAACATATCTAACAACAGTCCGTTTACCACAACCTGCAAAAGCAATAGCCAAGTGTAACTTCACAGTTGCAAGATCTGCCAATTACGAACAGTAATCTAGAAGCTTAAACTTGTATATCAAGCAAGACCTGGAGAACCATGTAAGAACAAAGCTACCCTGAATTTTGATGAGAGGGATGAGGGGCATAATGCAGGTGCCAGAACAGAAGCTAAGAGTTTTACTGTATCTACTTGCATGGGTAAAATATATTTGACCTGGGAAAATGACTTCAAAACTGTCCAACATAATAAAATATATTAAATACTTAATCCAAGGATCTACTATTTTGGTGATTAAAATGAGCAAAAATATTTAAAACGAGAAAACGTAAAATATGGGAACCAAATCAACAAAACACAAGAAGTTAAAGTTGACTGTATTTATTGGCAAAGCACAATTCACATAGCTTCTTGGTGCATTTGACATTAGTTTTCTGAGTTGAAAAAAAAAATGGTCCAAAGGATTGAGTTGTAACGATGCAATCTCATACAAGTTGGTCCTTACTCGACATTGAAACATTACCAGATCGAATCAGAAAGTTAATTTCAGGATTTGGCATAATTCTTATCTTTATGCAAACCTTATCCATACCAAAGAAACAATTATCTCATTCTATACTAAATGTAAAGATTGCACTCTAAAGTATGGAAACAACACGGGAGTAAGTGAACTAGAGTTTCTAAGCTTCAAAATTGAGAAACGTATCAAAATACAAACAGAGAAGCAATAACTGCAATACCAACTAAAACATTGAACTGCTCAAGCTCAAATAACTCACTTCTAATATACAATTATAAGTGTCAAATTTTCTAGAGGATTATATTTCAATACAACAGCTAAAGCACCAATTACAGTAATTTCAAAAAAAAAGAAGAAAATCATTAGTACTAGCTTGCTTCATTTTGTGCATAGGCTGAATTCCACAGAGTGAATCAATCATCAATGTGCTATGCTGTCTCCCACTTCTGGATTTAACATCCATATTGCTATAACCCCAGGTGTACGTGACATATTTCCTCAACTGGAAATTATAATAACTAATAAATACCAATAGTTCTGAAAATATTTGGAAACTATTAAGCAGATGAGTGAGTACCTTATCCCAGTATCTCTGAGCACGTCTGTGACTTCTAATATCCCGCATCAAACTATCCTCATTACGCAACTTCTTGATTCTAGCCTCGCACTAATGAAGTGGAAAAAGATTGACATCATAAATCAATTGAACATCAGTACACAATAATAATAGACAAATTAGAATTTAGAACAGACACCATAAAGGAACCCAAAGCAACTTCTCTACAATCTAAACATACATGGCCATGAATTCTTATTTATTTGGTAGAGCAGAATCTGGATGCATCAGCAAGTTGAACAACATTAAGAAAATGTTCAGAGCTTTTACGTGCGTATAAACATACAACCATGTGAAGAACTTAAGAGTAAGAACTCATGCATTGACCATCCACACTAAGCAATATAGTTCCCCAGTTTAAACCAACCTCTAGTTCAGGCAAAAACTGGGAAGGTTTCTACCATGTCGACGTCAAGGAACTCGCCCCCGTCGAGCTCCATGATGTGGTGGACGGTGCGCATGTACTTGGAGTCGGGCTGGTCGGAGGAGTCACGGAAGTGGCGGAGGATCGCGACGTTGACGTCCTGGACGCTAATGTTGGTGCCCCAGACGAAGACGGGGACAGAGTCGTCGGCGGAGGGGTCGGTGGCGGGGTCGTGACCGTCGACATCGGAGGAGAAGGACATGGGGGTGGCGGGAGTGGCAGGGGTTGTGGGGGTCTGGGGTGTGGCGGGAAGGGGTCCGGTGGGCGGAGGATGGGGAGGGGGTCAGCTGGTTCGAGTGGCGGCGGCGGCCGTACATCGCTTCGCCTGCCCTGTGCCCGAGGTTCAGCAGATCGGGTTAGGGGAGAATCTAGGGTTTGGTGGAGATGGAAGGAAATTTAGGGTTCCATGATCGAGAAGCGAAGAAGGAAACTAAGCGGAGGACGACGATGTGGAGGATTAAAAGAAGGAGGAGGAGAAGATTAGGGTTTGGTGAGAGGAGGGAAGAGGATGAGAAGGGGAGTGGAGCTGAGAGGGAAGGAGAAGGGATTTGGAGAGGGGATGAGAAGGGGGCGGAGGCTTGAGCCTCCAAATATCGCGTTGGTGGAAAGAATTTTACAGAAAACTTATTACAAGTTTGCCACCGCTCTAAAATATTAATAACGCTTTATTTTATAAACGTTTTAAAAAGCCCAAAATTAGCCAAAACCGTCATAGAAAAAAGGTATTTCGAATATTGATGACGCTTCTTTATCAGCCGTAATGAAATCCACTTATCAAGCATCATTAATAGGTCTTTTTGTTGTAGTAAAAGTTTAAAATTACCCTCATTTTAGAAAAGTGGGTGTTATAGGAAGAGGCTGCGGTGGATGGCCAGGGACGGCCCGTGGAGGAGGTGGGCAGGTGGCTCGGGTAGGATTAGGTTAGGTTTAGGGATTTGAGTTGGGTTGTATCGTGTCGGGGTTGTCGACACGGAGAAGAATACAGTATATGTGTACAAAAGAAAATAATAGAAAGGAAAAATGATGGGCACGGACACGGACATGATGCACATCATCTGGTGGAAATTTCGTAGATGTAAGAAATTTATGGTGGAGTACCTGCCTATTTATAGGATGTGGGAATTCCCAGTTGGATATGGATTAGAATTGATTTAAAACCCCAATTGATAAATACCATATTAATTTAAATAGTTTTAAAGTGAATTCAATCCAAATTCGAATCAAATTAAATCTAAGTAAATCCATCTTTACATTAAAAATAGGATCCATAAAATACATTTGTATTTATAATTCATAATAATTAATTTAAATACCAATCAACAAATTTAAAAAATATTTTTATGAACAATAAAATTATAATAATAATTAATTTTGAAAATTCAAAATAAGTATTTAAATATTAATAGAAAATAACTTACAATACATTTTTGCAAATAAAAAAAATAATATCGATTAGTTTTTGGAACTCAAAATATGTATGGAAATAATTTCCATGCACCTTGCATGTAAAATAGAATAAAAGTATTATTTCTCTAAAGCATTACTTCTACTTGTATAAATCATTTTTATAGTAATGAAAATAAAACATTTGACTAAATAAAAAAATATCTATATACAAATTATTTACTCTTTATATATTTCGAAATCAAACTATTTACGATATTTACGAAACCGATAATAAACTCTTTATGTAAAATAACTAAATGAATAAATATCACGTATGTACGTACTTGCACTCGTCGTATAATTACCAAAAATCAATACTAAAAATAAAATTTTGAAATCGTAGTAAAAATTTAGGGGTTTTACACATGCCCTAGCCCCAAAATACGTAGGACAAAGAACGTAAACATGCCAGCTATATACATACGAAGTACACGGGCCTCGTATGTATACATAAGCTGTAAAATGCAGTAAACCACAACTAACAAATCCCATCCACAAAATAAGAAAATAAAAGATATCATATAATGGATTGTCTTGATACACTATGTTGGGTGGAGACACATCCACTACCAACCAAAATAAATGGAAAGAAGTACATGGTATATAAAATGTTTAAGTGGAAGTAGTAAGGAGGGACGTAACAAGACACATAATAACATGCCATAAACTGAATAATAAAAGCTCAACAGAAAAGTATATATGTCTAACAGTTAAAGGTTCTTAACCATTCTATGTGAGATACACTTTGAGACAACGTTCTACACAGGGGCTGTACGGATTCACGCAAGCAAGTAATAAAGAGTGGCCAACAAGTAGCGCTCATCCGAGACACTATCAGCCGGGTAACACGTAGCGCTCATCCGAGTCACTATCTCCCAAATGTGTATAAAAATAAATGTAGCCCCTACGCTAGTAGCTGTTCCCTCCCCCCCAATGATAGTATACATGCGTCGTCTCCACAATATTGTTTAATCCTTAATAACTGCCAAGTATTCTATATAAATCTATTAGCAGTTATATCCTAACGCACAGCCTGTACGCAGCGATGTACGGTTGGTACGCAAGTCCGTATCTATATGATACTCACAACTCACACACAACTCATGTCACATCGTGACAGTTTATGAGATGCTCTAAACATATGGTGGTCCCTTAACTAAGATATAATAATTATATCTACAAATAATCTTGAAAGAACAAAATAAAACATGCATGATATTGAGCAAGAAATTAAATAGTAAAGGCAAGGTGTCATGTCTGGGGTGTCGTCTGGTGTGGTACGAAAATCAAGGTGGTACGAACTATGACTTCGGTGTTACAGCTACGCAAGACAGCCTCCAATGATGGCACGGTCGGTGGTGGGAGTCGCCGGAGACACAGCAGGTGCAGGCGGCTGATCGGAAAGGTTGAGGGATTTTGGCGCTCTGGCGCTTCGCGGATCGGAGAAGTCGACATGACGGCAACCTGGAGGCGGAGAGTGCACCGCGGAGTGGGCGCTCGCGTCGGAGACGACTTGGCCAGCGGATGTCGAGCGCCACGGAGGACGGCTGGCTCCAGCGCTGGAAGGCGAGGCAGGGGTCTACAGCTGATGGTGGCCGGATCCACCCGATCTGGATGATGATTGTCGGCCGGAGTCGAGCTCGAGAGGGATTGTTGGGTGGAGATGGGCAGAAATGGGCGGCTACGCACGGGTCGTCGATGGGCTCGCGGATGCCTGGGATGGGGTTCTGGTGCTCATGTCGACGGAGGACGAAGCGAAAGGGCGAGGCTAGAGACGGCGTCGAGGTGGCGATGGTTCAGGTTTGGGGGTTTTAAATTATTTATTTTTCTCTTATTTGGTGCTTTGGTTGGGGACGATGATTTAGGATCGGGTTGGTTGGCGGTGATGGCGACGGGGTGCTGCTGATGGCCGGAGACAGGGTGGTTATTGTGGTATAAGCGGCTGGCTCTGGGTGCTGGTGATGGATCAGTTGTGAGGGTGGCGGTGGTGGTGATACACTGGTGATGGAGATTGTGTCGGGATAGGTGCGGGTGGCCGGGGACAGGGCCAGGATGGCGGTTTAGTGGAGGGCGCGGGTGTCGGTAAAGGTGATTGTGGTGGCGGCTGCGGCCAAGATGGTTGGGTCGAGATGGTCGTGGCAATTGGGGTGCTGATGGTGACGGGGTGGTGGCGATGAGTGCGGTAGACGGGTACAGAGACGGTGGTTGTGGACAGCAGCAGGTTTAAGGTTCTGGGTTTGTATCGTCGGGTTGGATTGCCATTGTGTCCTGCGCGACACGGAGACAAGTTGTGTCCGGCATGTCGGACACGAGAAAGCATTAATGTATTTGTACAATAAGAAATATAGTAGATGGGAAGCACGGACATGATGCACAATGGAATAGAAATTTGGTGTTGTGGAGTTCATGAAAAAAGAGGGCAAGTACCTCTCCTTTTATAGGAGGTGGGAATCCCATTAGGATAAAGACTAGGATAGTTTAAACGCCCATGAGATAATTCATAATTTAATTCAAATTACTTTAAACATAGTTCAAATAATTTACATCAAGATTCAGAGCTACTAAGCTAAATCTCATATTTAATTCAAAACTTATTTTGAAAACATTCGGTACAATTGATTTAATACCATTTATCAAAATTTATCCAATATTAAATCAAACGAGATTTAAAAATATCTTTTTCATAATTACTAAAATATGGAAAAAATAAATTTCAAAATTCATGATATTTTCTTAAATAATAAATCATAAAATAGCTTTTATAAATAACAAAATATATTAATAAACAATTTTTAAATTTCGTAAATTATCTAGAATACATTTTAAATAAACCAAAATTTCTTAAACCACTACTTATTTTTAAACAAAAAAATAACTCTTTTATACAAAATAAAAATATTTATCACATTTGTTTGAACATGTACTTTTCCTATATAAAATAAAGTTTATAAAAAAATATTTTTCTAAAATATGTACCTCGACACATATTTGTACTCGTCGAGTAAATACGAAACGCAAATCTCGTACGCTATGCAATACAACAATGCGAACTCGTATGCGACGTGCAGATATGAAGTACAAAATACAAAAATATAAAAAAATCGTAGTAGAAATTTAGCGGGTTTACATCCTACCCAACTTAAAAGAATTTCGTCCTCGAAATTTAGGAATAGATAGGGTAGGCAGGGTAGAGGAGATAGAGTGAAAAATCCAATCAAATTTTTTGGCGAGATGACAAAGCATACCATGGAATAAATTTTGGAATAATCGAAAGAATTTAAATAACGAGGAAGAATTGAATTCACGGGTATGGTTAGAAGATATCTCATGACAACCCATCAATAACGATTTTTGATCCATACTATCATTCAAGAAAATAATAAAATGTGTAACTCCCAATTAGACGAAAGTTTTCTCCGTCCAGCTTACGATCAATAACTCGAAATTTTAACTTTCATTTGATATCGTCATAATCATCAATCTCCTTTTATATTCAACTTTTTATATATTTTATTAATCCTCTGAGGGGTTATAACCATCATTCCTTGAAATCTTTTTACCTCCAACAATCGCTCCACAAAATTTTTGAATTTTCCACTATTTTCATATATCTAATCAAATATCGCAACGGTAGAAATTCGATAAGTCAATACTTGGATTCGGTAAAAAGAATTTCTTCCAACATATCTATATATCCCTTCTTCTTTTTTTTCAAGCTAAATTCCGTCTTTCATAATCTTTTCGAAGGTTAAGATTCAATAAATATTCAGTCAATTTAGTCGTAGGTAAAATCATGAATTTATATCTCAAATTGTAAATTTTGAATAAGCTCAAACTTCCAATTCAATAATCTCTTATGCTCTTCCTTCTACCTATTTTCCTTCAAGCTAGTTTCCTCTTCCCAAATTTCTTTCAAAAAAAATTCTTCAGTCAATTTAGTCTAGAGTAAAATCAGTCTCACCTTTATATTCACAATCATCACATGGTTAAATTCTGAATCATTAAAAGTTTTAGATATTATACCCTTCTTGAATTTTTCAAACACTATATTTATCATCTCATAAAATAAAGAACCAATAAAATAAAGAACCAATTTGTTGAACAAGAATCTATTCTCCTTTGATCATACTCCGCCTCATAGTTTTTACCGCAAGATTTTACTTATACATATTCAATCATTTTATTCAACTTTACCACTACTCTCTCTTCTAGGATTTTCTACTCTAACCTCTTTCCAACCAAAGGATGTCATGACCAATTTTATCTTCGAACAAAGAAATCATAAAATGAACATAATTGCATAAACCACAGAGGAATCAAGGTAAAATATGAGTGAAACAATTTAATCGGAAAGGAGGAAAGTAAAAGTTGCTAATATTGTATGGAGAGTAGAAGGATGTTATACGTAAGTAAATCAAGATAAGGCATGAAAATAAAATGACAAGGTTAAGCAATTAAGTTAACACACAAAGTTTGATGCAAAATAAAGAATTAAGTAGGTCACAATTATATATCAGGTCGAAAGACTTGAGTCAAGATTTGATCTCTAACCGAAGTCAGAAAGGACCATAGTATCATGGTATGGTTTATATCTAGACATTTCGACTTCAAGGGTCGTATCATAAAAATAAAGTACAAGGAGACGTATTTTAGTAGGACATGATATATCTACATGAAGGTGGGCTCGTCTAGGTCTTGCATATGGAATTTGTTGGCTGAAAAAGTCTAGTGTTGTACTCCAAATATCCAAGTCACGGTAAAGGACACAAAATAATTTAAATAGAAAGTGGGAGTTCATGAGATAATGATTAACGCACAAAATAAATGTCCAAGTTAAAGCATGACATAAAGATAATTCAGATTCTAATAGATCGAGGTAAAATAAGTTAGGAATACAGTTTCTAGAGATATGATAGCCACTTAATGGGGTATGATCAAGGAACAATCTAATTATTTCTCAAGTTTCAATTGGTTAGAAAGTCACGATAAAATCTAGATTTGAGGGAATGTCGAGTGAGTCAAGATTGAAATATAACTACATGATCTTGGAGATGACTAACAACACTTGTGTATTCACTACTATCATGGTCATGGGGGATATGGCAATTAAAGTGGAATCCTTCATCTATCTTGGTTGCCTATCCATATTTGAATCTATAAATTTTGACTTCTTCAAAACTTTGCAATATAATTCTCCAAATATTCTAATAAAATATCTTTCTAAGCTGCCAATCATACTCATAACTTAAAATTTAAATTTCTTTTAATCAATCTCAAGATAACCTTTATCATAACACAAAAAATTCCTCCAAAAATGTATCATAAACTAACCTTTCCACCTTATCTAGTTACATCAAAATCCTAACTTAAGATTTTCAAAATTTCTAATCAATCTCGAATAAACCTTTATTGTATCATAAATCCAATCTATATTTTTTCTTCTTCTATCATTAATCCAAATCTTAACTCAAAATTTAAATAGGTTTTTAACAATCGTAGTTCATATAAGAGTTTAAAATAGATCCTCAATTTGGTTTTATATCCTTCAAAATATTTTTAACCAAAATTCTTAATATCCTTACTTCAAAATTTACGAACTTATTAATTGGGAACCATACAGCCCAGTTTAAAACCAAGCTTTATCAACCGCCCTCATAAATCTTACAACAACATTTAAATTTAAAAATTCTTTTCAACTAACTTTATATCTCTTCAAGGATGTATAGCTATAATCAAATGAATCATAAATATTTTTTAAAGGCCTTCAAATCAAAACTCAAAAATCAAATCAACTTCCTTTCTCAATTGTATATAGATCTCACTATCCATTTGTAGATCCAAATAAAGTTCAAAAATCCTTCGAAGTTATTAATGTTGCTACTACCTAACTTGGAATTAACTAATCCTTAAGTTCATACTTCTAGAAAAATATGGTTCCTCTTATCCTCATATCTTTATAACTCAAAGAGGATCTCAATGCATACTAGTTGTCAATGTAATCCTTCTAGCCATGTGGTTGACCTATGAGCATATACTAGTGTAGACATCTTCCTATCAAGTGTGGAAATAAGGATTACGGTAGGAAGAGCTCAAGCAAGAGGTAGATCAATGAAGTTGATCAAGTGATTCGAAAAATTTACTCAAGGAAGGGGGTCAAGCAGGTGGATGAGATCCTAGACTCTAATCCGATATTGCAGGCCCGTTCGGTACTGTCATATAACCGAAATGGCAAACTTGACCTGCATGGGCCACCACAAAAATATGTAATGCCCCAGTCCCAAAATACGTAGGACAAGGAACGTAGACATGCCAGCTATATACATACGAAGTACACGGGCCTCGTATGTATACATAAGCTATAAAATACAGTAAACCACAACTAACTAATCCCATCCACAAAATAAGAAAATAAAAGATATCATATAATGGATTGTCTTGATACAATATGTTCGGTGGAGACACATCCACTACCAACCAAAATAAATGGAAAGAAGTACATGGTATATAAAATGTTTAAGTGGAAGTAGCAAGGAGGAACCAAGACACGTCATCTTCGAATAAATGGAGAATACCACGATCTCGGCTAGAATACCTGCGGAAGATAAGAACACACACCTAGAGAGATAACCAGGTCCTCAGAGGGACGTAACAAGACACATAATAACATGCCATAAACTGAATAATAAAAGCTCAACAGAAAAGTATATATGTCTAACAGTTAAAGGTTCCTAACCATTCAATGTGAGATGCACTTTGAGGACAACGTTCTACGCAGGGGCTGTATGGATTCACACAAGCAAGTAATAAAGAGTGGCCAACAAGTAGCGCTCATCCGAGACACTATCGGCCGGGTAACACGTAGCGCTCATCCGAGTCACTATCTCCCAAATGTGTGTAAAAATAAATATAGTCCCTACGCTAGTAGCTGTCCCCTCCCCCCCAATGATACTATATATGCGTCATCTCCACAATACTGTTTAATCCTTAATAACTGCCAAGTCATCTATATAAATCTATTAGCAGTTATATCCTAACGCACGGCCTGTACGCACCGATGTACGGTCGGTATGCAAGTCCGTATCTATATGATACTCACAACTCATACACAACTCGTGTCACATCGTGACAGTTTATGAGATGCTCTAAACATATGGTGGTCCCTTAACTCTAGGCCAATTGCATAAATAAAAAACTAAGATATAATGATTGTATCTACAAATAATTATGAAAGAAAAAAAATAAAATATGTATGATATTGAGCAACAAATTAAACAGTAAAGGCAAGGTGTCTTGCCTGCGGTGTCGCTTGGTGTGGTACGATAATCAAGGTGGCACAAACTATGACTTCGGTGTTACAGCTGTGCAAGACAGCCTCCAATGATGGCACGGTCGGTGGTGGGAGTCGCCGGAGGCACAGCGGGTGCAGGCGGCGGATCAGAAAGGTTGAGGGGTCTCGGCGCTCTGGCGCTTCGCAAATCTGTGCAGTCGACATGACGGTGACCTGGCGGTGGGGAGCGCATCGTGCAGTGGGCGCTCGCGTCGGGGACGACTTGGCCAGCGGCTGGCGAGCGCCGCGAAGGATGGCTGGCTCCAGCGGTGGGAGGCGAGGCAGGGGTTTGCAGCTGATGGTGGCCGAATCCACCCGATCTGGATGATGATCGCCGGCCGGAGTCGAGCTCGGAAGGGATTGATGGGTAGAGATGGGCGGAAATGGGTGGCTACGCACGGGTCGGCGATGGGCTCGCGGACGCCTGGGATAGGGTTCTGGTGCTCATGTCGACGGAGGACGAAGAAAAAGGGCGAGGCTCGAGGCGGCATCGAGGGGGCGATTGTTCAGGTTTAGGGGTTTTAAATTATTTATTTTTCTCTCATTTGGGGCTTTGGTTGGGGACGATGATTTGGGATCGGGTTGGTTGGAGGTGATGGCTATGGGGTGCTGCTAATGGCCAGAGATGGGGTGGTTATTGCGGTATAAGCGGCTGGCTCTGGGTGCTGGTGATGGGTTAGTTATGATGGTGGCGGTGGTGTTGATACACTGGTAGTGGAGATTGTGTCGGAATAGGTGCAGGTGGCCGGCGATAGGGCCAGGATGGCGGTTTGGTGGAGGGCCGCGGGAGTCGATGAAGGTGATTATAGTTGCGGCTGCAGCCGAGATGGCTGGGTCGAGATGGTTGTGGCGATTGGGGTGCTGATGGTGACGGGGTGGCGGCGATGAGTGCGGTGGACGGGTACAGAGATGGTGGTCGTGGACAAAAATAGGTTTAAGGTTCTGGGTTTGTATCGTCGGGTTGGGTTGCCATTGTGTCCCGTACGACACGAAGACAAGTTGTGTCCGGCATGTCGGACACGAAAAAGGATTAATGTATTTGTACAATAAGAAATATAGTGGATGGAAAGCACGGACACGATGCACAAGGGAATAAAAATTTGGTATTGTGGAGTTCATGGAAAAAGAGGGCAAGTACCTCTCCTTTTATAGGAGGTGGGAATCCCATTAGGATAAAGACTAGGATAGTTTAAACGCCCATGAGATAATTCGTAATTTAATTCAAATTAGTTTAAACATAGTTCAAATAATTTACATTAAGATTCAGAGCTACTAAGCTAAATCTCATACTTAATTCAAAACTTATTTTGAAAACATTCGGTACAATTGATTTAATACCATTTATCAAAATTTATCCAATATTAAATCAAATGAGATTTAAAAATATCTTTTTCATAATTACTAAAATATGGTAAAAATAAATTTCGAAAATCATGATATTTGCTTAAATATTAAATCATAAAATAGCTTTTATAAATAACAAAATATATTAATAAACAATTTTCAAATTTCACAAATTATCTAGAATACATTTTAAATAAACCAAAATTTCTTAAACCATAACTTATTTTTAAACGAAAAAATAACTCTTTTATACAAAATAAAAATATTTATCACATTTGTTTGAACAAGTACTTTTCCTATATAAAATAAAGTTTATAAAAAAAATATTTTTCTAAAATATGTACCTCGACACATATTCGCACTCGTCGAGTAAATACGAAACACAAATCTCGTACGCTACGCAATACAACAATGTGAACTCGTATGCGACGTGCAGATACGAAGTACAAAATACAAAAATATAAAAAAAATCATAGTAGAAATTTAGGGGGTTTACAAGATGGTACATAATAGTTTCAAAAAGGTTTTAGTTAATACTTTTGAAATTAAAGAAAAAAATTTAGTAGTTATTTATTATTTTATGGCATTTTAATTAAGTTCAAAGATATTTGTTTGAATAAATGATTTTTGCTAGTTTTAATGATAGCATGTAATATATACACTATATGTAACTAGGAGGTTAATTGTTTATGGTAGCTATTAAATGTTTATTTATTTATTATTATTTTATGAATTTTATAGAAATTTTTCTAAATTATTTAGGAGTTTTGTGTTGTATATATATATATATATATATATATATATATATATATATATATATATATATATATATATATATATATAAAATATATATAAAAAATATATATATATATATAAAATATATATATATATATATATATATATATATATATATATATATATATATATATATAAATATATATATATATATATATATATATATATATATATATATATATATATATATATATATAAAGGCTTAGTTAAATAAAAAAAATTTAACCTGTAAATAGTGCTCACGTACTGTTCACCCAAAACTAAACCCGAGCCTTCGTAAAACCCCTGCCCGTTATATATATAGCCGTAGCTATATGCATAACCTCGAACGAATAAAGAGAGATCTGGAAAAACCCTAGTCGTGCCCCCCACGACTGCCCCGACCGTGCACCGCGTCCGGCCATCGCCGGCGGTCCAGCAAGGCCGTGCGCTCATCAGCAGCGTTTCAGAGCCGCTCGCACCAGCAGGACTCGGCACCGCCTTGTTTCGCTCGACAGCAAGGTAAGCCTATTCACCATCTCGTTTCTTTGCGCTCAGTATATACTTTGCGATTCTGTAAGTTGGTGCGTGGAGCCTACATAACCCCCTAGAGGACCCAATAAGCATTCTCCAGCAAGATCGACCCATCGAGTCAAAAATTCGACTCTAAAAATCCAAAAAACCATGGGTCCCTAATAAATGAAAACAGTCGAACTAGCCTATTTTGTACCCAGTTATCTTTCAAACCATACACGCTTTCAAAAATCTATTTCAAGGAAATTATTGACAACATATAGGGGATCAAAACCCTTCTGGCAGAATCATTTTTCATCCAATAAACAGAGAGTCATTCATTCTCAAAATTAAAAAAAAAAGGTTTCAAAAACTATAAAAATTTAGAAAAAACTTTCGATACCACGTGCGTTCCGCCAAACCGGGCAATGTGGTCGCGAACCGAAAGTATCAAAAGGTGTGAATCAACTTCGCGGACGTGTGGGCTTTGACGAAATTCAAATTGGTAGCGTGTGCGCGACAAATTTGATGCGTATCTATCAAAATTCACCGTATTGGCCTTTTTGCAAATTTCCCAATTACTTTGTGCACGTTCGTCAAATCGAGACGAAACTTACGCCGGTAGGGCCGTATCATTTTTCTTGTCCTGTA
Source organism: Iris pallida (assembly GCA_029216955.1). Classification (NCBI taxonomy): domain Eukaryota; kingdom Viridiplantae; phylum Streptophyta; class Magnoliopsida; order Asparagales; family Iridaceae; genus Iris; species Iris pallida. The sequence goes on from JANAVB010003200.1 coordinate 7,271,069, forward strand.
TGCCAAGTTTGGTCCGATTCTTAGAAGGTTGATTGGAATGCCTATTTGGCGGGTTCACGATCCGCTCTAACTGGCGAATTTGTGCACGGCTCATCGAAATCCAAAATTGCTCATACCATTGGATTCGTCTCTTCAAACCGGACCTGTAGACATATAGTTTGACAACTTTGGAGACCGTTGGTTCTGGCATGCGTTTCGGTGCAAAACGGGTCCAACAGTGGACATCGTTTTGACTCGAAATTATGATTTTGTCCCTATTCCAGAATTGGACTTTTGGACAGGAGTTTCCTAGACATATCTTATATTTCGAACACGTTCATGGGGTTTATTTCAGCATCTGAGGACATTTTCGAGATTTGGCTTTCATCGCTTCACTATTCTAACGGTTCGAGCTATTGGACGTAGCCCTTTTGCACACAACCTCAGGCAAAATACCTTACCTTATTTACTATTTATAATTAGTTACATCTTTCTTTATTTACTGTATATTTATTTCTTGTCTACTTTCAGTTGGATCCATGACTTGCTGTTCATAGTTACTTTATTTTGCTTTCAATTGTTTTTCTTGTTTGTGTTTTAACATGCATATGGACATAATCTTAGCGGACTACCTTTTGGTTAGTGACCCTTGGGAGGGTGTAGACAGTTTGATGTATGGGCTACCCAAAACCAAAAGCCGTAGTAACTGCGTACTACGGTAGTCGTGTTACGAGGGTCACTAGCCTCGAGCTATGTGGACTGATGGGTCACGTGGGCCGCTAGCCTCGCGTTATGCCGGCTGATAGTATTGGTACTTGACGTGTGCATATTGTGAGCTGTTACCTTATCCTAGGGGAGTCAGCCTTTGCCTGTCCATACATTGAGATGTCTTCTAAATTTCATACTATATTGGTTAGGTGACAATAGTTAATGTCATGTCACACTTCGTTCTAGTCATGGCATGAGGCAATGTCACATCACCAAATAGTACACTATCCCTTGTCACTACAACCAAAATACCTTTTAATAACGCTTGATAAGTGGATTTCATGACGGTTGATAAAGAAGCGTCATCAAAGTTCAGCAAGACTCCATTCTATGACCGTGTCTAATATAAACGTTATTGATAGTCTTTCAGTGTTACGAGCGTTATGAAAAAAACACCAAAATTTAAGTTAAAACCTCCACACCCCCGTACTTCTCCCCGCACTTAAGAAAAAGCCTAGCCCTCATCCTCTCTCTTTCTCCTTCTCCTCCCGCTCCCCAACTCCCCAACTCGCCGAGAGATGATGGATTACGCTCGAGAGATGATGGATTTGAAGACTCTCGTCACTCGCACGCTCGAGAAGAAGGGCATACTTGCCAAAATTAGGGTTTGTCCCTCTCTCTCATTTTTCTCAAATTAGGGTTTCTCTTCGAAAATTAGGTTTTCTTCCGGATCCTTCTGATCAACCCTATCAGTTTTCCTTTTTTTTTATTTTGTCCTTCGAGAAACCCTAGTTTCATGAAGTAGCATTCGCCATGGCGGACCCGCTCGATGCCCTCCGATCGCTCATGGCCTCCCACAATCCTCCTCTCGCAGCCCTCATCGTCCCATCCGAGGACAACCACCAGGTTTCGTTACCGATTATAGGGTTCCGATTCCCCCCATCGCGATCGATTCGGTCTGATTCAAGTTTTGTTTGGTTGTTTTGTTTCGAGTTTTGCAGAGCGAGTATGTTTCTGCCAGGGACATGAGACGAAATTCGTCTCCAAGTTCAGCGGAAGCGCCGGTGAGGATCTCGTCTTGGTCCAAAGTTCTTTTTTTTTGTTTAGTTTGATCGTTTTTGTTATTATTTCATGTGGTCTGTCATAAAACTAGTATTTTTTTGGATAGAATGTGCCCTAATTTATCGATTGAAACTAAATTCAGTGGAAACCCCTTGGGAGTCTCATCTTGGTCAGAGTCTTTCACTTTGGTCATTTTGGTTATGGGTTAATATTGTTTGTTCCCTAATTTCTTGATTGTAAGTAGTTAGTGTTTAGAATTATTCCATCTGAGGTTAAATTAGGATTACTACATTTTCATGGTGATTATAGATGCCGTTCGCGAAAGTTTTCATCTTTGCGACTGAAAAGCATTGCCACGATGAAAAGTTTATGCTTTCTTGCTAGGGAATGCAATTTTGTAGTGTTTGCAATGATCATGGTTTGGCACATTGAGTTGCATATACTGTTTTGATCCTAAAAATTCAGAATTAATAAATTTCAGGTTACAATAATTTTTTAGTTATGTTAGATGATTCATCATGAAGAGTTTTAGTTCCTCTGATACATATCCATGGCTGAGAGGGAGTGGGACCACCAAAAGATTCATGCTTCCACATCTGTGCAGCCAAATTGCAACTCAGGTCCCGGTCGTACATATCAAACCTGTGCTTCCAATCGAATGTACCTCAGACTGTTGCATGCCCAAATTGCCTACTTGCCATGAAGTGAAGAGTGCCATTTTAAACACTGGGTTAGGATGAATCTTTGACACACGGATTTCATATACTATTGGGAACTAGACATGCATATACTATCTGTAAATTTGATTATACTTGCTGACTTATCGAAAATTAGTGTGTGCAAAATTTTAGAGAGAGTTGATTGGTTATCATAGATAGTAAAGCCTTCTAATTAGAATGGTTCTACCTGGGGGAGAGGACTTTGTCATTGATGTTGAATACTTGTTTTGGTCCATGATAACTGAATTCTTTTCATTGCCTTGTTGATTCAATAAGAGATGTAGCCACCACCCATAGGGTGGCACCTCACCTCCCTTACTCTCTCTCGCTCTCTCTCTCTCTCTCTCTATATATATATATATATATATATAATATATTTGAGAAAAAGGATGGGATCAAGGAGATCCCAGCCAAACTTCATTCGTAGGAAAGCAATACATTCAGTAGTACAAGCCCTTCCATATCTGTTGTTTCTCTACAATTTTTACTTGCTGTGTGTATCCATGCTCTAGTGCTTTCTCACGTCTCTATTGAGAACATTCAGGTAGCTTGTGGTAGAAGTTATAGCCTGACAATATATTGTAGTAGTTTTATTTTCCACGCTGCTTTCTTTTCTACGATTAAAATACATTTTATTGTTTGCCTACAGTTTGATGGATATATATAGAATTTCTGGCGTTTGCAGATTCGTACAAGAATGTGGTCATAGAAAATTGCTATTACATGTAGGAGATGATGGAATTGCTATTAAGAGTGGTTGGGATCAGTATGGGATCAAATATGGCAAACCATCAACTAACATCATTATCTGCAATCTTGTTGTCCTCACTGTTGTGAGGTAAATTCTCTTGGACAAAATCGCCTAGACCTTCATACACTTCTCCATACGGTTATTTAGCAAAGTACAGGAACTGGAAAATGTTAACTGATATTTAGGATGCGTTTGATTGCAAGGTGGAAAATACGTGGAAAAGAAATTATTTCGGTGGAATTATTTTCCTAAGAAACAATTCCATGGAATTTTAAAAAATTTCCATGGAAAACTTAATTTGAGTGTTTGATTGCCATTATTTTTCACCAAAAATAGTTATTTTTCATGGAAAATGATATTTTCCTATGGGTTGGACAAGTTTCATTTTCCACCATTTTAGATTAAAATATGGAAAATGATAGTTTTTCGAAAAATAATTCCATGGAAAATATAAGCTATCAAACACTACACTTTGGTGGAAAATTTGTGATGGAAATATTTTTCATGGAAAAAAGCCTAATCAAACACAGCCTGGTGAATATACTATGGTGATTTGTTTTCCAAAAGAAACATCTATTTGAGTTGGACTTGTTTTTATTACTCCATAGGGAATTTTAAAATGATTATGCTCGTCTCTGTTTCTCTCTTTGCTGCAAAAAAATACTAAAATCTGTCCACAGAACTGACTAATAACTGTAAATACTGTTATGTAGTGCTACAGTATCTATAGGCAGCGAGATGTTTGGGGGTGTTTTGAATGTCCTTCTGGAGAATCTCCGCGCTCAGGAGTCAAGACAAGCTCTGAGGATAAAGGCCGCCCCTGGGAGAGGCGGCTACCTCCGCAATATCACCTACCAGAACATCACCATCGACAATGTCCGCGATGGTATTGTCATTGAAATTGACTACAACCAGCATGCAGATGGAGGGAATATCCTACTTGTGAAGGAATTTTTTTTAGTTTCATCCACCACTGGTGGATTGTGGAAGTTCATCAACGGTTTTCAACTTACGGGAGGTAACACCTAAAATTTTTTCTACTCTTTGTAAAGTAGTCCGAATTTGCTGATTGGAAGCATACTCCCACAGAAGGGAAAAAGAAAAAGTACTTATTCTTCTTTTCTATTAAGTTTGTTTACAAGTTTGCCAAATTTTAGTGATCGAGCAATTGGTTCTTACCAGTACTCATTTTTGCCGTGTATTAATTTGCACACGTAACTTAAGATACCTCTGTCTGCATTCTTGAAAGTAGTTCACTTTGAAATGTATGTCCTTCAAGTAGAGAATCATCTTGTTATCTCTGGTCCATAATTAGCATTTCCTCTCCAAAGGATTTTGATCATATAAATTCATATTATAGAATGTATAACAACTATGTGCAAATTTAATATAATATTGTTAATCATATATTTGTTGTACTTTTATGTCTCTTGTTTATATGTCTCTGTATGACTGTCTTGCTCTTTCTTTTGTTAACATAGTCCAATGTGCAAAATGGAATTAACTAAAAAGGGCAGAAAAAACTGCTCAGCTTCTTGATAATACACAAGATATAAATAAGTTTTATATTTTAGCATTGGGTATTTTCTAAAATCTTTATTGTACATATGTATCTGACATGATTTGCTCAATTTATGCATAATATTATGCATATATATAGAAACTAGTAAATGCACGCATTTAATAACGGATAATAAGAATATTTGTGCACAGGCCATGCAAAGGGATTATAAGCTCAGTTCATATTCTTTGAATTCGGTTTCTGCACACTTTCTTTCAGAGCAAGTAAGTCCATTTTTTTCTTCAACTATCTCAGTATCTATAGATATAATTTGAACTCATTGTCCTTAATTGGTTCATTACCCTCATATTTAATACAATCTAATATATTTGGAAAACACGCCTTTCAGGATTTTAGCAATCTATTCGATATATTCGAGTCATTATTTGAAGGCATGGGCGGAATGGGAGGAATGGTGGAAGCAGAGCTGCTCGCAACAATGAAATGTATAATGGTAGCTAAAGTACTCTATTTTGAGACAATGAAATGTAGCTAGCTAAAGTACTCTATATTTGTGAGATGTTGATGTACCCTATTTTGAGACAATGAAATGGAGAATGGTACTTTATATTACATTTCAATGTTTTGTTGTGAATATGGATCAAAGTGGTTGTTTTCGAATTAAATTGAGCAGCGTTTGGAATATATAACATGCAGTATAGAGCGTTATAAATATGATACAATGACCATATACAGATCATCTATTCATAACGCTTTCAAAATGTCCTGACTTCCAAACCATATTAACTATTCATAACAGTTTTACATAAATATCCATAACGCTTTGAAAATAAAATGTAGCAGAAATTTAACATATTAATGACGTTTTTGGAAGAATTATCTATAATGCTTTCAAAAACATTTATAACATCTGTTTTTATAACGGTTGGATTGGGAAAAAATGTCATGGTTCTTAATTAATGACGATTTTTAGCCGTCATTAAAAGGTATTTTTGTTGTAGTGTGTCCTTGTTTGGTTGTAGGGGTAGTCTACTATTTCGATGATGGGATATTGAGTCGTGTTATGGTTGGGACACTTTATCTTACTTTGTGACTTTATGACATATTTTATATTCACTTTATATGGCATGTTCTTTATGTATCTTGTTATGTCTCTCTGAGGACCTGGTGATCTCTCCAGGTGTGTACTTTGTGACTTTTTGCAGGTGTTCTAGCGAAGGCCGTGATCTTCTCCATTCTTTCAAAGATGATTGCTCTTGGTTCGTTTTGCCATTTTATCGATCATTTCCTTGTATATTTTCCTTCATTTAAATTAGTTGGTAGTGGATTTGTCTCCGCCCAACTACATATATAAATGACAAAATTTATAATTAATTTATTTTATTATTCTTTGGTGGATGAGATTTAGTTGTCTTGGTTTACTGCATTTTACAACTTATGTATACATACGAGATTCCATACATTGGAGTATACTTCGTATGTATACAGCTGGCATGTCTACGTACTTAGTCCTAAGTATTTTGGGACTGGGGCATTACAAATTCATAAGTTATCACTTGCGAACATCCTGATACTAACATCACATGATACATGGAACAATACTCACACTCGATTGTCCAGTGCCAAGATATAATAGATTAAACATTTAAAAGCTATATCCATGGTGTCAATAAATAACATGCATTCAATCTCAATCTAGAAGTCACTCAGGAAATCAGTACATTAATACGCTAATACGAGCAACTAAATCAAACTGGACATATACAAAAATTATGACTACGCCATGATAGGCTACTATCAATCAATAGACGATTGTTCGACATCACAAAAGGTTAGACGAACTTTTTGTTTATTGAACTTGAAAAAAGGTACAATCGATTCCTATGTAAGGATATCTAAGTACAATAATCATGGGAAAGCGTAACGGTAGAGATTGAGCACTGCAGCAGCTTCTTTACTCCGTTGATGATCTGACGATGAGTTGGACTTATTTTGGCTTTCTGGTACCTTTGATGGAACTCTAGGTTTACCGATCAAGAGGATGCCAGAGTTGAAGACTTCGAAGCTCTGCCTTTTGCCTTCTGCTTCTTTTCTCTCTGTGTGTGTCCTCCTCCTCTTTTTGTTGAAGGGGAAACTCCTTATATTTATAGAGGAAAGGAGGCACATATGCGATGTGTACTCAGATTTAAGATATGAAGGAATTTGCTGTTATTGTACGATGCGGCACTACAACAGATATGGGATACGATAGCGTGTTCGGAACGCTGTAGAATGCCTATTATAGCGTATTATGCCCGCTATAAATGCCCCCGATATAATTTCCCCATATACAAGAATGCTATAAAGTTATAGCGTTCATGAACGCTATTGATGGATTATAGCGTTCCATGGTGCTATAGACAGGTTATAGCATTTAAGAACGCTATACCAGCATTATAGCATTTAAGAACGCTATAGTAAAGTAATAGCATTCATGAACGCTATTAAGTTACTATAGCATCCATGAACGCTACAGACTTATTATAACAGTGACAAATGCTATAGAGTTTACATAGCATTTACGAACGCTATAGTTTCTTAATAACGTTTGTTAACGCTATAAGTTATTTATGGCGTTCGTGAACGCTGTTGATTTTTAATTGAGTTCCTGTATGTTATTGTTTGTTAATAGCTTTTCGATGCAAATTAGTTTTTATAGCATTTTTTCGCGCTATTATATGTGCACCAATAGCATGTCAGAATGCTATTGCAGAATGCATTAGTGTAAAGAAATAATTCACATCAGAATAGTATTGCAGCACATCAAAATAGCATTGCAGATATACAGAATGCCACAGATATCTATTGCATATATACACAGAATGCGGGTATTCAAAAATTTAAATGCTTCTCGACGAATCAATCACAGAATGAATTCCGAACATAAGTAAATTCATTAATTTCACTGTCAAGAACATTCAAAATCCTTCATAATTTCTCCAAAATTAAACATTAACAGCGTAGTCAGCGTTTAATTGTTTCCATACATATATCCAAAATATTGTATATCCAAAATTTAGCTCGAACCCTTCGAGCCTATCCACAACCAAAGCTCCTCAGAAATCCTCTTACTTCATCCAACCTACACAAATATATATAGGGGAGAAACATTAGTGTTCCTGGTTAATAAACAAGCAGTTGAATTTATGAGTTAGCTATCAATAAAAAATTGCCTAAAATTCTATGAGTTATAATCAACCAAACAACTGGAATCCATTGTCAGTTGAATTTATTAGTGATCCATTCATATCCATACATACTTAGCAAGTCCACAACTTGTGGCAATGGAGGGCATTGACTCCAATGTCTGAACTTTGATTGCAATTTTTGTAAGTAATATTCTTTTCCTTCCTATACTAAAAGGTAACAGACTTTAGTGGTAGTTAAAAAGAAGTCATATTATTAAGTTTGTTGCTTCCAGTACTACAAATCATATGACAACTTCCCTAAAACATAGCAAAATATTTAGACATAATATTGAATGTAAACTTTCATCTTACTGTAATATTCAGTACTTATGTCATTCCTGGACTAAGAGAGAGGTATCACTAAAGACGTACCTAGTCTTCAAACGACATAATGTGGTCTGTTGGCCAAGCCGTGGTACTTCCAATGATTTCCTCTACTGTGTCAGTACTTATATCATTCCTAGACTAAGAGAGAGGTATCACTAAAGACGTACCTAGTCTTCAAACGGCTTATATCGAGCTTGATAACACCAAAAATAATTTTTTCGAGGCCCTAAAGAGTTTTAAATTAAATAATTTAGACTTTGTACATGCATTAGTAAACAACAACAATTGTCACTTCCTTAAACAAATCAAAAATAAAAACAAATTATAAACGGAAAAGGAATGACTTACAGAGTGATGAGAAATTCGTGGCACTTTCTTCTTCTTCAACAATTCAGAAATTTAGGGTTCCTGAAACAAACCAAGAACATCAAACACAACAAAAATACGTTAAGGTTTCTGAATTGTACATAGAAAAAGAATTTCTATTAGAGAAATTCGTTTCGTTTTTCATTCATGTACGTTAGGGGTTTTGCATTAACACAAATTCATTTTTGCATACACAAATTTGTTTTTCATTTTTGCATTAACATAAATTCGTTTTTGCATTAACACAAAAATACGTAAGGGTTTTTGCATTAACACAAATTCGTTTTTCGTTTTTCAAGGATGATAATCATATGCCATAGAATTAGGGTTCCTGAAACAAAATGGAAAAAAAGCCATAAAGAAGAATATAAAGACTCACATACTATAAGATCCCTCACGAAAAACCCAAATAATCCACTACACCAAAACACATGTATTGTAACGATCTAAACATGTTACAAAAAATAATTCTAACGGATAAATTTCGTAAGTATATAGGCGTCGGTAATATTACTAACCGCCTTCCTACTGGAAAAGATTCGTAAAGAAAATTGTATATGTTTGGTATTGTACCTCATCTGGATCAGAAGATAGTGTCAAAAGGTTTTCAGCAGCCAACAGAACATCATTGCTATAGTTGGTACGGATGTTAAACTTTAAGAGGTCAAGTTTAACATGCACAGGGAAATATCCAATATTTATTAGGAGGTTCACCGCAGCAGATGACGTCTTTGATAGTCCCATTGCCTTAAGTATCTACGAGAATGCCAGCCAAACCAAGAACAATATTAATATCAGAGTTATCAAAAAGGTTTTCTGAAAATATAAGAAACGAGAATGAGACATCAAATATCGAGTTCTTTTTTTACAACAAAAAATCAAGAGAGAAGACACTTGGATGCATAATTTATTTATTCATTTTAATTTCTCTCTTTTTTTTCCCTCCCGTTAGGGTGTGTGTTTGTGTGTGTTCTTTTGCAGGATGTGTGTGTGCGCATGCGTGTGTGTGTGCATACGTGTACAGAAGGGAGGGTTGGGTTTACAAAGATAGACATACTTAATAGGATAGGCAAGGAAACAAGAGAAAGTCATGAACAATGTGCAAAACATATAAAAAATTGAGAGTTAAGCTGAGGCTCTATATGCAACACACTCCATCCTAATTCAACGGAACAAGCAATCATAAATGAAAGCAAAAGAAGGGACTTACACATTTGAGAAGACCCAAGAGGTTGATGTACATCCTTCTGTCCAAGTAGAATTTTAGATGATATCTGAACTAATAAAGCACATGTAGGATTAGAGTGATTGTTCACAGGATAGATCATAGCAATTTTCTTAAACTTGAAGCTTGAAGCAAGTATGCGAATTATAACACAAGCATTCCAGCAATTATATAACACATTAACAACATTCATTTTGCAATAGATGTCAAACACAAATAGATTTAACTTTGCTACACAAATTAGAAACTAAAAGTAAAATGTGAAAACGATAAAAGATAACTCTACAAGCAAGGAGACTTACACAAAAATGTCCAATATCAGAGAAACTTCTCATCATTTGGCGCTTCTAGAACCTAAATCACAGAAAAAGAAAAAGTTATCATGCGGTTAACCTAAGCATGAACAATCAATAATCTGGATAGAGCAGACACCCAAGATAATGTTGTCCAATATTTTCAGTATGGAAACATGAATATCTCCCTTTAATGCTTCCACAATCAATCATTATGGAAGCATTGTAGGTCCTCGGTTCATAAGAACAAATTGGAAACAAATACTGATATAAAGCTAATGAAATATAGAATTTAGATTTCAACGGAGCAAGAATTGAGTGATTCATGAATTCAGAGATTTAATTGGTCTTTGTGAATTTAACAAGAAGGCAATGTGCACGAATTCAACTACTATGCCCTCCTGGCCACAATCTAGTTGATGTATACTGTTTGGAGAACTGTGACAACCTAGGAAAACTAGAAGAAAAGTAGCGAGGTAAAACATATTATACTCCAGGACAGATGAAATAGCTAAAGATAAAGGTGTTAAGTATCGCATGAAACCAATCAGTTTCATCTGTTTTTGAAGGGTTGTGGGATCTGAAACTACCGAAACTACCAAATCAAAGGATTCAAAACTTTGAAAACTGCTGATACTGCCAAAGCCATACTCATGTTTGGAGGTTTCTTTAATTGGAATTTTTTTTACTTCCTCTAAATTATAGTTCGAATGATCTTCACAATCATAGACTAGTTTAAATATCGATTTAGAAATGATAGAAATGGTTATTTATATGATCAACTAGCAATGAGCATGAAAAAATACACGATGAGGGACAATAGAAATGAGAAATGATTCATAGGAGAGTAGAAGTGGAGGACAAGTTGGCGTTCTGGTCTTTATATATAAAATTAAGGAATAATGTAGAAGCATGGAAAAGAATAAAGAAATGTCTATGCGGCCAAGAATCTTCATGCGGCTCAGAGAGCCCATGCGGCTCAGGGGTCCATGCGGCTCAAACGTCTATGCGGCTCAGATAGGCCCAAAGCCACGTGGCCACTTTTTTTCTTCATCTTTGACTGCATTTAATGCCCTGACGGCTGACAGCTTTGACGAATGACAGCTCTGACATAAAGGCGCAATAATGACTAAAATAAAGGCGTGTTCCAAGGGAAGAGGAGGAAATCTTTTCACAGTTGGCAGAATCCACCGAATTCCGAGGCATACGGCTGCTATATTTATGCGGCCGCCCACTTCATGCGGCCACCTATCTTCATGCGGCTGCATCCTCTATGTGGCCGCCCATCAGCATGCGACCGCCCACTTCATGCGGCCACCCATCTTCATGCGGCTGCATCCTCTATGCGGCCGCCCATCAGCATGCGGCCGCCCACTTCATGCAGCCACCCATCTTCATTCGGCTGCATCCTTTATGCGGCCGCCCATCAGCATACGGCTGCCCATCTTCATGCGGCTGTTCATCCCCATACGGCTGCCCATCTTCATGCGGCCGTTCATTCTCATGTGGCCCACTCATATGCGGCTCTGCCAAGATGACGCAGTGAAGACACGTGGCACTTTTTACGACGATTGAGACACGTGGCAGTCTTATCTTCCTAGAATTATAGGTGCTAACAAATTCTAACAAGATCAGATTTGTTACAATCACCATAATTGCCCAGATCAAGTCAAATCGAGCAAATTAGACACGTGGCAATCCCTCACAAGTCACAAATATTCATGGCAATCAACATTTATTGTCCACAGAGATTTGGTGCAATCCACATTAATTACCTAGATTTGCTACAATCAGAATTAATGGCCCAGATTGACTGATCTCTAGCCGCCAACTTATCATGGAGGCAATCAGTACAAATCCTAATGATTGTATCCCATTCCTATAAATAGCAAGGTGCCATTCCCTTGCGAAGAGGACTTTTTTTTTGGAAGAACTTTTTTCGAAGAGTACCAGAGCACTTGGAGAGATTTGAATAGAGAGAGAGAGAGCAGAGAGACAAAGGCACGCACAGAGAGCATCCTGAGAGCATTTCTTCCCCGAGCCAAGGCTGCATCCGATCGTCCAAGGAGTAAGACAGAGCTGTCGTCGCTTTCTCGAGCCTCTACCGTCACCCCCCAAAATCTAAAATAAACAATTGTACTTAGATTGCTGTACCTAGGTTTTTCGTCCCTAGGCTTTCTTTGTACAAGCGAGTTTGTATTGTGAAGTAAAAGTCCAGTCCTCCGATAATTGTTCTGTTCTTTTATATTTCATGGCAAACACGATGGCGACTCTGCTGGGGAGAAACTTCTCCATGGCTGAGGAGTTGGTGACGCAATCCGATGCAGCTAAACTTGGCTCCACACAACAGAAGATGGTCGTCCGCTTCGACCAACAGGCGTTCGAAGAAATGCTCTCCGAAGGAAGCGCTGGCCGGGTCCAGAAGCGAACCCGCACAAAGTAGGCTCGCAGGGAGTGGAGGCCAAAATCATTTGCTCCTCCCCAAGCTCTGGACGAAGCACTCTCTGCTGCCTAAGACGGCGAAGGCAACTCTCATGTGGCCCCACTTCTAGCCATAGAAAACTCTGTTGTCCCCAAGTCCGACAGAGAAAAGCACAACGATGCTGGACTTGCAGGGGCAAAGAGTAATTCTATGCGCTCCAGGAAGAAGCCGAACAAAAGCGCTAGCCGCAAGACCAAGGCTCATGCGGCCAAACTTGCCAGCCGCATGAATAATCTCCATGCGGCCGAAACTGCCAGCCAAATACATAACACTCATGCGGCCAGGATTTCCAGCCGCATGGAGAAGACCTATGCGGTTGAGACTTCCAGCTGCATGAAGAAAGCCCATGCGGCTACGATTGACAGCCGTATGAAGACTGTTGATTCCAGCCGCATGTCGCCTGCCCCACGCGGCTCAGTCTTCGACCGTCTATCCTATGGTCCTGATCTCTCGTGCTCCCAAGAAGACGTGTCTGACTCTCTCCAGCACCACTTAGACTCTTCCTACTATGTGCCCTCATGCACTAGAGTAAAGAAGTCTAGGGCAGCACGAGCTTGGCAAGCTCAATCTGCTGTCCCAACCTCTGACCATCCGAGCATTCCATATACTGTTATACGGGCCTCTGATGAAAAGTTGTACAGAACCACTCGAGTCCAGCCCCCGACGATAAACGGACAGGATGGTTCCCAAAAGTCTTCCAAAATCCAGGAAGCAAACATGGTCATGTCAGACCCATCTGACTTGCGTGAGGCTATCTGCCACAAACGCAAGGAAAGAGAGGGGGCCTCGGGGTACAAAGAGTCCTCCCACGGACGTCACTGCACCTAAGTCATTGTCAACTGTTGCTGCAATAACGCGATGGTACGAGAAGACCGGCAGTCCGTCTTTCAAAGACTGCAACAACCATGTTCAGAAGATGAGGCACTTCCCGTCGTCTCCTGTAACTCTGCTCAGAAAATCCTCGCTGATGGGAGAGGGAAGAAGAAAAATGTTTCCAGCCCGAAGATTTCAACTACTATGACTAAGAGACTGTCGTCTAAGCGGGTGCCCACCACCGGAGTTTTCTAAGGTACCCGTTCAAAGACGAAATCTGCTACAGTGGGAGATTCATCGTCCGCATCACTGGGGGTTATGGGAACCGGAGGTAGCACTCCTCCGAACCTCTATGACAATCCGATGTTCCAAGAAGACGAGCTGGGAGAAACAACTCTCCTATTAGATGCAGCAAATCCTGACGTCCCCGAGGACGTCCACAATTCCCAAGACGAGGCAAATTCGGAAGCTGGGGGTACTGTTCCTTCTGAGTCCGAACCAGAGGAAGACATTCCCACATACCCCGATGACTTCTCATTACAGGAGTATGATTCGGAGTATACGTCATCTACCGTCCCTTCCACTTCTACTCATGTCAGGACGACATTCATGACAAACGACGAAGAGGATGGTCCCAGTGGTCGCCAACGCATCGACACTCTGGAGGCCATACTGTGCACTTTTGTCAAATCAGTACCGGGGTCAGGACCTGAAGGCGATCAGTTGTTCCTACTGCAAGAAGCCGGGACACATTTGGGAGCAGTGTAGGAAGAGGTTGAAGGTTTGCTATTTCTGTGGGTCAGCTGCCCACCAGAAGATAGATTGTCCCATTGTACCTCCTTTTGAGGGGGCTAGGCTACCTGTAGCTCAGCACCAGAGGGGTGGAGCTTTTGCGATGGCAGCCGAGAAGACTGACGTCGCAGGTGATGGATTAGCAGGTTTGACCTTCTTGTTCTTTCTTCCCACTTTTATGTGTGATTTCCCTTAGTACCTGTCAGGATATTGCTTGTGATTGCTAGATAGTGTAGCTACCCTGCTCAAGACTATGGAATCATGACCAGTAGGATTGTATTGCTTTGACTTGATTGATTGGGGGTTTGACCTAGGAAATGTGCGACCATCTTAATTTCGAGGACGAAATTTTTATAAGGTGGGTAGGATTGTAACACCCAGTTTTCCAGATGAGGGTATTTTTGAAATTTTATAATTATAATTATTATTTATTGATATTTATTTCATATTATGATTTTTGGTGATTTTTAATTATTTTTAAACTATTTAAAACTGCCTTAAGTCATGACTTGTGATTTTGGTGTGCAGCTAGTGAAACCCTAGAGACTGCATGACCTAGAGCCTAACCATGTCAACAGGATGATTTAATTATCATTTTTAGCCTAGGAGTATTTTGGTTATTTTGACTTATTTGAATTATTTGATGATTTATTGAATTGGTGAATTCTAGGTTGACTTGACTTGTTGAGACCTAGTGAACTAGCCTAGAAGCTAACCCTAGCCATGGTGACCCTAGTCTAACTTAGGCTAACCTACTTTTAGTCATTAGAAACTAATTTTAGAATGAGGGGATTTGGTTTAGTGAATTTAAGTCATGGCTTGTGGTTTCATGAAATGACTTATGACTTAATGATTTATTTGATCATGACTTGGCCCATGGCCCATAACTAGAAGCCCTAACCCTAACCAAACCCTAAATGACCAGCCATAGGGATCCCCACCCTATATAAACACTTATTCTCTAGGGCTTGCCTCTTTCTTTATTTATTTCAACATTGGAAAAGAAAGGTATGTGTCCCCCTTCCAAAAATCCCCATAAATTCATTTTAATTCCTTTTTAATCCTAGTTTCTTGCATTAGAACCTAATACTCTCCTACTTTCTGATTTTGGGGTTTAATCTCAGCTTTGGGTCAATTTGGAGCTTTTGGCATCAAGAGGAAGAATCCCCCATTTGAAGCTTTTCTAAGCTTTTTGCACATATAGGTAAAACTCTTTAAATTGATTTAAAATTTCTTTACATGTAGAGTTAGATCTAGGAGTCCCCTAGGTGTCCCCAAAATTTGGATGGATTTTGTGTCCGTTTGGTGTTCGTATCGGACACGTGTCGTAGTGTGGTGTAGGTGTTTGTTGAAATGCCTCTATGGAGTGAATGTTATTATTTTTCGAAACAAATTATATATTTGGGTAGCTCTTCATGTGTAGATTAAATATATTTATAACTGAGCACGATTCTGTAGAATTTTCGTATCCAAAACGGACACGCACCTCGTGCACGACACTGCACACAGGCCCCGTACGGTGTCCTGCTGCAACACGTTCACATCCGACACGACACGACTCGGTTGGACACCAAAATTGGTGGACACCTGCGGGCAATGACTGACAGCACACACACAAAATTTGGGTTGATTTCATTGAGGGGTTTGGGAGAAATCCCACCCGCACTGAAAGTTTAAATGCACACACACGCGCACAGCCGTTCACTGATACGCACTCACACACGCGTACTGCCACGACTTGGACACATGACAGACACATGAGCATGTCCCCTTATACTTGGCCAACACGTGGACACGAGCACGTGGCTAATGGCACCCTGTGTCGTGTCCACGAGGTCAAGTACTGCCTGCACGAGGCTGCCCCATCTGCCAGTTCTAACTAATATGAAATTCGATTCTCGGACACGTCGTGTCCACTTTTGTGGACACAAACCGACCTGTATGATACCATATTATGTTCACACATGATTACCAACCATTTAATTGATGAATTAAGTTAATTTTGATATCTAAATTTACTTTTTCCCTTTCCTAAAGCTGTCCAGTATCAGTGAACATTTCCTATTTTTTTTCGAATGTTTTAAAAACCACTTTCAATGATTAAATTACATGTTTTCGCATATATTATATAGTTGAATATGTTTGGGATGTTAGGGTTTCATGTGGAGACTTGTTTAGGTTTCGAATAGGTTAGAATGTGTGCACTGTTTTGTAAAAACTGTCAACGCTATTGATTTCTGAGGTTGATACCCTGTTTTCTGAGATTTCACACCCTTCACTAACTGTTATTTGAACACTTTCTTCCCTGAGATTTTGTGCCTACTAATTTTTGAGTTTTAACACCCTCATACACTCACACACTCAATTCTGAAATACTGTTCACTGTAAAACACTGAAATTGTACACTGTTTTGGGTTGGTAGTTCAATGTAGATACACACACTCACCATGGCTCTCACACCCACTGTTTCCTATTGCTACACACACTGTCATGTAGGTTCCTAAAAATAAGATCAGTCCACTGTCACCACCTGGGAATCAATCCTGAGTTTGGCTCACACAATTGTTCCTGATTTCTTATCACAACCCTGAGTTTAGTTCACATGTATTGTGTTAGAAATTGGTGGAGGATAGCTAGGCTTGATTCTGGAGATGGAAATTCTGAAACTCTTCTTTCACTGTCAATTTTGTTCACTGATTAAGTCTTAGGATCTGGTTTGATTCCTTCACCCTTGAGAAACTGAATCCTCATGGATTTTGGTAGTTCCCTGTAAACTGATTATGTGTATTGATTGGTATTTGTGTGAGGGTCATCTCAGTTTCTGAGATGTGGCTTGAATTGGGTAGATCTTGGTTGGCCTTGGTTTGCATTTGTAGGAGCAGGCAAGGCAACTTGCCCTGTTGTGGCTTAGCCTGGCTTTTACAGCAGGCATCAGCAGCCTTAGCAATGCAGCAGGCCATGCCTTGTCCTGCATTGCATTCAGCAACAGGATGCTTGCCTGGGCTGTGCAGGGCAGTAGAGAGCCTTGTACATATGACCCTTCCATACCTGAGATGCACATGCCTATGTGTGCATACACACACACACTGAGAACTGTTAGTTAGGGGAGTTCAAGATTTCAAAGCCTGGTAGTTGTTTTCTCAGGTTGACAGTAGGGTATGAGAGTAATATATGTATATGTGTGTGAGGTGATGTTTACATGTTGAGGGTTCTCAGTTCAATTGTGAGGTTTTGGGTAGATGAGTGTATATATGTATAGATATTGTGTGAGTGTTATGTGTATTCGGGTATAGGTAAATGTTTGAGTGTGAGTTTAGCTATGGGCATGTATAGGTAAGATTAAGACATTGGTGTAGATAGAGATCCTTACCTCTATGTGTGTGAGGTCAGTAACAAAGGCCTGAAGCCTGGGCAGCAGAGTATTGAAGTGGAATAGTTAACAAAAGTTATGAGGAGGGAGTACTTTAGGCTTGAGTGCAAGGGTGTGTTGGGCTGTGTATAGGTATAGGTCTGTGAGTATATCTCAGTGAAATAGAGAGAGGCTAGATATCAGGTGTGTGTGTGAGCCTAGATGAGATTGGCAAGCCTATAGGTTAGCCTATATAAATGTGTCCTATTTTAGCTATGTGCATATGTGTGTTATTATATAAATTAGATTAATATTAATATATGTATATGTGTGAAGGTGTGTAATGGTCTATGTATGATATAGCTATATGGCCTATGGCCTATATACAGGGCACATAGCCTATGGGTGTATACCTATGGCTCATAGCCTGTGTGTGTGGTTTGAATGCCTAGTGATTGTGTTGTTAGCTGGTATAGCCTAGATAGTGTGTGTGCTTGCTAGAATAGGCTGGTTAGGCTTAGTGAGACTTGTTTGGCTTAGGCTTGACCTAGTTGACCTAGTTTGACCTAGACAGTTGACCAGGTTTGACTTAGAGTTGACTTTGACCTAGATTGATCTAGAAATCATGTAGATTGTATCATAAACATCATTTGTCTTATTTTAAGCATATTATAACCTGTACTGCTCTATTTAGGATATTGTGACTCCGGTGCAGATATCTGACATTACACTACTCTTTTCAGAGTATCAGGCGAGTACATTCTCTGATAGTTCTCTCATTTACTTGTCAATTATTGTACTTCAGTTCTAGTTAGTTGTATGCGATTTTCTGTTACAATACGTATAGATATTTCTGGATTCATGTATACGACACACATTTATCTTCTGGCCTCTATTATTGGTATCATCATTCCTGGCTTCTATTACTGGAATCACCTACTGGAATCATTTACTGGAATCATTTACTGGTATCTTCACATTGCTGGCTGGTCTCATCTTGAATCATTGTGTCAAAATTCTGGATTCACTTACTGGGAGGGAAAATACTAGAGTAAGACATGTAGACATACCCCATTTCTGGAATCATCCTTTGTTGGAATCAAATTGGAATGATAGCCATCTCACACCAGGCCAGGTGTGTGATGTGCCGGATTACCCATAGCCGTTTACATGTCAAACTCGGTATTTTAAAACACACTGCTAGAGTATAGGCTGGACTCACCCTGGAATCATTGATCACTAAGACTGGAATCGTCCCTTACTGGATTCATCTTGTATTAGATTCATCTTGTACTGGACTTACATTGGACTTACACTGGTCTATATTGCTGTCTGGACTTTATATCATATTACCCTGGTTCAGCTAGTTCTATTTTTACAGTCTCCATTGCTATGATTCTTCTCTTGTTTAGTTATTTACTTTCCTTGCACTTTATCTGTCTTCTTACTATCACCTGAATATAAACTGCCATTTTCATCAATACAACTGTTTTATAGTTCTCTGTCATTTACTTGGATTTTCTAGATGAGATGTGCTCGTTCCTGTCCTGACTGGACCTGTTATAAATTTTACAGATGATTGCCCTGAGGACACATGTCCTACATGTTACAGACCAGGAGATGGCTTAGCTACCAATGGCCCCGACACTCAGGAGTGATCGGGAGTTTAGCTAGTCTGTCTTGTTTTAGTTTTCATGTTTAGAACTGGAGTTGTATATAGAGATTTGAGACTTGAGATGTATTTGAGATTGTTTGAGTTTGTTTGAGTTTGTTGTTATTTTTATCAGTAGTTTTTGTTGTCTTCAATTTCTTAGTTATATTTCGGTGTTATCTTATCGTGCTTAGACTGTGATTGAGTTATACCATATCTTATACTTGTCCTCCATTCGGAGTTGATCATGATGAGTACATTATATACTGCGTGAGTTGATGGTTAGTTAGAGACTTAGAACATCGTTCTACCGCCGACACTGCGGCGTAGGCTGGGCGCTGTTACGTACTCGTACCCTCACAGTGGGTGCGGGTCGTGACAGGTGTCTATACAGTTTGGTAGCTTCCCTCCAACAGAGACTCAAGACGGCGTGATATCCATCCCTCGGGCGACAATGGAGATTGCTAATCTTCCGCCTCCTCGAGATCAAGCTACTGGTCTGGTACCCCTCACCACGTTAAGAGGGGAGGTCATGTGGGTCCATCCAGATTTGGTACCAGAAATAACTCAGTCTGTACCACTCCCCATTGGCAAGAAGAAGGGTGGAAAGGTCAAATCCGCCGCACAATTTTGGTAGATGTTGAAGAAGCCACAGCTGTCGTCACTCGGTCTGGTGCTCAATCCCAACCTACGTCGGATAACTCAGCTGAAGAGCATCAGCCGGCCACTGCTGACACTCCGGGACCTTTCCAACCTCCAACGACCGACAAGCCTAGGCCGAAGGAGACTCGCTTTGACAAATCCCTCCGAAAAGAGGCACCTCATGGGCTGGAAAGGCCCTACAACTTTGACATCTTGGCACAATTGGCCAACACACCGGCCAAATTGTCATTATACGAGCTCCTGAGACTCTCCAAGGATGTTCGCGCGGCTTTGAGCGACGCACTCCAGAACGCCGACGCATATCTAGCTCAGGTCAACCTCACGGGAGAGAGCCCGCCTGCAGATCTTCAAGACAGCGCTTGCACAGGAGCGATGCCCAACATTGTCTTCACTCTACAGAATATGCTCATCAAAACCAACCTGCACGATCGACCGTTATATTACACTGGATACATCGGCGACGTAAAGGTGGATCTGATGCACATTTATCCTGGTTCTTCCATAAGCATCATCTCGAAGAGTCTGCTACATCATCTCCGTATTCCTATGCATCACCTGACGCCAACAAGCACCGCCATCAGCGATTTCAATTCGGACAGGAGCTACCCGATTGGGAAGATTCATCTCAAGTGCCAAATTGGCGATCTTCAGTCAGAAGTAACTTGTTACGTCATAGATGCGGATACTTCTTACAATATCCTCTTGGGGCATCCCTGGATACACGATTACATGATCGTGCCTTCCACGCTGCACCAGTGCTTCAAGTATGTCGACAAACACGACTTCGTGAGGACATAATTTGCCGACATCGATCCCTTCAAAGGGGTCGAATCCTACTACTCAGACTCCTGCCTATACGAAAAGTCGAAAAGGCACCTTGGTGAAGGAGATGTGCAAGCTCGTACGGAGACAGCCACAGGATCAGAAGAACCTCTGACGATCCACCTCTAAGCTCACAAACCGCATAATCAAGGGAGGGGACCATCCAATTATCTTCGGCCGAAAGGATGATCCACAGCCCTTCACCATAGAGAAGGTCGATCTTGAATCAGATGCCGAGAGACTGCCTCTGTATCTTTATAGCCCCCAATCCAAGTACCGCATGCAAAAACAGGGGTATGATCTGGAGACTACGCCAGGCTTGAACTACGGCACTGGTCGACGATTACCTTTAAAGCCCCCAGTCCCGGCTGGCAAACTACGAGACTACTATAGCAAGACTCGATGTGGATTAGGGTATGTTACACCCGTAACGACCCCTGAAAGTTCGGATGAGAAATGCGACTGGCATTCACATTCAACCGGGTCACCAACTTCTGATTCGGATGTCAGCATCAGAGACGTATTCAGACAAGTCCTATCAGTCAATATGGCATTCGCCGACGCTTACGAAGAAGATGAAGACATTCCTGAAATCCTCGAGTTAGAGCCGTGGGCCCAACAGCTGGATGCACAATGGGAAAAGCGGTTCGAACAGAGAGAACCTCCTACTGAAGTTGAGGTTATACAGGTCGACCTCGGCAGCGAATCTTCTCCAAAATTAATCTTCGTCAGTAAAGGCTTGACAGACGAAGAGCAAAAATTGCTACTAGAACTTGTCAAAGAATATATTGATGTGTTCGCCTGGAGCTATAAAGACATGCCAGGGTTAAATCCCGATATTGCTCTTCACAAACTCAATATTCGGCCAGATGCAAAGCCAGTCAAGCAACAACAACGACGCTTCCACCCAGGCATCATGGATGCAATCGAAGCCGAAGTCAACAAACTGATAGCCAGCGGCTTCATACGGGAGGAGCAACATCCAGACTGGGTCGCCAACATAGTACCGGTCCTCAAGAAGAATGAGAAGATTCGAATCTGCATCGACTTTCGCAATCTGAATGAGGCTTGTCCCAAAGATGAATTCCCCATCCCTATCACAGACATCATGATCGACAACACATACGGCTTCGAATGCATATCATTTATGGATGGTTTCTTGGGGTACAACCAAATCAAGATGTCTCCTGACGACGAAAAGCATACATTATTTCGAACACCGATTGGCATATACTGTTACACAGTCATGCCTTTCGGTTTAAAGAATGCTGGCACCATATATCAAAGAGCCATGAGTATCATCTTCAGAGACCACTTGCGCAAGACTGTGGAGTGCTATGTTGATGACATCGCCGTCAAGAGTCGCTGTAAGGGAGACCATCTCCAGGATCTGAGGACGATATTCGACCTGATGCGAGCACACAACCTGAAAATGAATCACACAAAATCCTTCTTGGGCGTATCCAGTAGAAAGTTCTTGGGTTTCATCATCACCTCCCAGGGTATCCATGTAGACCCTGAGAAGACGAAGGCAATCATGGAGATGGGTCCCCCGAGAAATCTCCGAGAACTTCGAAGCCTCCAAGGAAGGTTAGCTTACATCAGGAGGTTCATTTCCAACCTCTCCGGACGTTGTCAGCCATTCACCCATCTCATGATGAAGGGCGTCTCATTCGAATGGGATGAAGAATGCCAGCATGCCTTCGACAGTATCAAAGAATATTTGTCGAACCCTCCAGTCCTGGTCATCCCGGTTGCTGGAAAACCATTCCTGCTCTATGTACGAGCAATGGAGCATTCTCTCGGCGCTCTGCTAGCACAAAACAATGATGCAGGCCATGAGCAAGCTATATATTACCTCAGTCAAATGATGATCAGGCTCGAGCACCGATATACCGCCGTAGAGAAGGAGTGCCTCGCCCTAGTGTTCGTCATTCAAAAGACGCGGCACTATGTCACATGACAAACCATACATGTGATCTCACGAGTCAACCCCCTCTGGGTCCTCATGACGAAACCAAGGGCACTCAGCTCTCGTCTCGCTACATGGGCAATATTACTGTCCCCCTACCATATGATCTTCGTCCCACAAAAGGCTGTTAAAGGTCAAGCTCTGGTAGACTTTTTAGCAGCACACCCAGGCTCGGAGTCGGCCAGAATATACGAAGACATCCCAAATGAGGTAGCCAATTCTTATGCAACCTCTCACGATGATATATGGCAGATGTTCTTCGACGTCGCCTCAAGGGCCGGACCTAAGGACAACATCGTTGTCGGAGTCAGGGTGGTGCTGGTTTCTCCTTCCGGATTGGTGATCAATCGCGCTTACTCCCTCACAGAACCCTGCTCTAATAATGTGGCCGAGTACAACGCTTTAGTCATTGGTCTCCAACTTGCAAGAGAGCTGGGGGTAGAATATCTTGAAGCATACGGCAATTCACAGTTCATCGTCAATCAGATCCAGGGTTCATACGAGGTTCGCCATGAAGACATGATTCCCTATCACCAAATAGATATCAGCACCATCTCGTCATTCGAGGGGTTCTTTATCGAACACGTCCCCAGACTCCAAAATATCGAACCTGATGCCTTAGCTGGCCTTGTCGCTTCCCTAGCGGTTTCGATCTATGCTCGCCAATCAGTGGATGTGGTAGGCCATGAACTGGTCTGTCCCAAGAATAATGTTCAATTCGTGGCGAGTTATTCCGCTCAGACGATCGATGAAGTCCTAGACTGGAGACAACCATTCATTGACTTCGTAGTTTACGACATCCTGCCCGAGAACCCAAAAGAGGCTACCTCTATCAGAAGGCGTTCTATCAGATTCTTCTACGATACAGAGACGAAAATGCTGTATCGCCGATCCTATGATGGATTATTGCTTTGATGTCTGTCAAATACAGAAGCCAAGGAAGACGTACGCGAAGCTCATGACGGTGTCTGCGGGGCCCATCAGCCTGGCCCAAAATTGCAATACCGTCTTCGCCGAATGGGTTACTGCTGGCCCACGATGGTAACAGATGCGATAGACTATGCAAGAAAGTGCAAAGCCTGCCAAGTCCACGCAGACTTCATCCACCAGCTGTCCGAATTTCTACATCCGATAGTGGCGACCTGGCCATTCGAAGCATGGGGAATGGATATCATCGGTCCGATCGCCCCACCTTCTTTCCGAGGACATCGCTTCATACTCGCAATCATAGATTACTTCTCCAAATGGGCGGAAGCTGTTCCGCTTGTAGAAGTAAATAATTCAAACATGATCAGCTTTCTCAAGCATCACGTCATTTATCGCTTTGGACTGCCCCGAAGGATCATCCACGAAAATGGTCCGCAGTTTGCAAGCCACGCCTTCTATCGATTCTGCGATAAGCACCGCATCCAGAACATTGCTTCAACGCCATACAATCCAGCAGCGAATGGGTTGGCAGAAGCATTCAACAAAACAATCATCAAACTTCTCAAGAAGTTCGTATCGTCCGACAAACGCGACTGGAACGAGAAGCTTGGTGAATGCTTTTGGGCGTACCACACTACAGTCCGAACAGCTACAGGGAACACACCATTCTCTCTGGTGTACGGGAGTGAGGCAGTTCTCCCATTGGAGACTCAAATACCCTCGTTTCGCGTCGCTCTCACTTACCAATTGACGAAAGACAATAACTATCGTCGCCGGTTACAAGAGTTGGAGGCCTTAGATGAAAAGCGCCTCTTGGCTCAGCAACAAATCGAGCTCTACCAAGCACGCATCTCCGGGGCCTTCAACAAGAAGGTTAAAATTAGAACATTCCAAGTGGGCGATCTCGTTCTGGCAGTTCGGAGGCCGATGGTCATGACTCACAAAATTGTCGGCAAATTCCAGCCAAAATGGGAAGGTCCATTTATCATTGAGGCCGTATTCTCCAACGGTGCTTACCGCCTCGCAAAACAAAACGGAGACTTGCTCATGTTGTCCTTCAACGACAAGTTCCTGAAGAAATATTATGTCAAAACGACATTTTCTAAATCCAGATTATTGAGTTATGTACCCGTCGGTGCCGCTGAACTCACATCCACAACACTCCAGATTATTGAGTTATGTACCCGCTGGTGCCGCTGAACTCACATTTCCAAATTCGAGATCATTGAGTTACGTGCCCGCCGGTACCGCTGAACTCATATTCACAAAATTTTAGATTATTGAGTTATATACCCTCCGTTACCACTGAACTCACATCCTCCAAATTCTAGATCGCCGAGTCATGTATACTTTCGTACCACTGAACTCGTACCCTTCATCCATAAATTTCAGATTATAGAGTTATATACCCGCCGGTATCGCTGAACTCATATTCTCAATATTCCAGATTGCTGAGTTATGTACCCTCCAGTACCGCTGAACTCATATTCTTCCTCCAAATATCTCAGATTATCGAGTTATGTACCCGCAGGTGCCTCTGAACTCACATTCCGGTCACTCTTTTAGGTAGTAAGTCATGTATGATCATACCTCTGAATTTATTTCTCCGAAAGAGCTCATCCCTCATGATCTACTACCCGTACTCTCAGTGCACAAAAAGGGTAAAGGATCCACAAAATTTCCAAAACGAACACGTCGATGTTACATCTGAGTCGTTTCACTTCCGCCAAAAACAAATCACCCCTCTACATAGAACTTCCATGTCCTTATTACCTCTGAGTCATCCTATGTACCCCTTCATGGAGCCCACTCCTGCCATGTCCTCATTACCTCTGACTGGGAAGGCTCCATCGAAGAAACCCTCATATTTGCCATGTCCTCATTACCTCTGAGTAAATATGTTGGTCCTCCCTCGACTTATTATCTGTACCAAAAAAAACCAGGGTACACCAAGGATAATAGGTCCACAAATGTCCTCTGTTGACCACAAATATCCTCCTTTGAGTCCACTCCTACCATGTCCTCATTACCTCTGAGTAGGAAGACTCCGCGGTAAACCCCCATACTTGCCATGTCCTTATTACCTCTTAGTAAGTATGTTGGTTCTCTTTCATCCTATTATCCGTATCCTAAGCCAGGGTACGTCAAGGATAATAGGCCCACAAATATTCGCTGCTCACTACAAATGCTGTACTAAGTTTCCTAGTACATGCACATCATTTCCCATCATGCCCCGGGAGCCCAGCTGCTCCATGGCATTCTTTCTCCCGATACCCGGAACGTCCATGACCACCTTGCCGTAGAATTGTTCTAGGCATCCCCATCAAACTTGTTATCCATACCTAAAATCCAGGTATGCCAAGGGTAATAGGTCCACAAATAAGCCCCCCCAAGCGGGGCAAAAACTGCCATAACACCATAAGCACAACAAGCAGTACAAATAAAAGGGTAGAATAAAGCATACTCTTTTATTTAGAAGGCGAAAGTACTACACGTTCTATGGACAATGGCCCATTTAAAGAAAGGAAAAGAACGAAAATAAAAAGAAGAAAAAGGTCGACTATGATTCGGTATTACATAATTCCAAAAGGCGGTTCTTCACTAGGGCTGTCCCTCATTCAAGCCGCTTCTTAGCTCGGCGCTCCGCTTCCTGGGACAACCGTTCCGTATCATCAAAATACATATGTGCCCGCCAGCCATCCTCCATCTTCTTCATGGCAAGATCCAGATTGGCAGAAGCTCGATTGAGTCTGTCAGCCTCCTGGATAACAAGTCCCCTTTCGGTACGGGCGGCTTCGAGCTCAGACTCCAGAAAGGCCAGCTTCCTCTGGAGCTCGAGGATATGCTCCCCGGTGTCGATTACCCCACGGGAGGCGACCGCTTCCCGAGCCGTACAATCTTCATTTCTACGGCTCAATTGATCGTATAACTGAGACAGATCACGGCGGTCCTTCAGTATGGTCGGCTTGATCGAGTCCCGAACAAGCCTCACCTTCTCCACCGCAGTTATGAGGAAAGTGCGCTCTTGATCTATTGCCGCAGACAGATCAGCTTGCCTCAGCACGTGAAACTGGGTCACAAGTCGATCAGCCTCTAGCAGTTTGGGCTCCAGAAGCGCAGCTAGCCTCGTCCCACCAGGGAGTGTTCTAAGGATATCGATTTGGCTACCGGCGCACTGACGGGCCATAGCAAAGGGAGTCCCCCTCTCCACAGCTGCCTCGACCCCTCTCTTCAGGTGGCGGTAAAAGCTGTCAAACACATCCTGTGACACTTCATCCAAAACTTCTGTAGAGGACGGCGTCAAGGGAAGTATGGCTGGCAGTGTCGAAGGAGTAGCATCGGAACTTGCCATCCCCGCCACCAGGGAAACAAATTCTGTGCGAAAAGACGCATGAATAGCGGCTAGCTCCTCTTCAGCCGCCTGAAGAGCTTGGATACTCGGCAAGGCGAAAAGGTTAACCCCCGAAACCATATTCGCAGAGGAGGACGCAGGAAGCATTGTTCCCTGCCCCAGCTGTGCCGCCACTTAGGCCCCCGAACTCAACCCAGCTGGAGGCCCCTTAATATAGGTTGGAAGAGAAGGAGGCACACGTGATTCCATCAGATCCCCTCCGGTAGAGTCCGCCCCGACAATGTCCGTCACCGGCAATAAAGGGGCGGGACCTGTACGTCCAAAGCAACCATCAATCGACGTAACCTGAAGGATGTGATAATAGAGCAGATAGGCCTCCTCACAAGTTAAGATTCGATTTATCTTACTAGGGGAGGAGCAGGGAGGCCGCAGCTCGCTCGCAGCTGACATAGTCTCCTCACCCGCAACCTCCAAGTTGAATTCAACTGGTTTTCCTGCCCCAGCCACCCCTGAAAGGGAGCCAGCCAGTTCAGCGTCACCCCGTTAAAATTTAGATGTCTCAGGGACTGGTGCAGTAGAGCCCCCGTCCCCATGGGTTGAGGTCTCAGCAAGGTGGGACTCCTCGGCCGCCTCCGGAAGAACCCCAGCAGAAATGATAGCGGTGCACATATCATTGACCAAAGTGGTCAGGACCGGATCGACCTCAGCGGTCGGGTCCCAAGAAACCGACTCCTCTGACGCCTACAAAGAGCAAAAGAAAATGATTAGGCCATAGTTCAGAAAAAGAAGAAGAAGGTAGTTGAAATTCAAATTACCTCAGAAACAGCGTCATCATCCTTAATAAACAGCCTGCGACGTCTTACCGTAGCTCGCTTTGTGGAGAAGGTTCTGCCATCATCAGTGAACATACGCCTGCTTCGCTTGCGCGAAGGAGCAGGCACAGTAGGTGGTTGATCCTCCACCGCCTCGTCAGGCACAGCAGGCGGCTGCCCCTCCGCCACTTCATCCGGCACAATAGGTGGCTGATCCCCCACCTCCTCGTCCAAGGGATGTAACGAATCATCGGCATCCGGCTTATCATCCTCTTCGCCCACCGTAGTAGACTCCGAGTCCGGCACAGGAACCATATTCGTCTTTTTCTTTCTCTTCTTGGACCCCTCGGATTTCTCTGCCAAGCCAGTACCGACGATAAAGCTGGTACTCTTGTCAAAATTAACGGGAGGCTTGCTCGCCGTAACATGATAGAGGGCCGCCATGTACAAAATCTTCCCTGATGTATTAGCATCGGGAACCGAGAAGCTAGCTCAGGTAAGAACCGTATTGTAATAATTCCAAGCCCTGATACCATCAAGGACGCTGCCCTCAAAGCCCAGGCAAGCACTGGGACAATCAAGGAACAGCTGGCTATACCCGAACTGGCGGGAGAACCTACTAGACAAGTAGGGCTCCAGGTACACGTTATTGCGGTAACGATATACCAGGTGCGCCGGATGAATATTGTGCAGCCAGAGGAGCATCTTTTCAGTTAAGAGGAGGGAAGGTTCAATGCCGTCAACATGTACACCCCTTACTTCTCTAGCGGTAAATTGAGGAATAGACACAAAGAAGTCGCGTCCGTCTACTCTCGCCAGCGCCCTCCGACAAACTGGCATGGTGTCATAGTCCCAAGGCTGACGATGGTATTGAAAAAGGAAAGCGTTATCAGCGGTAACACCGTCTTCTGCTCCGGGCCTCATTAACGACCGATAATGCATCAATAGCCACCCCACTAGATAATGGTAGGATAGCTCTATTCGCTCAAAGTCCAGGGTCGTCTCGTGGGCAATAACCTTAGACGAAAAGGCGCGGAGGCCGTGGTGTATGCTACATACCATGGCCGGAAGAAGGGCCAGCCTGACTTTGAAGACCAGCTTCACGGCAGGAAGGATAAAGTGGCGACTGATCCTTTCAATAGAACCTGCCCCTTCCGAAACTATGCTGTTTCGTAGCCACACCATCAAGAATCCGGCTAAGAGCACTTTCTCAGACATCTGCCGGGTACCGTGGTAGAAATAGCTGACGGAGTCAGTTCGACTCCCAAATTTGTCACTGGTGGACTTCGACCTCTTGGCATTCGACATCAGGTTATTTATCTCCTCCTGGGTTTGAGGGCCTCGGGAAGAAACCCGGCCAGAGGGACTTAATTTGAAGAGATATAAAACCCAGGACGTGGTATGGGGAGCATTTTTTTCTGAGCTATCGTTCTTCTTGATAGCCGTTTGGTGACAGATGCTGTGGTGGCATAGCAGTTCCGGGTACACGGCAACGAAACCCGGGAATCGTCGATCCAGATCTTTGAATTCCTCATTTGTCGGGGTGTACACTTCAAAGGCTTCGTTCCTCCATGGCAGCTTAGAAACAACATGTATTTCATGGAGAGCAAGTCCCAACTCCTCTTCGGGCACAAAAAAAGTTCCCGTCCGCCGGTTATACATTTCTAAAAGAGCCATGAACAACGGCTTGTTGATGGGTAACCCGTAGCAGGTGCCCCGGATGGCATAATAGAGGTCAATCTCCCGAAGGAATGTCTCATATTTCTTCAGGATCCATGAGGTCAGGTTAGCCCACGTAGGGATGGGATTTATCCAGTTCAGTAACAACAACCTGCCAACAGGATAAGTCCCCTTGCGAGCGAGCTGATTCAGGAAGGTATCGGCTAGAGTAAATGTGAAGTTGGGACCAGATACGTTTATGAAGGTACCCGTAGTCAGTCCCATCACACTCCGACTGACCGAATCCCTGCTTGCATATGCTTACCCAATATTCTTATTGTAATAGATGTTGCCCACGAACATCCCCGATTGGGTTGGAGTTATGGAGCCCACCATCTTTCTACTCAATGGTACCATATTGAACCACGAAAAGGGAAAATGACGTTCCATTTCGGGAATATGGATCTCCACCCCGTCCAGAGTAAAGTCCCAGCTCTCAGAAATGTCTACTCGGGGGTTCTTTATGGATAGAGCGTCCCCGAAGAGAAAGGCTGGTTTCAGATACTCTCCTTCCAGCCTTTCCGAGTTCATCATAGTACAAAGAAAGTGGAGAGGCTGGTTCTTGATGGCGCTCACCCTCTCCAAAGGTTCATCGGCGGGAAGCTGATCTGACACATGTCGAACTAAGTCGTCGAGCTGCACACCCATGGCATATTAGGCTGAACCCACCAAAAGCTCTCCTGCTGGATTGATTGGAAGATCCACTGAAGAAAGACAAAAGAAGCGAGATTAAAAGATGGTTAAAACGAAAACACTTGGAGTTTCTTAAAAGGCTCCCACGGGTCAATACGGCTCGATTCAACGTAGCCTTATGCGGCCCAAATTCAGTTGGGTTTCATGCGGTACTGCTTCGATAGAGCTTATGCGGTTCTATTTAGCAGATGAGCTTATGTGGCTCGATTCAATGTAGCCTTATGCGAACCAATTTAGTTGGGTTTCATGCTGTACTACTTCGATAGAGCTTATGCGGTTCGGTTGAGGTAGCAGATGAGCTTATGCGGCACGGCTTAGCGAAGCTTTATGCGGTCCAGATTCATCAAGAGCTCATGCGGTCCTGTTCAATGGGACATCATGCGGTTCAAATCTAGAAGTGCTCATGCGGCTCAAACATAGGGCATGCCCCATGCGGCTCAGATATGAGAGGGTCATGCGGCCCATGCCACATATGCGGCTTCATCATATTGAACTTGGGCAGTTCAACAAAGATGAAGAACAAAGGCTTGTGCATAAAATGTACAACAGAGCCATGGTTTTTTTTAGGGGTTCAAAGCGTTCAATATTCCATCCAATCCTTACCCTTAAAAGTAGGGTGGACGTCAGGGTGCACGTTAGGCGTCGTGGCCGATGAAGAAGCCGCTTTCTTGCCCTTCGCAGAGGCAGCTTTGGAAGACTTTGGGGCCATGGTCGTCCGACGGTCGGAGAAGAAAAACAGAGATAGAAAATTAGGGCAGCAAGGGTCGAAGATGAGAGAGAATAAAGAAGTCTCTCCAATTGAACATGTTCCTATTTATAGGCAAAAGGAGAGTGCTTCGATCCGCGTGCAGCATGAAAACCGATTCTTCGGTTATCGAGACAAACTGACTAAATAAAGATCAAACTCTCGGAATCCTGCTCTGAAAAGTGACTTCAAAATCTGACAGCAAATCAAAGGCAATTAATGCAAAAGATTTGCATACGTGGCAAGATGACCGGGCAAGGAGCCCATGCAGCCAGACAGCGTATGCGGCCAGATAGTCCATGCGGCTGGTGGATCGATACGGCTCAGATGGACAGGTGGCTGAGGAGGCCATGTGGCTGGGACGTCCATGCGGCCAGAACACCCCATGCGGCCAGAGGAGTTTAAACATAGCCATGCTTCTTATTCAAAGTATTTTAATTTTGCAAATCGAAAACTTTGAAGGGTGTCTTGTAGAAGCATGGAAAATAATAAAGAAAGGTCTATGCGGCCAAGAATCTTCATGCAGCTCAGAGAGCCCATGCGGCTCAGGGGTCCATGCGGCTCAAACGTCTATGCGGCTCAGATAGGCCCAAAGCCACGTGACCATTTTTTTTCTTCATCTTTGACTGCATTTAATGCCCTGACGGCTGACAGCTCTGACGAATGACAGCTCTGACATAAAGGCGTAATAATGACTGACATAAAGGCGTGTTCCTAGGGAAGAGGAGAAAATCTTTTCACAGTTGGCAGAATCCACCGAGTCCCGAGGCATTCGGCTGCTATATTTATGCGGTCGCCCACTTCATGCGGCCACCTATCTTCATGCGGCTGCATCCTTTATGCGACCGCCTATCAGCATACGGCCGCCCACTTCATGCGGCCACCCATCTTCATGCGGCTGCATCCTCTATGCGGTCGTCCACTTCATGCGGCCACCCATCTTCATGCGGATGCATCCTCTATGCGGCCGTCCACCAGCATACGGCCGCCCACTTCATGCGGCCACCCATCTTCATGCGGCTGCATCCTTTATGCAGCCGCCCATCTGCATGCGGCTGCCCATCTTCATACGGCTGTTCATCCCCATACGGCTACCCATCTTCATGCGGCCGTTCATTCTCATGCGGCCCACTCATATGCGGCTCTGCCAAGATGACCCAGTGAAGACACATGGCACTTTTCACGACGATTGAGACACGTGGCAGTCTTATCTTTCTGGAATTATGGGTGCTAACAAATCCTAACAAAATCAGATTTGTTGCAATCACCATAATTGCCCAGATCAAGTCAAATCGAGCAAATTAGACACGTGGCAATCCCTCACAAGTCGTGAATATTCATGGCAATCAACATTTATTGTCCACAGAGATTTGGTGCAATCCACATTAATTATCTAGATTTGCTACAATCAGAATTAATGGCCCAGATTGACTGATCTCTAGCCGCCAACTTATCATGGAGGCAATCATTGCAAACCCTAATGATTGCATCCCATTCCTATAAATAGCAAGGTGCCATTCCCTTGCGAAGAGGACTTTTTTTTTTGGAAGAACTTTTTTCGAAGAGTACCAGAGCACTTGGAGAGATTTGAAGAGAGAGAGAGAGCAGAGAGACAAAGGCACGCACAGAGAGCATCCTGAGAGCATTTCTTCTCCGAGCCAATGCTGCATCCGATCGTCCAAGGAGTAAGGCAGAGCTGCCGTCGCTTTCCCGAGCCTCTACCGTCATCCCCCAGAATCTAAAATAAACAATTGTACTTAGATTGCTGTACCTAGGTTTTCGTCCCTAGGCTTTCTTTGTACAAGCGAGTTTGTATTGTGAAGTAAAAGTCTAGTCCTCCGATAATTGTTCTGTTCTTTTATATTTCATGACAAACAATAAGGTCTGTGGATGAGAGAATTAATTAATGCATGGAAAAATAATATTCAAAGAGTGATGAATTGTCATGTTCAAAGCACTTGTTGAAGCTTACGAGCAGCTATAAATAGGCAAATCAAAGGATTGATTAACATAAACAAAACTGAACATCTAAAATAAATTACTTACAAATGTTATATACGACCATAAGCCATATTTCTAGAGACGAATACACACGAGAGAGGGAAAACAGAGGACTTGTTGAAGCTTACGAGCAGCTAAAAAATATTGAAAAACATATAAACAAAGTAGAATTTGTGATTTCAGGACTAAGAACTCCAACGAAGATGTTGTATTGCCCTATTGATCATGATATACAAAATAATATAAATTATGATGTAAGCACAAATTACTTTAATTCGTCGATAAATTGGCATAAACATAATAAGGGAATTCAAAATTTCTGAACTTGATGTATCCTCCCTCTGTCCACTGGCATATGCCCAATTGACTTTAATCGGCTGGCTAAACCTGAAAAGATATATTACATCAGTTCAAGCATTTGAGCACCAAGATTCAGGCACTAGACTAATAAAATATGTCCCTTAAGATGATTATATACTGGAAACAAAATTAATATAAGATTGTATATTAAGAATCTAGCATAACATATTTGATGTGGATATGTCAAAATTAGATTGTAAATATCAAATAGCTATATGACCAGATGTTAGTCTAGACAAGTATACCCAAGAGAGAAAACTATACACTCAAAAGGAAAGAGTAGATGAAAGACTAACCTTTCTTTCTTAATGAGCTTATACCCTTCAATAGCAATACAACTTTAGGAGACCTCAAGAAGAAGAGCATATGTGACTTTGAGATGGATGTTGCCTACAAGCCTACATTTACCGAAAAATAATAAAAAATCGGAACAACGAGAATGATCACCAGTACCAGAGCATGACAAAAAAAAAATGTTTGTTGGTCATATCAATTGTGAGAAGTGACAAAAGAATTCACGGAATCAGACATGTCTAAACTAACCTTCTAGGAAACATGAACACTTCAAAAATATATCTTAGCAAAAATGTCTAAACTAACCTTCTATAAAACATGAACACTTCAGAAATATA
The DNA here is from genome assembly GCA_029216955.1 of Iris pallida. Lineage (NCBI taxonomy): Eukaryota > Viridiplantae > Streptophyta > Magnoliopsida > Asparagales > Iridaceae > Iris > Iris pallida. The sequence continues at coordinate 7,305,033 of JANAVB010003200.1, forward strand.
TCTTAGCAAACATGTCTAAACTAACCTTCTATGAAGCATGAACAGTCCAAAAACTTGGACTGTTTTGTGTCGGATGCGTATCGGATACACATTGGACACACCACACGCACTCCAAAATGCACTAGACCCCAACCAAATAGATAACGTACTCGTATCACAGTGTCATATAGTATCCGTACAATATAGCTCACCTTCGAAGGCCTCATGACACTATTAATGTACCAGTATCTACGAAATAGGTTTCTAAGAATGTTTTAAGGACTTAATGACCAATCTCAAACATGTTAAGACTTCAACCAAACTTTATTCATTCATAGCTAACCATTATATTTAGTACACAGTAGTACAACATAACAATAGAATTTGGCAGCTAGGTTGAGCACCATAAGGAGAATACTTATAACAAGCTCAAGAAGTGTCACGACCCGCTACCCAAATTGTTGGGCCGGGCCGAGTCATGTCCAGCCTGAGTTTGAGATAAAGCGCAGTAAGCTGTTCTAGAGATAACAAGATAAGACTACATGTGCTAACAGTTCTATAAGTGAATAAAAGTCATAAATGCTCCAAACACAAAAGTCATCTCATATAGTAATAAGTCCAAGTACAAGTCTGAAATATAAAACTGGATACATGTCCAGTTATAAAATATGTAGTCTAATACATGACTACACTAAATATCCCAAGCAACTACACAAACTAGACGAGTTTTTCCGCAGGAACATCCTCGTAAGGCAAAGCCTGGTCCTCGACAGTATCTCCATAATATGAGTCACAGAGCAACTCCTCCTCAGTAAGGATACCTACAACGTTATCCTGTCAGGACAGGAGCAAGTACTGATTCTAGCAAACTAAATATACGAAACATGAACAGAAATGTAATAAACTGGAATCATGGCATATCTTGGTTTAATTGGTTCTTTTTAGAAATGACAACATATAGTTTAAAAGTTTAAAACCGTAGCATGTACGTGAATCAGTCAATAGGTGAATAGGATGTACAGCGGTACATATCAAGTTTTCTGGCATGCACATACGTGCACGAACGGTATCGGTGTATATCCATACACAAATGCGGGATCAGAACATACGGCAAGGTCACATATAGAATGTTATCGAGCGCGGTAAATACATACGGAGAAGGGGGTCATTATCACGTACACTACTAGCAGTTTCCCCTTAACCCGTTATTTAAACATGTGAGAGATATAAAAAGTATCCTAAACATGGCAGAGACTGAAAGTAATACAGCATATAAAGTTCTAACTTGCTATCCCAAGGATCAGTATTTAACATGGTTGGTAAATCGCAGTTTATTATTATAGCAGTACGTAAAGTTCGTAGAAAGTACTTACCTCTAGCAAAGCAAAGTAAAGCAAGCTGCGATAAAAATGCTATAGATGCCTGGTAACTCGTCACTGTAGAAATAAATACATAAACTTAGTTTTTACACTAAGCTAAAACACTAAGACACTAATTGGTGAAACACGACCTGTGACTGGGCACCTAGCCAAAATGATGACTTTAGCATAGGAGACCAATGTGGGGTGACACACTACTATAACTAAATTTTTAGGGTCTTTACACTAGTGAGGGGTGAGGTTTAATACGGCTATAACTCAAAATAACACAAAAAGTTGCAAGTCATAAATATTTAGTAATTAAATCAAATGAACATTTTGTTCCAACAATTTTTGAGATAGACAAAAAGCTTAATCTTACATAAAATAAGGTACAAAAATGATCTTTGTTAATTATAGAAATTTATTATAATTTTTCTGGAATTTATTAACCAGTACAAGTATTTTATAAAAATCAGTTTTCCTAAGTACACAGAAAATGAGTTCTGGTTTCATATGCCAAAACAGTGGCAAAACTGTAAATTAAATACTGTAAAAATTATACTAAATTAGCTAAATTAACATAGTATCTAAATACTACTTTTCCAAAATTTTAACAGTAATTAAAGTATTTTTAGAAATTCAAAATAGCATAGTACATAAACTGAAATTAAATAATTAATTATCTGCGTATTTTATCCATGTATATAATTTGAACCAAAGTTCAAATACAGGACCCAAGGCCATGAATCAAGTCCAATATGACTTGTACAGGTCTTGAATGTGGGAAAACACATTTGGCCCAAAAATCCATGCTAGGCTTGGACACCAAATGGTTGCAGTAATTAAAATACACAAAAAAATACAAAGAGGTAAAAATACATAATAAATATTAATATTTTAATAGGGTAAAATTTTACATAGTAGCCATAAAAATATGACAAGTAATATTTACATATATTAAAAATATACATATGTATAATATTACGTAAATTACTTAGGCTAAATAATTATGTATATATACATATACATATATAACATATATGTATATATATAGAAAATACATATATATACATAAAGAAATAAATATATAATATATATATATATATATAAATACTGTACATACGTATATAACAGTATGTATATATATAATAAAAAAATATATATATACAGAAATACATATATACATATACATATATATATATATATATATATATATATATATTATTTATATATATATATATATATATATATATATATATATAAACATAACAATAAAAAAAGAAAAAGAAAAAGAAAACAAACACAGCACAGGGGGCTCGAACTCGGCCATATGGGTCGGGTTCCCTGACTGGGTCGGGCTGGCCAGGGGGTCAGCCCGCGGCTTGTGTTAGGGTTAGAATTTAGGTTAATATTATTTAGGTTTTTTAGTGATATATTATTAAACCCGATAAAACGAAGCCCTGTGTCCTGACAGTTTGGGGCACAGGAGTCGCGTGTCCGTGCTATGCACGACACGCACGGGTCCTAAAATGCGTGTCCGAGCACAGCGTTAGGGTCGTCGTGTCCAGGCGAACAACATAGGTCGATTCGAGACACGTACGACACAATTCAACACTGCCACTTACGTGTCCGGCGAGTCGGGGGAGTTTCGAAAGCTCTGGACGGCGGAGGAGGCAGCGTGGTCGCGGCGGAGTGGTGGCGACGCGTTCGTCTTGGCCGGGCGCGTCGATTGATGGTGGTTGGGGGCGGTGACGCTCGTCGTGGGGGCTGGACGAGAGTTTGCCGGAGTTAGGGTTAGGGTTTGGGCTGTAGGGGAAGAGAATAGGGTCTGTGGTCGTCGACGGTGGTCGTGGATGGGTCGGGGATGAGTGTGGGGGTTTTTATAGGGGTCAGAGTCGGTCCTAGGTCGGTTGGGCGGCCGGAAATGGCGGGTCGTCGTCGGCGTGGCAGTCGGTCAGCCGAGTCGTCGGGGGTGGGTAGAGTAGGATTTTTCGTTTAGGTCCCCGTAGTTTAGGATATCACAGATAGGTCCTTCCAGTGTCTAAATACAAATTAAAATTTGCATTCCACATTAAAAACAATTTGTTATTTACAAACTAACACTGTAACAATTCTAATTATTACAAACTACTATTAAAACAATTTAATAAATTACAAAACTATATTAAAACAATTCTAAATATTAAAAAATGATATTAAAACTTTTTAATTAATTTTAAAATGATATTTTAGTATTTAAAACTCATTTAAAAAAATTCTAGAAAAATTTCTGAAAATCATAATAAATATTTTAAGGCTAAATATGACATTAATAATTAATTAACCCTAATTAAATAAATTTTGAAAAACAGGGGCTCACAAGTCTTTCCTCCTTGAAAAATTTTGTCCTCGAAATTCACAAGGATTGAAAACCCTACAATTTTTCTAACATAGCAAACAATGCAATCAAATGACTAAGGCCATGATCGAAACTAACCTCTAAGGTATCAAGCGAGAACGGGTGGTTCCCTCGCAGCGGTTGGATCGAACAAGTAAGGGTATCTCTCCTCCTTGTCCGATTCCCACTCCCTAGTAGATTCACCCGGAGAGTGACGGCTCCAAGCTACTCGTACTAAGGGTATAACCTTGTTCCTCAGCCTCTTCTTCCTCCTGTCTAATATCTTCACTGGCTGCTCAGAAACTGTAAGGCTCGGTCTGACCTCCAACTCTGAATGATCTAGCACATGACTGGGGTCTGGAACATATCTCCTCAGCTGAGATACGTGAAAGACATCGTGAACTCCTGTTAGGTTGGATGGAAGTGCAACCCTGTAAGCTACCTCTCCAATCCTGCCAAGTATCTCGAACGGCCCGATGTATCTGGGGCTCAGCTTCCCTCCTCGTCCGAACCGGATCGTCCCTCTAGTAGGTGATATCTTCACTAGCACCATATCACCGTCTACGAACTCCATCGGTCTGCGACCACTATCAGCCCAGTATTTCTGCCTGTCCTGAGCTACTCTGAGCCTGTCTCTGATCATCCCGACCTTCTCTGCTGCATCCGTGATTATTTCTGGCCCAAGCATAACTCTGTCTTCGACATCGTCCCAAAAGAGCGGTGTACGGCATCGTCGTCCATATAGCGCCTCGAAAGGAGACATACCGATATCGGCTTGGTAGCTATTATTTTATGAAAACTCTATCAAGTGCAGATAGCTCTCCCAAGATCCTCTAAAGTCCAGTACGCAGGTCCTCAGCATATCCTCCAGTGTCTGTATCGTCCTCTCGAACTGCCCATCTGTCTGCGGGTGGTACGCCGTACTGAACTTGAGCCTACTGCCCAACTCCTCTTGCAAGCTCCGCCAGTAGTGGAATGTGAATCTGCTGTCTCTGTCCGACACGATGCTCACTGGCACTCCGTGTTGGCAAACTATCCGCTGCATGTATAGCTCTGCCAACTTCTCGGTGGAAAGCCCCACCTTGAAGGGTATGAAGTGCGCACACTTCGTCAACCTGTCCACGATGACCCAAATGGCATCCTTCCCTCCTTGGGAACGAGAAAGCTCTGAGACGAAGTCCATCATAATATGTTTCCACTTCCACTCGGGAATGGGTAACGGCTGTAACAGACCAGCTGGCCTCTGGCGCTCCGCCTTGACCTGCTGGCAAACTAGGGATCTTGAAATGAAACGTGATACATCTTTCTTTATCCCGTGCCATCAAAGATGTTCCCGCAAGTCACGGTACATCTTGTTGGCACCAGGGTGAATAGAATATCTCGATCGGTACGCCTCCTGTAAGACTATCTCTACCAGCTCTCCCTTCGGCACGCACAATCGGCTGCCATGCCTCAAGGATCCATCCTCTGCTACAGTGAAGTCATCCAGCAATCCAGCTAAAGCCTGGGCTCGGAGTCTGCGAAGGCTCTCATCTGTAGACTGTGCCTTCCGGATCTGCTCCATCAAACCTGACTGAATGTCAAGCGCCATCATCTGTATCACTGATCCTAGCCGAACTAGCTCGATACCGAGCTTCTCCAGATCTTCTCGCAAATGTCGATCTATCATCAGATACCATGCCATCGGATGCCTGCTCAGTGTATCCGCCACCACATTTGCCTTTCCGGGGTGATACTGTAAATCGATGTCGAAGTATTTCATCAACTCCAACCATCATCTTTGCCTCATGTTCAGCTCTTTCTGTGTGAACACATACTTCAAGCTTTTATGGTCAGTAAAGATTTTCACACGCTCTCCGTATAAGTAATATTTCCATAACTTGAGTGCAAAGATCACCGCAGCTAACTCTAGGTCATGGGTAGGATAGTTCCGCTCATGAGTCCGCAATTGTCTAGATGCATAAGCAATCACTTTTCCATGCTGCTGTAGGACACATCCTAGCCCCTTTCCAGAAGCATCGCTGTAAATGGTGAAACCTCCAGAACCTGAAGGTAAAGTCAGAACTGGAGCGGTCGTCAGCCTCCTCTTCAGCTCCTCAAATGATGCCTGGCTGTCCTCTGACCAAATGTACTCTGCGTTCTTCCGCATCAGCTTTGTCATGGGTTCAGCTATCCTAGCAAAGTCCTGGATGAACTTTCAATAATAGCCTGCTAAACCCAGAAAGCTCCCGATCTCTGAAACTGACGTCGGAGCCTTCCATGTCTCAACTGTAGCAATCTTTCTGGGATCCACCGAGATTCCCTCTCCAGTAACTACATGGCCGAGAAACTCCACTTGGTCTAAAAAGAACTCGCACTTCGACAATTTGGCAAACAATCTCTCCTGTCTCAGAATCCCCAAAACTGTTCGCAAGTGCTCTGCATGCTCCTCCGGCGTCTTCGAGTATATCAGGATGTCATCGATAAACACTATGACGAACTTATCCAGATACTGGTGGAATGTCTTATTCATCAAATTCATAAAGACAGCTGGCACATTTATGAGACCAAATAGCATCACCAGAAACTCGTACTGTCCGTACTTCGTGTTGAATACCGTCTTCTGGATGTCTGCTGCCCTAACCTTCACCTGGTGGTACCCGGATTTCAAGTCTATCCTGGAAAACACCTTCGCCCCACTCAACTGGTCAAACAAATCATCTATCCTAGGCAGAGGATATTTGTTCTTGATGGTGATGGCATTCAACGCCCGGTAGTCAATACACAACCGAACTGTACCATCCTTCTTAGGCACAAAGAGCACTGGCGCTCCCCATGGAGAAGTACTAGATCGAATGAAACCCTTTTTCAACAGGTCATTAATCTGCTCTTTCATCTCTACGGCCTTCTTGGGATTCACTCTATAGCAAGCCCGGGATACTGGTGATGAACCCGGCACTAAATCTATAGTGAACTCCACATCTCTGTCAGGCGGAAGTCCTGGAAGATCCTCTGGGAATACATCCATAAACTCCCTAATGATAGGGTGTGGCGGTGCTACGTCCCCAACTGTCGCACAACAGTTCGGCTCTAGGCTGATCTCCGGCCCTGTCCTCTTGACTCTGAATGGTGCTGTGCTTGGAGGACTGAACAAAATACTACCCTCATGACAGTCTATAGATGCATAGGCATAGCTAAGCCAGTCCATCCCTAATACGGTATCATAATCGGGAAGTGGCATCACAAAGAATTGTTCCCTGAACTCTCTCCCGGCTATAAAAATAGAGCATCTATAGATAGCTCTAATAGGCACTGGTCCTCCTCCCGTCATTACTCTACTAATCTTCACAGTAGGGGTAGCTACAAGATGGTGTTTATGCATAAACTCTAATGATAGGAAGCTATGAGATGCACCAGAATCAAACAAGCATAGAGCTAGAAAAGTATGCAAATAAACATGACCTGTGATGACGTCAGCTAAGTAATCTGACTCCGAAACCTGCTCTGGCTCCGGCTCAAGGGCTAGGCTATAAGTCTTCCCCTGAGGTCCCTTCTGCTGCTGCAGATGCTGCCCAAACCTCTGCTGCTGAGTCAGAAGCGGCCCTCTACTCTTCGCTACTAGGCAGTCTCGAAGCTGATGGGTGGCAGACCCATAAGCTAAATACTGCCCCAACCTCTTCCTACAAACGAAAGAGTAGTGGCCTACCCTCTTATAGAATGTACACAAGGTTCCCTTCTGCTGCTGCCGGGGTCCCGGGGCTCTAACTGGCGGGGTCTGATGATGTGGTGTAGGGGGACGGTATATCTGCTGGTACGGCGTCGGTGCTCTCTGTTGGAAAGCCTGACGCTTGGACGGTCCCTCATGATGTACAGAAGCCGGCCTCTTGCTAGACAGAAGATGCTCCTCAATGCTCCGGGCCAACTCTAGGCTCTGGTAATAGTCAGTCGTACCGTTCGCCACTATAAGAATGTCGATGTCTGGAACTAGACCATGGTAAAACCTACGGGTCATCTCCTCTGGGTCTGCAACCAGACTAGGAGCGAAACGGCTCAGGCGACTAAACTCTGCCGTATACTCATCAACAGAACAGTTCCCCTACTGGATGTTCTGGAATCGTAGCCCCATGGCTACTCTAGCAGTGGTCGAGAAGAATTTTTTCTTAAATTGGGTCTTGAACTGATCCCAAGTGGCCCTCCCTCTCGCAAATAACGGCTCATTCCGGAACCAAACTCCTGCCAAGTCTATCAACAGAAATCCTGCTGCCTCGACCTGGAGGTCACCCGGCATCTTAACTCCAAGGAGGTTCCTCTCTACCGAGTCTAGCCATTCATCTGCTACTACTATGCCCTCAGTCCCTGAGAACTCCTTGGAGTTCAGACCCATGAAGTCCTTGATCGTCCCCGCTCTCTGCCGTAGCTCTACAGGTGGTGGGACCACGGTACGTTCCTCAAAACACTCCATGCTCTGGCGGAGTAGGTTAGACTGCTCCTGATGGGTTGTTAGGAACCCCTGGATCAGAGTGAGCAGTTGGTTCCCGTCGAGTGTGACGGAAGCCTGGGTAGGTATAGTAATAGGGGGTGGTAGAAGTATCGGGTCCTGCTGGGACTGTGAGGTGGAAGGTGGTGTAGGCATCTGGGTTGGTGGATTTATAGAGTGGAAGAGTATGGTAGGTGGAGGTGGGGGTGTATCAGTCAACTGGTCAGCTGATTGGATAGGGAGTGCGCCAATCTCAGGTGTGACATACTGGGATGAACGAGTAAGCACCATCTAATTATAATAAAAAGGACTTATAAGGACTTGTTAAAGTAAGCAATCATAGACAAGGAAATCTAATTATAATAGCAAGCATGTGATGTATTTCTTATGTTACAAACCTAGCATTCTTCTAGGTGTTCTAAGCGTCATTCCTAATGTTGTCTAATTACCTTAAGTTTCTAATTGCAGGCATGCTTGGTACAATAACGTAACCAAACAATTTAGTCAGGACCTGTATGGGCCACCACTAAAAACATGTTACGATCCGCTACCCAAATTGTTGGGCCGGGCCGAGTCATGTCCAGCCTGCGTTTGAGATAAAGCGCAGTAAGCTGTTCTAGAGATAATAAGATAAGACTAAATGTGCTAATAGTTCTATAAGTGAATAAAAGTCATAAATGCTCCAAACACAAAAGTCGTCTCATATAGTAATAAGTCCAAGTACAAGTCTGAAATGTAAAACTGGATACATGTCCAGTTACAAAATACGTAGTCTAATACATGACTATACTAAGTATCCCAAGCAACTACGCAAACTAGACGAGTTTTCCCGCAGGAACATCCTCTTAAGGCAAAGCCTGGTCCTCGGCAGTATCTCCATAATATGAGTCACAGAGCAACTCCTCCTCAGTAAGGATACCTACAACGTTATCCTATCAGGACGGGAGCAAGTACTGATTCTAGCAAACTAAATATACGAAGCATGAACAGGAATGTAATAAACTGGAATCATGGCATATCTTGGTTTAATTGGTTCTTTTTAGAAATGACAACATATAGTTTAAAAGTTTAAAACCGTAGCATGTACGTGAATCGGTCAATAAGTGAATAGGATGTACATCGGCACATATCAAGTTTTTTGGCATGCACATACGTGCACGAACGGCATCGGTGTATATCCATACACAAACGTAGGATCAGAACATACGGCAAGGTCACATATAGAATGTCACCGAGCACGGTAAATACATACGAAGAAGGGGGTCATGATCACGTACACTACTAGCAGTTTCCCCTTAACCCGCTATTTAAACATGTGAGAGATATGAAAAGTATCCTAAACATGGCAGAGACTGAAAGTAATACAACATGTGAAGTTCTAACTTGCTACCCCAAGGATCAGCATTTTACATGGTCGCAGTTTACTGTTATAGCAGTATGTAAAGTTCATAGAAAGTACTTGCCTCTAGCAAAGCAAGCTGCGATAAAAATACTATAGATGCATGGTAACTCGTCACTGTAGAAATAAATACATAAACTTAGTTTTTACACTAAGCTAAAACACTAAGACACTAATTGGTGAAACACGACTTGTGACTAGGCACCTAGCCAAAATGATGACTTTAGCATAGGAGACCAATGTAGGGTGACACACTACTATAACTAACTTTTTAGGGTCTTTACACTAGTGAGGGGTGAGGTTTAATACGGCTATAACTCAAAATAACACAAAAAGTTGCAAGTCGTAAATATTTAATAATTAAATCAAATGAACATTTTGTTCCAACAATTTTTGAGATAGACAAAAAGCTTAATCTTACATAAAATAAGGTACAAAAATAATCTTTGTTAATTATAGAAATTTACTATAATTTTTTAGGAATTTATTAACCAGTACAAGTATTTTATAAAAATCAGTTTTCCTAAGTACACAGAAAATGAGTTCTGGTTTCATATGCCAAAACAGTGGCAAAACGGTAAATTAAATACTGTAAAAATATATTAAATTAGCTAAATTAACATAGCATCTAAATACTATTTTTATAGAATTTTAACAGTAATTAAAGTATTTTTAAAAATTAAAAAACAATATGGTACATAAACTGAAATTAAATAATTAATTATCTGCGTATTTTGTCCATGTATATAATTTGAACCAAAGTTCAAATACAGGACCCAAGGCCATGAATCAAGTCCAATATGACTTGTACAGGTCTTGAATGTGGGAAAACACATTTGGCCCAAAAACCCATGCTGGCTTGGACACCAAATGGTTGCAGTAATTAAAATACACAAAAAAATACAAAGAGGTAAAAATACATAATAAATATTAATATTTTAATAGGGTAAAATTTTACTTAGTAGCCATAAAAATATGACAAGTAATATTTACATATATTAAAATATACATAGGTATAATATTACGTAAATTACTTAGGCTAAATAATTATGTATATATACATATATATATATATATAACATATATGTATATATATAGAAAATACATATATATACATAAAGAAATAAATTTATAATATATATATATAAATACTGTACATACGTATATAACAGTATGTATATATATAATAAAAATATATATATACAGAAATACATATATATACATATATATATATATATATATATATATATATATATATATATATATATATATATATATAAATAAAAAAAATAAAAAGAAAAAGAAAACAAACACAGCACAGGGGGCTCGAACTCAGCCCTATGGGTCGGGTTCCCTGACTGGGTCGGGCTGGCCAGGGGGTCAGCCCGCGGCTTGTGTTAGGGTTAGGATTTAGGTTAGTATTATTTAGGTTTTTTAGTGATATATTATTAAACCCGATAAAACGAAGCCCTGTGTCCTGACAGTTTGGGACACAGGAGTCGCGTGTCCGTGCTATGCACGACACGCACGGGTCCTAAAACGCATGTCCGAGCACAGCGTTAGGGTCGTCGTGTCCAGGCGAACAACATAGGTCGATTCGAGACACGCACGACACAATTCAACACTGCCACTTACGTGTCCAGTGAGTCGGGGGAGTTTCGAAAGCTCTGGACGGCGGAGGAGGCAGCGTGGTCGCGGCGGAGTGGTGGCGACGCGTTCGTCTTGGCCGGGCGCATCGATTGATGGTGGTTGGGGGCGGTGACGCTCATCGTGGGGGCTGGACGAGAGTTCCCCGGAGTTAGGGTTAGGGTTTGGGCTGTCGGAAAAGAGAATAGGGTCTGTGGTCGTCGACGGTGGTCGTGGATGGGTCGGGGGTGAGTGTGGGGGTTTTTATAGGGGTCGGAGTCGGTCCTAGGTCGGTTGGGCGGCCGGAAATGGCGGGTCGTCGTCGGCATGGCAGTCGGTCAGCCAAGTCGTCGGGGGTGGATAGAATAGGATTTTTCGTTTAGGTCCCCGTAGTTTAGGATATCACAGATAGGTCCTTCCAGTGTCTAAATACAAATTAAAATTTGTATTCCATATTAAAAACAATTTGTTATTTATAAACTAACACTGTAACAATTCTAATTATTACAAACTACTATTAAAACAATTTAATAAATTACAAAACTATATTAAAACAATTCTAAATATTACAAAATGATATTAAAACTTTTTAATTAATTACAAAATAATATTTTTGTATTTAAAACTCATTTAAAAAAATCCTAGAAAATTCCTAAAAATCATAATAAATATTTTAAGGCTAAATATGACATTAATAATTAATTAACACTAATTAAATAAATTTTAAAAAACAGGGGCTCACAAGAAGAAGAGGACTTACATCAGAAATTGAGAGCTAATCTGGAGAGCACAAGCTATATTTTTCCAAACATTCATTCTCTTCTTCTTCCTCCTCCTCCTCCTCCTCCTCGATTTTCTTCGATACGCCTAAGACTGATTCATATAACTCTCGACTGACCGTTGCTTTGTAACTAGAAGAGGTGCTCAGCCTTGGAGATCTATCCGAGCCTGTTACGACCCGCACCCTAGAGTAAGGGCATGAGACGTGGGTAAGTCCAGCCTACGTCGTAGTGTCGGCGGTAGAACGATGTCCTAGGTCACAACATCTAATAATATATGCTAAACAGTTTATACTCCCCGAATGGGGGTGACATAGCAGAAAGTAAACTTAATCACAACTAAGACAGGAAGATAAGATAGAAGGATAGATAGATAGATACTGCTGAAAGAAAAGAAATCCACAAGTACAAACAGAGAGTCTAAGTGTCTAATACATCACAAATCCCAAGTATCAATATATACAGTCATCCATATAGTAATGTAAATAAAACATCCTAGTCTAGAAGAGTGTCATCCACTGCTAGTGGGTCCGGCTGCTGGTCCAAGTCATAACTGTCATCTAAGGTAGCCCCATAATATGTAGGGCAGCCAGCCTCGTCCTCATCCTCTGTAATATTTCAACAGGTCCAGTCAGGATAGGAGCGAGCACAATACATCTCAACAAGTCATAACAGGAAAAAGAAATATAATCATGCTAGAGAGTAAAATATAGGAAACTGAAGAATAACATAATGTAAGAGAGAGACTGTAAGTAAATATCTATGATATATAAAAAAGAGAGACAGTGCTAGTGATTCAGTGTACTGGATAAACATGTGAATGGCTAAGGACTGATTCATGATTATACTACTTGGAATTGATTCATGATTACACTACTTAGATTTATTCACATGTTCATTTATATTCCCCCATCCCAATCAATACACAAGGATCTATTCAAGTTACGTTAAGATTCATGATTATACTACGTTGCCCATAAAGGGTGATTTATGAATTGATTCGTGAAGGCTCGGTGATCATGAGGGTACATGAGTCACTAGCTGATTTCCGAAGATTCATGATAATAGAAGCATGAGATACGTGATGTAAGTGAAACACACGAGACTAAAGTATCCGATGCTCCCGAGAGGGATAACATCTCATGAAGGGATCCATATAGTACCAATCCGTGTTACCAATGTGCCAGCATCAAGTATGATAGTCTAAAGCAGGAAATATAATCCTAAACATGATATGAAATGATCAGAAAATGTACTCGCCTGCTATCTGAGTGTCCAACTGAAATGTACTGTCCGAGGAGAGGTGTCTGGCTCCTAATCAGAACAGCACAAGTCGCAACAAGTCTAAAATGGTAAAATGAAACACTATAATGCATTCTACATGAATCTAGGTCAATCTAGGTCAAAGTCAACTCATGGTCAACCCTGGTCAACCAAGAAGTCAAAATAGGTCAACTATGGTCAAACTAGTTCTAACAAGTCTAAACTAGTCTAACTAGTCTATTCTAGGCCTAACAAGACTAAACAAGCCTAACAAAGCTCTCACTAGTCTAACAGACACAACATAGGCCCAATACCATATATAGAATATGTATCACTATTCACATATGAATGTATATGTATATCCACATATACAAATAGAAATGTGCCTAGCACATTAGCTATCACACATAGAAATCCCATAATGCTACTCTACCATCACACATATGCTAGTAATCTATTTACCCACATATACATATATATATAATGCTCATACACATAGATTAGGAATTATTTATATATATACATATATAGGATGCATATATGTGTGGGTGTGGATATATAGGAGCAATGTGTGTATACATGATGAAATGTGTGTGTGTGCTAGAGGGAAAAACATGTGTGCGTCTCATGATATATGTGACAGGGAAAAGTGTGTACCTGTGTGTGTGACAGAAATTCCTAGAGATAGTAACATTTGTGCAGGAAACTCATTAATGAACTGAACATGTGTGTGTATAGTGTCCTGTGTACAGGAAGTATAGGTGTGTGCGTGTACTTTAGAACCTATGTGTGTATGTGTCTATATGGCCTTGAGCATGTGGGCATGTGAACTAAGCATGAAAGAGTATACATACATAAACCTGTGTGTAGGGGTATTTGTGTGGACTGAAAACATGTGACAGGTATTTGTGTGGACTGAAAACATATGACAGGTAATGTGTGAACCAATCAATGTGGTTCTCATGATTCCATTTCATTGTAAATCAAATGACAGGGCTTAACAAGTAATGTCTGGTTTTGTGTACGTGTGTGTTCCAGTGTGTCACAGTAACATGGGTGCAGGAAAATGTATGACAGGAAAACAGTGATACATTGACAGGTAATTAAGAGGACCTGTGTGTGTACATGAGTTTCAGATTTGTGTATGTGGCAAAATAGTGTGGCAGGACATAATCTCAGGTTATCCAACAACCATTCAACCACCCAATCAAGTTCAGTCAAGTTAACATTCTCAGGAATGACAGTCACTTGTGTGTTGGCAGGATATAGAGCATGTTGTGTCAAACAGGAAATGAGTGTTATATAGTGAAGGAAAACAAATCAGTGTCAAACATTTGTGCTAACAGGGAGTTACATGAAGGCTAAATTCTCAGGTTTTGTGTAGTCTCAGAATTTCTAATCATCTCACAGGTTCAATTTTCCTTTCATTCGAACCCATAATTAACCATTTCAAAACAATAAATCCCCACAACCTAGCATGTCATCTATTGTCCAGCAATGAAAGCAGAACTAACACAGAGTATAAATCATTAAGTGAAATGGAATGAAGAACAGTGATATTTTACACTGATACAATAGTGTATCAGTCGAATACTCTCTTCCCTTGAAAATCAATCCTCCTGCATCAATCTTAACATAAAATTCACCCTAACATGTTATCAATTGTTCAGACATTAACCTATAGTTAATTTACATGATATTAATCATTGAAATAAAATGAAAGTAAAGAACAATGCACATAAACTCTCTGAAACTCACAGTATCAGTCGAATAGGACATAACCAAACCCACATCGATTTCATACTTAAATGATGAACCCTAGGTAGTTAGTTAATGTACCATATAGGCACGTGTCACACAGTTAATGTGGGGTCCAAAAACAGGACACACGAGTGTCCTAAACCAATCACACGCACGCACGAGCCTGCACGAGCTCGCGTGGCCAGTGCACGTGTCCGCACGCACCCGACATGCAACCAAGTGACACGAGACTTGGGGAGTGTCGTGTCAGACACTGCCCCGAGCTCCGTGTTAAAGGACACGCACCCACGTGTCCAGAATAACCCACACGAACCCACGAGCAGCAGGACAGTGCTGTCCACGCGCGCACAGGCGTGTCCACGAGTCCAGTTCGACTCCAACTCGACACGAAACCAGCTCAGTCGCTTAGAAACCCATAAGCGACACAAAGACACGAATTCCTATTCAAACACATCTCGAAAACTTGATCGAAATGCCCTTTGTGGTATTTCGTCGAACACCTGCGCACAGTGCTGATACGTGTCCGATACGGACATGTACAGGACACAAAATTTCACAAACTCTATTCCTACAGGACTAGGACACCTAGGGCTAGGTATTTATGCAAAGAAAACCTAGTTTTAATGGGTGGATAGGAATTTACCTATGGTGTTCTTTAACACAAAAAGTCTCTTCCAAGGAGTTCTTTAAAAGCCACCCAAATCCTTCAAATTGATTCAAATCTGAGATTTGACTCCACAATCAGTAAGAGAACATTGATTAGAACACTATGGAAGAAATCCCAATAAAAATGGAGTCCTATTGATTAAACTATGAAGAAAAATAAATAAAGGCTCACCTAGTTCTTAGGGAAAATGATGAACTAATGGAAAGAGGCACAACTTTCCAAAATGATATTATATAGGCAAGGGGGGGTCTTGGCTGGCCACTTTAGTTAGGGTTAGGGTTTTTAGGTTTCATCTAATGGCTAGCAATAAATCAAGGCTAATGTGTGGCCTAAAATCTAGGGCTCTTTCCTAGTTAAGTTGCAAACCACCCTCTTAGCTAAACATGACTCAAACCACTTAACCAATACTAACTAATTCTCAAAGTGGCTAACTAAACTAGTTATGGCTAATCTAGGTTAGGTCCAATCTAGGTTAGGCTAACCAAAATCATATGGCAATAAATAAACTAGTATTTAAATCACACCATTCAAATAATTCATTTTAAATTCCTAATATATATATTTAATTCAAATTATTTAAAAATGACAAAAATATCCTCAAACTAGAATTGGGGTAGTGAAAAATCTACCCCCCTTAAAAAATTTCGTCCTCGAAATTGAAAGGCAAAATACAACTGATGAGAATGATAGAAAGTATACCTCACGGTCCAAAAAGATATGGGTAACGCTCGCGCATCTCATCCTTCCGCTCCCAGGTAGACTCTCCTGGAGAATGATGTCTCCATGCGACGTGTACCAAGGGTATCACCTGGTTCATCAGAACCATCTTTCGGCGATCCAGAATCTCTACAGGCTGTTCTGGATAACTGAGAGTAGGTCCAACCTCAATCTTCGAATGATCGAGTACATGGCTAGGGTCAGCCATGTACCGTCTCAACTGTGATACATGGATTATGTTGTGGATACCCACTAGTGCAGGTGGCAAGTCTAGCCTGTAAGCCACGTCGCCGACTCTCCCGTTGATAACGAAAGGGCCGATGAAACGCGGGCTAAGCTTCTCACCTCCACCAAAATGTATAGTACCACGATTCGGAGATATCCGTAGAAAAAGCATGTCTCCGACCTAAACACAAACAAGGTCTCAAATTAACTATGATAACAAACATGATCAATAAAACACAAACAATCAAACCTAAATCTAATCCTACTTTAATCTGTACCTCAAACTCCAAGGGCCTCCGGTGGCTATCGGCCCAGTGTCGATGTCTGTCCTGCGCCACACGAAGTCTATCCCTGATGAGCTTCACCTTCTCGGCTGCGTCAACAACCATCTCTGGCCCCAGTAAAGCTCGCTCTCCAACATCATCCCAAGATAAGGGTGTACGGCACCTATGCCCGTACAGAGCCTCGAAAGGTGACATCTCGATGCTGTCCTAGAAACTGTTGTTGTAAGCAAACTCCACCAAATATAGATGATCCTTCCATGAACCTCCAAAGTCCAAGACGCACGTCTGCAGCATATCCTCGAGCGTCTGAATAGTCCTCTTTGACTTTCCGTCCGTCTGGGGGTGGTATGCAGTACTAAACTTGATCTGAGTGCCCAAGCTAATCTGCAGACTCCTCCAGAAATGGGAAGTAAAGCGACTATCCCGATCCGAGACGATGCTGACCGGAACCTCGTGAATCCTGACTATCTACCGCATGTACATCTCCGCAAGCCTCTCCGTAGACGTACCCACCTTGAATGGCAAGAAGTGGGCCGATTTGGTCAACCTGTCAACGATGACCCAAATCGCGTCTTTTCCTCCTGGTGTACGTGGCAATCCTGATACAAAATCCATAGTGATATGCTTCCACTTCCACTCGAAAATGGGTAGCGACTGCAATAATCTACCGGGCCTCTGCCTCTCTGTCTTGACCTACTGACAGACCAAGCACCTAGCTACGAAGCGGGCCACCTCCCGCTTCATCCCGGACCACCAAACATGCACCCTCAGATCTCGGTACATCTTGTTGGCACCAGGGTGTATAGAGTACTGAGATCTGTGGGCCTCCTGCAAAACCTGCTCCCTGAGCTCTCTGCTGGGCACACATAACCTGGAACCGTGCCTCAAGGAACCATCCTCTGCAAGAGAAAACTCGCCATCCACCAATCCTGCTCGAACCTGCTCTCGGAGACACCGCAGAGCAACATCCTCATACTGTGCCGACTTGATCCTCTCTACCAAGTCTGACTGAATCTGCTGGCCCCATAACTGCATCTGAACTCCAGGCATGATCACCTCAATCTCCAGGCTCTCCAAATCAGCAAGCAAGTGACGGTCCATGGTCAAACACATGGCTGTCGGATACCTACTCAAGGCATCGGCAACCACGTTGGCCTTCCCTGGGTGATACTGAAGTGATATATCGATGTCCTTCATCAACTCTAGCCATCTGCGCTGCCTCATGTTCAGCTCCTTCTGAGTGAACACATACTTTAAGCTCTTGTGATCTGTGAAGATCTCCACCCTCTCTCCATACAGGTAGTGCTTCCACAACTTCAAAGCAAATATCACTGCTGCCAGCTCCAGGTCGTGGGTAGGGTAGTTCTTCTCATGGGGACGTAGTTGCCTGGAAGCATAGACAATCACCTTCCCATGCTGCTGCAAGATACAACCCTGCCCCTTCCCTGAAGCGTCACTATAAATAGTAAAACCCCCTGATCCCGAAGGTAATGTCAGAATTGGAGCTGTCGTAAGCCGCTTCTTCAACTCATCAAAAGTTGTCTGACACTCCTCTGACCAAACATACTCAGTATCCTTCCGGGTCAACCGAGTCAACGGCTCTGCAATCCGGAAGAAATCCTGCACAAATCTTCGATAATATCCTTCCAGCCCCAGGAAGCTCCTGATCTCTGCCACTGAAGTCGGTGCTGGCCATGCCTCAACTGCTACGATCTTCTTGGAGTCAACTGAGATACCATCTCCAGTCACCATATGCCCCAAAAAGTCAACCCGGTCCAAGAAGAACTCACACTTGGAGAGTTTCTCATAAAGCTGCTCCCTCCTAAGAGTCTCCAGCACTATCCGCAGATGCTGCTCGTGCTCCTCCTCAGTCTTGGAATATACCAAGATGTCGTCAATGAACACCACCACGAACTTGTCCAAGTACTGGTGGAACACCTTGTTCATTAGGTTCATAAACACTGCTGGCTCATTGGTTAGCCCAAATGGCATAACCAAAAACTCAAATTGCCCATACCGCATCTTGAAAGTGGTCTTGGAAATATCCTCCCTCTTCACCTTCACCTGGTGATATCCTGACCTCAGATCAATCTTGGAAAACACCCGAGCTCCGCTCAACTGATCAAAAAGATCATCGATCTACGACAGTGGGTATCTGTTCTTGATCGTGAGGTTGTTGAGTGCCCTGTAGTCAATACACATCCGTACTGACCCATCCTTCTTCGGCACAAATAAAGCTGGTATACCCCATGGCGACGAACTCGAATGGATGAAGCCCTTGTCCTGCAGCTCATCCACTTGCTTCTTTAGCTCCACCAACTCACTGTTGTTCACGCGATAGACATGCTGAGAGATGGGTTTCGCTCCTGGAACCAAGTCTATCGAGAACTCAATGTCTCTGTCTGGTGGCAATCCCGGCAACTCCTCTGGAAAAACATCCATATACTCTGCTATCAAGGGGTGTAGAATCTTCTGCTCCTCAACTGAGACTCCACAGAAAACTCTGCTGCTCTGCTCCGCCTGACGTCTGGAGTACTCGAACTCTGGCTCCCCCGGTGCTCTGAAGAGAACTCTATCCCCTCAGCAATCAATGCTGGCGTGGTGCCTGCTCAACCAATCCATGCCGAGTACTATATCGTAGTTCGATAATGGCATTACGAGCAGGCTCACCTCTAACTCACGACCTCCCAAAACAACACTCCGTTCCTTACAAACATCACGTACGAGGATAATGCCACCCCCAGTCGTGATCTTGTAAGTCCTAGGCGACGATTCAGCTATGATACCGTGTCTAACCGCAAAAGATACTGATATGAAACTATACGAAGCACCGGAATCGAATAATGTAAAAGCTGGACTGGAGTCGAGAAGGATCGAACCTGCGATCAGCTCTCCTATCGCCTCTACATCCTCAGCTGCCATGGCGAAAGCTCGCTCCGGCTGGCCTACCCTGGCCTGCTGTTGGTGCTGCATAAACCGCTGCTGCTGAGTCGACAACGGTCCCTTCTGCGGTCCCCCTGGAGCCTTGGCTCCTGCTCCTGCTCCCTGTCCTGAACGTCCCGAGAACATAGGGCACTCCTTCAGCTGATGGTCTGCTGCCCCACAGAGTAGGCACCTGCCTAGCCTCTTCCTACACTCGTTCCACCTGTGCCCTGGCTTCTTACAATAAGCACAAGAGGTGGCCTAATGCCTCGGTGCCTGTTGCTACACCCTCTGCTGCTGATGCTGTACTGGATGATGCCTCGGCTACTGAAACTCCTGCGGCTGGAACCTCTGCTGCTGGTGGTGCTGCTGGTGCTACTACTGAAAGTGTGGCCTCTTGGCCGGTCCTCCGCTACTGCTGCCTCCCTGGGAGTCTCGCCTCCTCTTGAGCCTAAGCTCAAGATCATCCTCTGCAGCTAAAGCGTCCACCAGGATCTCCTCATAGGTAGCGCTGCGGGCGTTCTTGGTGTAGGACTTGACCTCCTTTACCAAGCCCTTCCGGAACCTTCGGGCCTTCGTCGCCTCCGACAAGTCCTCCATAAATCTGCTCAGGCGGCATAACTCTCCTGCGTACTCCTCCACAGACAGGCTCCCCTGGACTAGGGCCTCGAACTGCGTCTCGAGGGATTCCAGCGCTGCATCCGGAAAGAACTTCTCCTTGAACAGCTTCTTGAATGCTGCCCAAGTCTGTCCTGTAGTACCGACCCTCGGGTCGGTCTGGTACCATGTACGGGCCAGATCCTGTATCATGCTGGCCGCTGCCTCAATCTGGAGCCTCGTCGGGATCTCAGCCAACCTGAATATCTCCTCCATGTGCTCAATCCACTCATCGGCATACAAGATCCCCTCTGTCCCTCGGAAGTCCCTCGGGTGCATCTTCTGAAAGTCTTGTATGCCCTTCTCTCGTGGCTGGTGCGGCTGCGGGGCTACCGCTGGCTGAGCTACAACTCTCTCTACTGCAGTCACTGCCAGCTCAATGCCTCGTGTGAGCTCTATTGTGTGCCTCTGCTGCTGAGTCTGCTGACCCTCCATGTACTGCCGGAAGAAAGCTAACAGCTGAACGGCATCAACTGTCCCCGCAGGTGGCTGCTGCTGCTGAAGCACATCCAGAATCACCGAACTCGGCTCATGTCTCACAGGTGGAGGGGCTCCTCCGAAAGCAGCTAAAACGCCTACCCCAGCTGGCATGACTGGGGCTGCAGTACCAGAGGCTGGCTACTGAGTATAAGAGGTGGCAGACCTCTCATCGGCGTCCCCCTAGCCCTGGCGATGCGATCTCGTCTCAACCATCCTGGAGACACAGATCAAAAGAAACAATTGCTGAGAATGAGTCAAAATATCAAAGGAGGACAGTTTAATTTCAAAAGATGACAATAAGCAGCAAAATTAGATATAAGGAATCTGATAAAGAGTTTTTTCTAATGTGATTGAGTACCTTCAAAATTTCCTACTCCTACTGCAGGCTGCAGTGATATTCTAGTTCGAATACCACTGCATTTCTAATCTAGACCTGTATGGGCCACCACAAAAAATGTGTCACGACCCGCACCCTAGAGTAAGGAAACGAGACGTGGGTACGTCCAGCCTACGCTGCACTGTCGGCGGTAGAACGCTGTCCTAGGTCACAACATCTAACAATATATGCTAAACAGTTTATACTTCCCGAATGGGGGTGACATAGCAGAAAGTAAACTCAATCACAACTAAGATAGGAAGATAAGATAGAAGGATAGATAGATAGATACTGCTGAATGAAAAGAAATCCACAAGCACAAACAGAGAGTCTAAGTGTCTAATACATCACAAATCCGAAGTATCAATATATACAGTCATCCATATAGCAATGTAAATAAAACATCCTAGTCTAGAAGAGTGTCATCCACTGCTAGTAGGCCCGGCTGCTGGTCCAAGTCACAACTGTCATCTAAGGTAGCCCCATAATATGTAGGGCAGCCAGCCTCGTCCTCATCCTCTGTAATATTTCAACAGGTCCAGTCAGGACAGGAGCGAGCACAATACATCTCAACAAGTCATAACAGGAAAAGGAAATATAATCATGCTAGAGAATAAAATACAGAAAACTGAAGAATAGCATAATATAAGAGAGAGACTGTAAGTAAATATCTATGATATATATAAAAGAGAGACAGTGCTAGTGATTCAGAGTACTGGATAAACATGTGAATGGCTAAGGACTGATTCATGATTACACTACTTGGAATTGATTCATGATTACACTACTTGGATTTATTCACATGTTCATTTATACTCCCCCATCCCCAATCAATACACAAGGATCCATTTAAGTTACGTTAAGATTCATGATTATACTACGTTGCCCATAAAGGGTGATTCAAAAATTGATTCGTGAAGGCTCGGTGATCATGAGGGTACATGAGTCACTAGCTGATTCCCAAAGATTCATGATAATATAAGCATGAGATACGTGATGTAAGTGAAACACACGAGACAAAAGTATCCGATGCTCCCGAGAGGGATAACATCTCATGAAGGGATCCATATAGTACCAATCCGTGTTACCAATGTGTCAGCATCAAGTAAGATAGTCTAAAGCAGAAAATATAATCCTAAACATGATATGAAATGATCAGAGAATGTACTCGCCTGCTATCTGAGTGTCCAACTGAAATGTACTGTCCGAGGAGAGGTGTCTAGCTTCTAATCAGAACAGCACAAGTCACAATAAGTCTAAAATGGTAAAATGAAACACTATAATGCATTCTACATAAATTTAGGTCAATCTAGGTCAAAGTCAAGTCTTGGTCAACCCTGGTCAACCAAGAAGTCAAACTAGGTCAACTATGCTCAAACTAGGTCTAACAAGTCTAAACTAGTCTATTCTAGGCCTAACAAGACTAAACAAGCCTAAATAAGCTCTCACTAGTCTAACAGACACAACGTAGGCCCAATACCATATATAGAATATGTATCACTATTCACATATGAATGTATATGTATATCCACATATACAAATAGAAATGTGCCTAGCACATTAGCTATCACACATAGAAATCCCATAATGCTACTCTACCATCACACATATGCTAGTAATCTATTTACCCACATATACATATATATATAATGCTCATACACATAGATTAGGAATTATCTATATATATATATATACATATATAGGATGCATATATGTGTGGGTATGGATATATAGGAGCAATGTGTGTATACATGATGAAATATGTGTGTGTGCTAGAGGGAAAAACATGTGTGTGTCCCATGATATATGTGACAGGAAAAAGTGTGTACCTGTGTGTGTGACAGAAATTCCTAGAGATAGTAACATGTATGCAGGAAACTCATTAATGAACTGAACATGTGTGTGTATAGTGTCCTGTGTACATGAAGTATAGGTGTGTGTGTGTACTTTAGAACCTGTGTGTGTATGTGTCTATATGGCCTTGAGCATGTCGGCATGTGAACTAAGCATGAGAGAGTATACATACATAAACCTGTGTGTAGGCGTATTTGTGTGGACTGAAAACATGTGACAGGTATTTGTGTGGACTGAAAACATGTGACAGGTAATGTGTGAACCATTCAATATGGTTCTCATGATTCCATTTTATTGTAAATCAAATGATAGGGCTTAACAAGTAATCTCAGGTTTTGTGTAGGTGTGTGTTCCAGTGTGTCACAGTAACATGGGTGCAGGAAAATATATGACAGGAAAACAGTGATACATTGACAGGTAATTAAGAGGACCTGTGTGTGTACATGAGTTTCAGATTTGTGTGTGTGGCAAAATAGTGTGGCAGGATATAATCTCAGGTTATCCAACAACCATTCAACCACCCAATCAAGTTCAGTCAAGTTAACATTCTCAGGAATGACAGTCACTTGTGTGTTGGCAGGATATAGAGCATGTTGTGTCAAACAGGAAATGAGTGTTATATAGTGAAGGAAAACAAATCAGTGTCAAACATTTGTGCTAACAGGGAGTTACATGAAGGCTAAATTCTCAGGTTTTGTGTAGTCTCAGAATTTCTAATCATCTCACAGGTTCAATTTCCCTTTAATTCGAACCCATAATTAACCATTTCAAAACAATGAATCCCCACAACCTAGCATGTCATCTACTGTTTAGCAATTGAAAGCAGAACTAACACAGAGTATAAATCATTAAGTGAAATGGAATGAAGAACAGTGATATTTTACACTAATACAATAGTGTATCAGTCGAATACTCTCTTCCCTTGAAAATCAATCCTCCTGCATCAATCTTAACATAAAATTCACCCTAACATGTTATCAATTGTTCAGACATTAACCTATAGTTAATTTACATGATATTAATCATTAAAATAAAATGAAAGTAAAGAACAGTGCACATAAACTCTCTGAAACTCACAGTATCAGTCGAATAGGACATAACCAAACCCACATCGATTTCATACTTAAATAATGAACCCTAGGTAGTTAGTTAATGTACCATATAGGCACGTGTCACACAGTTAATGTGGGGTCCAAAAACAGGACACACGAGTGTCCTAAACCAATCACACGCACGCACGAGCCTGCACGAGCTCGCGTGGCCAGTGCACGTGTCCGCACGCACCCGACACGCAACCAAATGACACGAGACTTGGGGAGTGTCGTGTCAGACACTGCCCCGAGCTTCGTGTCAAAGGACACGTGCCCACGTGTCCAGAATAAGCCACACGAACCTACGAGCAGCAGGACAGTGCTATCCACGCGCGCACAGGCGTGTCCACGAGTCTAGTTCGACTCCAACTCGACACAAAACCAGCTCAGTCGCTTAGAAACCCATAAGCGACACGAAGACACGAATTCCTATTCAAACACATCTCGAAAACTTGATCGAAAAGCCCTTTGTGGCATTTCGTCGAACACTTGCGCACAGTGCTGATACGTGTCCGATACGGACACGTACAGGACACAAAATTTCACAAACTCTATTCCTACAGGACTAGGACACCTAGGGCTAGATATTTATGCAAAGAAAACCTAGTTTTAATGGGTGGATAGGAATTTACCTATGGTGTTCTTTAACACAAAAAGTCTCTTCCAAGGAGTTCTTCAAAAGCCACCCAAATCCTTCAAATTGATTCAAATATGAGATTTGACTCCACAATCAGCAAGAGAACATTGATTAGAACACTATGGAAGAAATCCCAATAAAAATGGAGTCCTATTGATTAAACTATGAAGAAAAATAAATAAAGGCTCACCTAGTTCTTAGGGAAAATGATGAACTAATGGAAAGAGGCACAACTTTCCAAAATTCTATTATATAGGCAAGGGGGGGTCTTGGCTGGCCACTTTAGTTAGGGTTAGGGTTTTTAGGTTTCATCTAATGGCTAGCAATAAATCAAGGCTAATGTGTGGCCTAAAATCTAGGGCTCTTTCCTAGTTAAGTTGCAAACCACCCTCTTAGCTAAACATGACTCAAACCACTTAACCAATACTAACTAATTCTCAAAGTGGCTAACTAAACTAGTTATGGCTAATCTAGGATAGGTCCAATCTAGGTTAGGCTAACCAAAATCATATGGCAATAAATAAACTAGTATTTAAATCACACCATTCAAATAATTCATTTTAAATTCCTAATAAATATATTAAATTCAAATTATTTAAAAATGACAAAAATACCCTCAAACTAGAATTGTGGTAGTGACAGAGCCAAATGAACTCGATAGTTTTCCAGAGTACTCCGAGAAAGGTTCATCAGGAAGAATTTTAGGAGCATCTCCCCCTTCTACAAGGCATTCATTGTAGTAAGCCACGAGTCAACTCATACCGACATCGAAGTTCTTGTTGCACACTTCTTTTATAATTGCCAACTTCTTCGCTCCGTCTCCTTCCTTCTTCTTCCTATAGACTCCTCCTGTTTGAAGTACACGGTCCCAGAGCTCCAGCAACAATTAGTCACCCATAAATTTCTAAAGTAAAAAGGTTAGAATATTAGTACTATAAGAATTGATGATTAAGGAAACAATTAGTCAATTTTTGGTGGACAAAACAATGATAGGATGAGGTTAGTATATACTTCTATTGTTTAGTGTGATTCAAATTGTTCAAGTTCAAATTAATACAATGTAGTGTATATTTAAAATATTCCTAAAGCTTAAATATTTAAAAAATTTAATAACATTTACTTCTCCCTAGGCCCCGGACGTACCCCACCCTAAATCTTCTAGCGGCAGCCAGTTCAGTCTTTTAAAACTAAAATAACAATATAGTCTCCTGTTCATTGCAATTCAGAAATCTAGCTCAAACTCTTTAAAGTATAGACTCATTAAATAAAATAGCAGGCAAATAAATGGAAATAGAGTGCCATCATAAAACTGTAATGCTTGTAGTTCGTATTACGTATTTTTGGAATACGTGTACATATTTTATCTTGTATTGCATGATTCCTTGCTTAGCTTCCTTCTTGGCTTGGTTTATTTCGTGGTTTGGGTTCGGCTAGGCTTGGTTTTGCCTTGGTTCATTATGAACCAAGGGTGAACCCCTACCTACCACCACCTTTAGTATTTATTACCCATTCTTCCTTCTCTCTCTTCATTACTCTTCTTCTTTTCCCCATTAACTTCTTCACCTACAAGAAAGAGAGGGATCTAGGCAAGTGCAACTTGCTAGATGGAGGAACTCCAATTTTGTTGCTTCATTCTCTTCTTTACAGCATTTTAACTTACTTTAGTACTTAGCATTTTTACTTTCCATAGCCGTATGGATTCCTCCCCCGTGAGCCGTATGGCGTTGTTCTCCTTGTAACCGCATAGCGCAAATCTTCCTAGCCGTATGGAATGTTCTGGCTGAGCCGCATACGCCCCTCCCTTACCGCTGGCCGTATATGACTGATACCCTTCCACCGCATAAGCCTTTCCCTTTTAGCCGCATGCGCCTTACCCTATTCAGCCGCATGGACTGTTCTCTTCCCAGCCGCATGAGATCATTCCTGGCTGTATATGCCTGAGCCGTATGGCTCTCCTGTAGCTCTGTGTACTGTGTTTTATTATTATTTTGCCCATGTCTTTTAACCCCTTTTGTGTAACTAGAGTTCCTATGGCGTACACCTTTACCCTTATTGTATATTTTTATGCCCATTTTATATCCTTACGCCTTTTGTCCTGAACTTGATAAATCACGATTTGATTGACATGATTGAAATGACAATTGTACATGACATGGTGTGACAAAGAACTAGCATGACCTGATAGTGGTCCATCGTGGCGCACTCTTGACATGATAACCTGACATGATATATCTTGATAAGCTGTTGCGACGGCTACCTGACATGATATGACCTGTATAATTAACCCGGACACCGTGGGCGATTGTGCTTGTACAAATAATCCAGTCCTGTCTTGCATCATGTCTAGGAGGGGACTCCTGAGTACCACGGTCAGGAGTACCTACTGAAATGGACTAAGACTATTAACTAGATTAATACATTAGTCATAAAGAGATCTCCCAGCTACAGGCAATCCCGTTACCTGGGCGCGCTTGGGATCTGTAGCCTGCCGTCGAGTAGGGCACATTTCCAGCACACTGTCATGTGTTGCACCCTTCAAGCTACCTAAGGGTACATGCATTTCCTGGACAATGTACCCACCTGAATTCAACCCCTAAATTTGACCTGGATAACCTGGATGGTCTGCAGGGCTTGTGGCTGTAGAATAATCTCGTTGTATCTTGTTAGTAATTAGGTCTGTGATAACCCTACTTAGTTAAAGTATCAAGCCGTACTCATTGCTTGGCCGTGATTGATTGAATGGGGAATAATCCGTCTAGCCTTGATCCTGCATAGATTGTTATATTTTCTTACATTATCTTGCGGATAAATGGAAGAAACCAAGTTCGGTTCAGACGAAGGGTTACAATCCCGGTCCTTGTTTGGTTTAAGGATTGTAACCGGGTTATCTGAATGGTCCCATGGTTATCTTACCGTATATCCTCGTGATGTTATATTATCTCCAGTTTTACTATATATTATTATCTTCTGTGCTAATTGCTAGTTTTAGTTCCTAAGTGAAGCTTCCCTTGTGGCACTTGCTCTTTCTGGGGTCTGACCCAGCTGGTTTTGTATGGCCAGATTTCGGAGCAGCTCCAGAGGATCTACCGACTTTCCAGCCCGATGGTGGCGACTAGACGTAACCAGGGCAAAGAGTGGGTTTATTTTTGATCTCCCACTTTATTGTAAAAATATTCTTTTGAGGCGTTTAGCCGACGAGCACCTGTTTAGCTCGATTGCACTTACTTACTATCTGCCTACGGGCTGTAACATGATTGACAGATCCTAGGGTTGATCATGTATGACTAAACTCTTGCTAGTCCTAACATTTTGTAACGACTAGCTTCATGATCAGCTGAATATGTAATATTTAGGACGCCTTATTATTGTATATTTAATGATCATACATCTTGTGACTTTACTTACTTGCTTGTGATTGAGACACTAGGCTTGTTCATGACCATAGAAGACTGTTGTCTTGTAGTAAACCCTCATGTATCTAGACAGTCGTGACCGTATAGCAAGGTGGATTGCACTTCTATATACGTAGCTGGCTATGTCTGCCCCCGCTCTCCAGTATTCTGGTTCTAGGGCGTGACATGGTTTAAATGGTGGCCCATGCAGGTCTTCTGAATCAAGATATGAGAGAGTTTACCGAATAGATGTCTCAATCAGTATTTGCCCTTGATCTCTGCTCGTATCTTCTGAATCCCTGGATTCTTGTCCTAATCATATGCTTGTATCGTTGATCTGTCTTGGTCCTTCCTTATTGTTCCCCATGTCGTCTTCTTCAGCGGCATCGTTTCTGGACCTGCCGGTCAGCAAAACGGAGCACTTTCCGTGGATCAGCAGCAACAAGGAGATCAAGCCCAGCATTTCGAAGTAGCCTCCAGAGTCGTGCCTTCAGACGGAGAGCCACCAGTCCAGCCAGTTCAGCATGCCGAGCCTGATGATAGTACTTTGGTATGTCTCGTCAGAACCTTGATGGCTTCCCAAGATCATCGAGGAGATGCCTTGTACCAGGCAGTGACGGATGCTCTGACCAGAGGAGGTCATCAGGGTAACAACGCGGCCAACAGCTTCAAGCATTTGAACCCTCCCTTCTTCGATGGTAGTGAAGATGCTATAGCTGCAGACGCTTGGCTTCAGGACACAGAGGTGATTCTAGAAGCAGCCAGGACCCCAGAGAACGAGAAGGTGGCCGTAGTGCGCCTGCAGTTGTTGGATTTGGCCCACGGCTGGTGGGCGGCTCAGGCCGTTGGATTAACAGCACCCATTGCTTGGGCGGTATTCAGAGAGAGATTTTAGACCAAGTATTTTGATGCTGTAGCTCGGTATGATTTACAAACGAGGTTCACCAATCTGAAGCAGATGGGCAGAATGGTCGACAGATATGCGACCGAGTTTTCGAGGCTCAGTCGGTTTGCTTCCACCTTGGTGGTAACCGAGTATGATAGAGCCCAGTAATTTCAGTAAGGGCTTCACCCGGAGATTTTGTTGGCAGTTGAGCAGTTTAAGCATCAGACTTTTGATGCAGTCTTGAGAGCAGCTAGGAGGCATGAGTATACCTCCCAGAGGATTGTGGATAGGGCCGGAGGTCGAAAGGGATCCCATGGCAAGATGAATCAGTCGTCAGCCCCAGCCCCGGCAGCTAGGGCTTTGACCATTGGAGCTCCGAGGCGAGTGGCCTCAGTGACGTCGGTTTAACATTCAGCCCCGACATACCCTCAGCAGCAGAAGCAGAAGCAGTCTTCCGCAGTGGGATGTTCTCATTGTGGAAAGCCAGGCCATGTAGTGGCAGAGTGTCGCAGGGCACAGGTATTGTGTCTGGCTTGTGGAGCAGCAGACCATAGGGTTGGATCCTGCCCGAATAGGGGTGGTTCATCATCGTCCAACCTTTCTAGCTCTTCGGTGAGAGGACCAGCTCCGGTCCAGCAGCAGCAGTATCCATTGCCGAGGCCCTTGTCGCCTCAGTCCCAGGTGTTCCAGCAACAACACCCCCAGCAGTATGCTTAAGCCCAGGCCTCGAGTCAGAATAGGCAACGAGGATTTCAGCAGAGGGGACCAGCACCCCGAGGACATGGTCAGGCTATGGTGATGACCGCAGAGGAAGGATTGGCACATGGAGAGGTAGTGGCAAGTACTATTCTCGTCAACTCCTTTCCAGATTCAGCTTTATTTGATTCTGTTGCATCATATTCTTTTATGTCTGCACGATTCGTGACACAATTAGGATTGAAACCCGAATCATTATCAGTAAGGCTCAATATACTTACTGGTAACGGACTTGTGGGAGTCGATAGGGTATTTTTCTCGTGTCGGATCATAGTTAGCGGTAAGGAATTTCCCGCTAGATTGATAGAGTTCCCGATGGCCGATTATGATGTGGTCTTAGGGATGGATTGGTTGAGGAACCAGTATGCTAGAATAGACTGCCATATTGGTAGGGTTGTTTTTAGTATTCCAGGCGAGCCAGAGTTTTCCTTCTCCCGAGACGAAGTTGAGCCTTCTCCTCCAGTATTGCGGATGAAGTAGCAGCAGTACAGTTGCCTCGGATAGTCGAAGAGTTTCCAGATGTTTTCCCAGAAGAGCTTCCAGGTATGCCATCGGAACGAAAGATCGAGTTCACCATAGACTTGATTCCCGGGACAGCCCTAGTGTCAGAGAGAGTCTACAGAATGGCGCCTTCAGAGTTGGAGATCTTGTACAAGATGTTTGAAGAACTTCGAACCAAGGGATTCATTCGTACTAGTGGATCGCCTTGGGGAGCCCCGATGCTTCTTGTAAAAGAGAAGGACGGTACGTCTAGGTTATGTATTGATTATCGTACCTTGAACTCAGTGACAATCAAGAACAGATACCCTCTTCCGAGGATAGATGACTTGTTTGATCAGCTCAAAGGGGAAGCAGTATTCTCGAAGATCGACTTACGCTCAGGATATCATCAGATCAGAGTCAGAGAGCAGGACATCCCAAAGACAGCTTTCAAGTCTAAGTATGGGCATTGGAAGTTCCTAGTAATGCCATTTGGAGCGACCATTGTGCCGGCTGTATTCATGAATCTCTTGAATCGTATTTTTATGCCTTACCTGGATCAGTTCATGATTGTGTTTTTGGATGACATCCTGGTCTATAACAGGAGTGAAGCGGAGCATGAGCAGCATCTCCGTGTGGTTCTTCAGATTCTCAGGAAGCACCAGTTGTATGCCAAGTTCAGTAATTGCGAGTTCTGGCTCGATCGTATTTCGTACTTGGGTCACATCATCACCAGAGGAGGAGTAGAAGTGGATCCCCAGAAGATTGTGGCTATTGAGTCATGGCCAGTGTCCAGCACCGTTGCAGAAGTTCGCAGTTTTCTTGGATTGGTCGGCTGCTACCGGCAATTTATTTCAGACTTTGCCCGGATCTCAGCGCCATTGACCCAGTTGACCCGCATAGAGGTGCAGTTTGCTTGGACAGCAGAATGTCAGGATGCATTTGAGAAGTTGAAGCGAGGCTTGATGACGGCTCCCATTCTCACGCTTCCAGATGGAACCGAAGGATTCTCAGTATATTGTGATGCTTCAGGCAGAGGCCTAGGATGTGTTCTGATGCAGCATGGAAAGGTAATAGCTTATGCGTCACGATAACTTCGTAATCATGAGAGGAATTACCCAAGCCATGAGTTGGAGCTGGCAGCAGTAGTGTTTGCACTTAAGTTGTGGAGGCACTACTTGTACGGCGATAGGGTAGAGATTTTCACCGACCACATGAGCCTGAAGTATGTTTTCACCCAGAAGGATCTTAACATGCGTCAGAGGAGGTGGCTGGAGCTTCTTGTGGATTATGATGTCAACTTGCAGTATTATCCCGGGAAGGCCAACGTTGTTACAGATGCATTGAGCAGGAGAGCCGGAGTTTATTTCCTAACAGCGCAATCGAAACTGTTAGCAGATCTTCAGAAGATGGGTATTGAAGTTGTTCTTCCTTCCAGTGTGGCATTGATGGCCAGTATGCAAGTTCAGTCCACTATAGTCGAGAGGATCCGGATGGCACAATCAGCAGATTCCAAGCTTCAGCAACTCAGAGCAGAGTGTGAGGCAGGACGAAGATCAGAGTTGTATATTCATGAAGACGGTACACTTAGGCATGGTAAGCATCTTTGTGTATCCAGTAGAGATATCAGACAGGAAATCATGGCAGAGGCTCACATTTCTCAGTATTCCATTCATCCTGGTGGTACGAAGATATACCGAGATATCCGTCAACACTTTTGGTGGAATGGCATGAAGAGGAAGATAGTCCGGTTTGTCTCTCGTTGTTTAGTCTGCCAACAAGTTAAGGCTGAACATCAGAGGCCTACTGGACTTCTTCAGCCCTTGCCAATTCCAGAATGGAAGTGGAAGCATGTGACCATGGATTTTGTGACTGGATTACCTAGATCCCCAGCTGGACGAGATGCTATTTGGTTTATAGTTGACAGGCTCACGAAGGTAGCTCACTTCCTCCCGTTCAGAGTTGGTCAGTCGATAGCTCAGTTAGCAGAGATGTACCTCAGGCAGATTGTCAGGTTGCACGGAGTGCCAGTTAGTATTACTTCGGACCGAGATTTTAGATTCACGTTGCACTTTTGGCATAGCCTGCAGAAGAGTTTGGGAACTCATCTCCAGTTCAGTTCAGCATATCATCCGCAGACAGATGGTCAGTCGGAGCGTACAATCTAGACTCTTGAAGATATGTTACGGTCCTATACACTTGACTTCGGTGGTTCGTGGGAAGATCACCTGCACCTGGTGGAGTTTTCGTACAACAACAACTTTCAAGCTAGTATCCAGATGGCACCGTTCGAAGCACTGTATGGTAGGAAATACAGATTCTCGCTAGCATGGGACGATGTCAGAGAGAGGCAGATGCTCGACCCAGAAATGATTGCCCAGACGGTTGAAGTGGTCAGAAGAGTCCAGGATCATCTTCGAGTTGCCCAAGATCGCCAGCGCCATTGGGCCGATTCTCATCGGCGCCCTCTCGAGTTTTCTGTCGACGACCATATATTCCTGAAGATTTTGCCTAACCGTGGCGTCATTCGTTTCGGCACACGAGGAAAGCTTAGTCCTAGGTATATAGGGCCGTTCGATATTCTGGAGCGAGTAGGAGATGTATCATATCGTCTCGCTCTTCCGCCATCGCTAAGCGAGGTGCATGACGTGATCCATGTATCCCAATTACGACGGTATATCTCGGACCCGAGCCACATCCTGGATCATTCGGAATTGGTTGTTGGTACCAACCTTTCGTATGAGGAGAGGCCCGTGTCTATATTGGACCGGAGAGAGAAGATACTCAAGAACAAGACTATCAAGTTAGTCCGAGTTGCTTGGGGTCATCACTCTTTGGGTGAGTCAACGTGGGAGCGTGAGGATGATATCCGATCGCGATATCCCGACTTGTTTGACTCGTGAGGTATAATATCTTCCTTATGCCTCATGCCTTTGGTTCCTTGCTTGAATGAGTGATTGCTTGCCTAGTTATAGCGTGCATGTGATTAATATAGCTTGTTCTCGTCTCTCTAGCCTCTTAATTAAATTTCGAGGAAGAAATTATTTTAAGGTGGATAGAGTTGTAATGCCTGTGGTTCGTATTACGTATTTTTGGAATACGTGTACGTATTTTATCTTGTATTGCATGATTCCTTGCTTAGCTTCCTTCTTGGCTTGGTTTATTTTGTGGTTTGGGTTCGGCTAGGCTTGGTTTTGCCTTGGTTCATTATGAACCAAGGGTGAACCCCTACCTACCACCACCTTTAGTATTTATTACCCATTCTTCCTTCTCTCTCTTCATTACTCTTCTTATTTTCTCCATTAACTTCTTCACCTACCAGAAAGAGAGGGGTCTAGGCAAGTGCAACTTGCTTCATGGAGGAACTCCAATTTTGTTGCTTCATTCTCTTTCTTACAGCATTTTAACTTACTTTAGTACTTGGCATTTTTACTTTCCATGGCCTGATTCTTGTAGATCTAAGTTTATTTCAATTTCGAAAATCTGGGGTTTTGATCTACTTAATCTTATTATTGTCAAGTTTTGATGGTTCCATATTGTAGAAAATTTTGTTCTGCCCCATTTTGACCTATGGAAGTTCGGATTTGGACTCTGGATGAAGGTTATGGAGCTTGAGAACTTGGCTCCCATGGTGTTCTTCTTCTCGGGATTTTGAAGAAGATGAACTGTGCTTAGACTTGACCGCATGAATATTTCATGCGACAAGTGTTCTCCCAGCCGCATGACTGGAAGAACTTTGAGCCGCATAGGCTTACTCCCTTTGAGCCGCATGAGGCCCTTGCGTTCTAGCCGCATAACCTACCTTTCTTCTTGGCCGCATAAACCAAGTCTTTTCTAGCCGCATGGACCTTTGCTCTGCGAGCCGCATGAGCCCGGGCCCATTCTAGCCGCATGGATTCCTCCCCCGTGAGCCGCATGGCGTTGTTCTCCTTGTAACCGCATAGCGCCGATCTTCCTAGCCGCATGGAATGTTCTGGCTGAGCCGCATACGTCCCTCCCTTACCGCTGGCCGCATATGACTGATACCCTTCCACCGCATAAGCCTTTCCCTTTTAGCCGCATGCGCCTGACCCTATTCAGCCGTATGGACTGTTCTCTTTCCAGCCGCATGAGATCATTCCTGGACGCATATGCCTGAGCCGTATGGCTCTCCTGTAGCTCTGTGTACTGTGTTTTATTATTATTTTGCCCACGTCTTTTAACCCCCTTTGTGTAACTTGAGTTCCTATGGCGTACACCTTTACCCTTATTGTATATTTTTATGCCCATTTTATATCCTTACGCCTTTTGTCCTGAACTTGATAAATCACGATTTGATTGACATGATTGAAATGACAATTGTACATGACATGGTGTGACAAGGAACTAGTATGACCTGATAGTGGCCCGTCGTGGCGCACTTTTGACATGATAACCTGACATGATATATCTTGATAAGCTGTTGCGACGGGTACCTGACATGACATGACCTGTATAATTAACCCGGACACCGTGGGCGATTGTGCTTGTACAAATAATCCAGTCCTGTCTTGCATCATGTCTAGGAGGGGACTCCTGAGTACCACGGTCAGGAGTACCTACTGAAATGGACTAAGGCTAATAACTAGATTAATACATTAGTCATAAAGAGATCTCCCAGCTACAGGTAATCCTGTTACCTGGGCGCGCTTGGGATCTGTAGCCTGCCGTCGAGTAGGGCACATTTCCAGCACACTGTCATGTGTTGCACCCTTCAAGCTACCTAAGGGTACATGCGTTTCCTGGACGATGTACCCACCTGAATTCAACCCCTAAATTCGACCTGGATAACCTGGATGGTCTGCAGGGCTTGTGACTGTGGAATAATCTCGCTGCATCTTGTTAGTAATTAGGTCTGTGATAACCTTAGTTAGTTAAAGTATCAAGCCGTACTCATTGCTTGGCCGTGATTGATTGAATGGAGAATAATCCGTCTAGCCTTGATCCTGCATAGATTGTTATATTTTCTTACATTATCTTGCGGATAAATGGGAGAAACCAAGTTCGGTTCAGACGAAGGATTACAATCCCGGTCCTTGTTTGGTTTAAGGATTGTAACCGGGTTATCTGAATGGTCCCATGGTTATCTTACCGTATATCCTCGTGATGTTATATTATCTCCAGTTTTACTATATATTATTATCTTCTGTGCTAATTGCTGGTTTTAGTTCCTATGTGAAGCTTCCCTTGTGGCACTTGCTCTTTCTGGGGTCTGATCCAGCTGGTTTTGTATGGCCAGATTTCGGAGCAGCTCCAGAGGATCTACCGACTTTTCAGCCCGATGGTGGCGACTAGACGTAACCAGGGCAAGGAGTGGGTTTATTTTTGACCTCCCACTTTATTGTAAAAATATTCTTTTGAGGCGTTTAGCCGACGAGCCCCTGTTTAGCTCGATTGCACTTACTTACAGTCTCTCTACGGGCTGTAACATGATTGACAGATCCTAGGGTTGATCATGTACGACTAAACTCTTGCTAGTCCTAACATTTTGTAACGACTAGCTTCAAGATCAGCTGAATATATAATATTTGGGATGCCTTATTATTGTATATTTAATGATCATACTTCTTGTGACTTTACTTACTTGCTTGTGATTGAGACACTAGGCTTGTTCATGACCATAGGAGACTGTTGGCTTGTAGTAAAGCCTCATGTATCTAGACAGCCGTGATCGTATGCGAGGTGGATTGCACTTCTATATACGTAGCTGGCTATGTCTGCCCCCGCTCTCCAGTATTCTGGTTCTGGGGCGTGAAAAAAACTTCATGCTGAAAACATTTCATATCGCACAAAGAAAGGTCATTCGATCCTTCTCGAGCATTCTTAATAGACTATTATAATCAACTATTCCTCAAAAGTTTAGACCACATCCTGCACCAGAATAAAAATCAATTTTTTTGGTTAGCCATAATTAAACAACTGAATGGATCAAATATCATATTTTGACAAAGATCCACCAGAGCAACAAGACCGTGGTAGGCCTGCAAATCGATCTTTCATGAATTTTTAACTATACCTAACAAAAATTTGAAAATAAATCAGTGTAAAACATAACAAATTGGGAGAATCGAGTTCAGTACCACTTAGCGGGCTCGACAAGAGGCTTGTACTTCCTATACCTAAATAAAAAGAAACCTAACTATAATTTCAATATTTTTTATGTTTGAAAGCCCTAATCTTTTAGGGAGATGGAGAGAATACATTCTTTTCTAGTCGATCTTGTCCTTGCAGCACGGGTAATCTGGGCGTAAGGGCGAAGCTTGCCGCTGAATTCCTGTTGATGGAGACAGAGAGAGAGAGAGAGAGAGAGAGAAAGAGATAGACCGACTAGAGAAGAAGGAGGGTGATCGACACCAAAGAAGAAGGAGGTACGACGGAGAGGAGGGAGGAGGGCGGAGAGGAGGGAGGTACAACGGACGGAGAGGACAGAGGAGGTGTTATAGGGGTGGGAAGAAGTATTACTATGAAATTAGGGCTTCTAGAATAATGAAATGAAATGGGCTCTAACCTGCTGCCTTCTTTTCAAATCAGGAGAAGTTTGGAACGCCAAAATGAAAACAAAAATAGCGGGATAATTAATTTTTTGGACGACACTAAAAATATGTTGTCTTTATTATTTAATATTTGTTACATTTTAATGGTGTCGTTGAATACTTGTCTACGACACTTTAAAAGAAGTGTCATGGATGATGATAAATATCACATTACCACGACACGTTTTAGCAAGTTGTCATCGTAATTTTTTTTAACGACATTTATTTTAAAAGTATCATCAATAAAGTGTCATTATTAACCAATTTTGTTGTAGAGTTTATTTGGTTTAACCAATATTTCAGTTTATTTATAATTTTTTTGTCAATATATATACTAACTAAATATACAAAGATATATTTCGTATATATATTACTAAATTTTCTTATTCGGTTTACCAGGGAGAGAAATTTTAGATAAAATTTCTGAAAGGTTAGTAGGATTAAACCGAAACCGAATCCCAAAACCGAATCCCAAAACCGAAACTGAAACCGAATAAGAATTTTTAGTATTTTTGAAACCGAACCGAATTTTTTTCAAACCGAACCGAATCTCTTATTCGGTTAGGTTCGGTTCGGATTTCGGTCCAAAAATCGAATAATGCTCACCCGTAGACATACGGGCATAGCAACGCTCAGAAAAAACTATACCTTTAACAGCATCATAACACGCTATATAAAGTTCTGTTAACAGCACTGCATAATGAACGCTATTGATAATGACATTCTAATAGCAGAGAGGCTTCAACGCTATAGATAAACTGCTATTGTATGAACGTTTAATAGCACTTCAATATAAACGCTATGGATGATTATATTATAATAGCAGGGAGGCTCGAACGCTATAGATAAACTGCTATTGTATTCTATTTTAATAGCACTGCGGAAGGAATGCTATTGATGATGACATTCTATAGCAGGGAGGCTTGAACGCTATAGATAAACTGCTATTGTATGCCCTATTTGTTGTAGTGCGGGCTTCTACTAAGCTGACATGTGGCGGATGTCGAGATTCCCCTCTATCAAGATCTCGGGTGATTATCAAAATAACCGAAGGAGGAGATACGTGGCACGTATCTATTGCTGAGAATCCTCTGTTTAGATGAAGCCGAGTAGATCTTGGATTTCATCTCAGAGTAGGATTCTGTTTGATCTTTAGGTGGCTATTGGTTTAAACAAACCGACTAGATACGTCCTTTATCAAAAGAGCAAAATTCATCCTTATCTGAGTTTTAAACCAATTGATAAGATATTTGCACTTATCAATATGATCAACCTCTGTCCTATCTTTGAGAGTGGCGGTTTAAACAAACCAATTGGGTGGGACCATACAACCTGTGCCTCTAGCGAGGTCTTAGTGCTTTTGTGCTTCTGGTGCGACGAGTAGACTGTTCTCCTAGAGACAACGGAGCCACTGCGCTTTTAGGCGACGAGTGGACTATGTTTCAAAGACGACTGAACTTCTATGCATTTGAGCGACGAGTAGCCTATATTTCGAGTAGTAAAGTCATTGTGCTTTGGGGCGACGAGTAGGCTGTGCTTCAGGCTAACGAGGTTACTGTGCTTTTGGAGCGACAGGCGGACTTGTGTTGGATACACTGGTGTTTCCCAAGTCTTTGATGAAGGGGGGTTGAGCTTCTGGGTCGAAGCAGAGGTCTAAGCCGTTGAAGCTGGGATGATGTAAAGTCATCACCAGTCTGCACCTCCTGCTGGCGCAGGATTGTAGCTGCGCTTCTGGTTTGGAGAAGCTGTCTTTGAAGTCTTCTTTAAGAGCAATTAATGACAGCTCTTTAAGGAACAACTCCCTCTTGATTGCCACCGTTACTTGGGGAATTTCAAGGGGTCTTTTAATGGTCTAAGACTTAGTCGAATGAACCCATTTAATGAGGTTCATCGTGCTGAGTCTTAGGTTCATCCCATTAATGTGGAAATTTTGATCGACGGCCCCGTGGCCTATATCTTGGACCACTCCCGTCCTATATAAAGGGGGAGTTTCTTCCGAAGAGTCACGTCTTTCTCTTTTTGTCCTTCAACACCATGTTGGATCCAGGCTTAGCTTCAAGCGGCTGTTGGCCTTGCCTAAGTCAGATTTTGGTTGAGGACCCCTTCGTTGAAAGGAGCTATGCCTTTGTAAAAGAACTGCTGATCAGCTTCGGGATGTGCTGGAATGCTTCTCATGGAGAGTTCGAACCTGAGAGACATCTTGGAGGTCTTGGAGGTCCTAACGACCGAGTTTGGTCTGGTTGCCAACATGAAGCGCCGCAGGTTGTGCTCTGCCCTGCTCATTGGCAGTTGTGCGCTTCCGTTATGCTAGAAGAGGCTCAGAAGCTGGTGCACTTTTGAAAAGAAACTCCTGTCGTGTTGTGGACTGAATTCTCGCTCGGGATAATAGCTGCTTCAGGAAGAGCTGCGCGTCTGAGAGGGGCGTGCTCTGGTGGCAGACTTTGATGGTGACTATAGTTACATCTTCTATCCACAGTCTCTCCTCTTATGATGATTATACTGTGAAGATGAACCCCAGCATAGATCCGTAGGAGTTTTTAGTTCAACATATGCAATCACAAGTACTTTGTAACAGATCCTTGTAATTAGGAAGCATAATTTAATAAAAAAACTTTCCTTGAAATTTTCATCTACTTTTTGTGAGTTTGTTTTTTCTGTTGGCGTGCATGACCGCCTGTGCTTCTGTGAAGCTAGGTTGGTCGCGAGAGCACCAACTTGCGTCATTCTTCATCTCCGACTTTATGATGATGGGTGGGTAACGAGAGTACCCAACTACGCTTTATGTCATCCTGCTCTTTTTCATGCTTCTACAAGACCCCCTACAAAGTGTCCCGAACTTGAGTCAAGCTCGGGATACTTTTAAAAGACGCATGACATGTGTTTTTTTGTAGGCAAACTGCCCATCAGGTTTGCTACCAGGCTGACGTCATGCTTGGGCTTCAGCATTAAATACCTCAAGCCGTCGCTTCCTTAAGGTTTGATCATGACTCCTCGTTTCTCACGAATGTTTATCATTACATTTTTTTGAACCCACATCGTTTTGAGGGTGAACGAAGCATCTAGTCTTCTTTTGTTGATGTGGCACGACTCTTTGAGCACCCATTGGAGCGTGAGGGTTTTTGCTGGTATTGTTTGTCATCATACGCAGTATTTCTTCAGAAACTTGCCATTGATTGGCATCATGTGTAAGTTATCATTAGATTTGACCAGTCGGTAAGCACCGTTGGAATACACCATCTATATGACGAATGGTCCCTCCCACTTGGGTTAGAATTTCGTGCCATTTTGTGAGTCATCACCATCGGTCTTCGAACTGCTAAGACGTGGTCGCCCACTTAGAACGTTCTTTTTCGGAACTTTTTGTTAAAGGTCCCGAAAATACGAGCTTGGTAAAGCTCGATCCTTTCCTGCGCTAGTAGGCGTTTTTCGTCCAACGCCTCTAACTCTTGTAGCTGTCGACACTGATTATCTTCGTCAGTCAGCTGGTTGGTGATAGCTACCCGTAAGGACAGGATTTGAATCTCCAGGGGGAGCATTGCTTCACTCCCATAGACAAAGGAGAATGGTGTGCTGCCCGTGGGTGTCCGAATGGTCGTACGGTAAGCCCATAGACATCCGCCCAGACTCTCATTCCAATCGCGTTTGTTAGAAGAGATGACTTTCTTGAGCAGTTTGATGATGGTTTTGTTGAATGCCTCGGCTAGTCCATTAGCCGCAGGATTATAAGCCGTTGATGCCACATTCTATATTCGATTCTTGTCGCAGAATCGATAGAATGTGTGGCTCACGAATTGGGGGCCATTGTCATAGAAAATCCTTCTAAGAACTCCGAAGAGGTAAATGAT
Source organism: Iris pallida (assembly GCA_029216955.1). Taxonomy (NCBI): domain Eukaryota; kingdom Viridiplantae; phylum Streptophyta; class Magnoliopsida; order Asparagales; family Iridaceae; genus Iris; species Iris pallida. The sequence continues at coordinate 7,345,854 of JANAVB010003200.1, forward strand.
GTGGTGTTTGATAAAGCTGATCATGTTGGAGGTTTTAACTTCTACCAGTGGTACCGCTTTTGCCTATTTGGAGAAATAGTCAGTGATGGCGAGGATAAACCGGTGTCCTTTGGGGGAGGGCGGGCTGATCGGCCTGACGATGTCCATTCCCCATGCCTCAAATAGCCAAGCGGCCACCGTGGGGTGTAGATATTCCGGAGGTCGGTGGATGAAGTCAGCGTAAAACTGACATGTCCAACACTTCTTTGTGTAATCTACAGCTTCTGCCTTCATGGTGATCTAATAATTGCCCATCCGACGCAACCGGTCTTGTAACTTAGGGCCGGGCTGATGGGCTTCGCAGGTTCCGTCATGTGCCTCCCGGAGTGCCTCTTGTGCTTCTGTTTAGGACAAACAACGCAGAAGGAGTCTGTCGTATGAACGACGGTATAGCATTTTGGTGGCCGTGTGGTAAAAGAATCGGAGTGAGCATCTCCTGACGGAGGCCGCTTCCTTTGGGTCTTTAGGCAGGATTCCATAGATACGTAGTCTATGAATGGAAATTGCTAGTCTCGAATGTCCATGTCAGTGTCTACTTGTACTGAGTAGCTTTGACATGTACATAGAGTATTCTTCGGACAAACTAGCTCTCGTCTCATCACTGTAATGGCATATTGGGATAGCAGCCAGAGAAGCGGCAAGGCCGACTAGAGAATCCGCCACTCAGTTCTGTAGGCACGGCACGTGTTCTATAAAGAACCATGTGAATGTGGAGATGATATTGATCGCTGCCTAGTGGTAGGGGATCAGGTCTTCGTGTCGAACCTCATACTGCCCTCTAACCTGGCTGATGATTAATTTCGAATCTCCGTAGGCCTCGATGTAGTCAACCGCCATCTGTTTAGCGAGTTGGAGCCCAATGATGAGAGCGTTATACTCTAAAAATTTTGGTGCACGACTCCATGGAAGAATACGTACGATTGATGACTAGGCCATTGGGGGTGATGAGGACGATCCCGACCCATGCGAAGATATCGCCCTTTGGTCATGTTCTTGAAGCACCATCGAAGAACATGCACCAAACTGAGTTGTCTAAGACTGCATTGGACTATAGAACTTCATCTGGGATATCGTCGTAGAGTTTCGACGTCTCTGGCACAGGGTGTGCTGCCAGGAAATCTGCCAGCGCTTGGCCTTTGACTGCCTTCTGCGGGACGAACACCATATCATAGGGAGTCAGAAGGATTGCCCACGTGGCTAATCGTGAGGTTAATGTTGCTCGCTTGGTCATGAGGACTCTGAGGGGATTAATTCTGGACACGATGTGGATAGTCTGTCCGGTCACATAGTGTCGTATCTTCTGGATAGCAAAGAGAATGGCGAGGCACTCTTTCTCAACAGGATTATACCTATGCTCGTCTCCAATCATGGTTCCACTAAGATAGTCGATTGCCTGTTCGTGGCCTTTACTGCTCTTCTGGGCTAGCAAGGCACCAAGAGAATGGTCCATAGCTCGAACGTATAGCAGAAAAGGCTTTCCCACAACCGGTGCTACCAGTAGGGGAGGACTGGTGAGGTACTTTTTGATATCGTCGAACGCGCGTTGGCATTCTTCGGTCCATACAAAGGAGACCCCTTTCTTCATTAACTTGGTGAAGGGTTGACATTTGCCAGAAAGGTTTGCTATGAACCTTCTAATGTATGCCAGGCGTCCTTGCAGGCCTCGAAGCTCTCGAAGATTCCTTGGAGGAGCCATGTCCAGAATTGTCTTAGTCTTCTCCGGATCATTGTGAATCCCCTTTGCTGTGATGATAAAGCCCAAAAATTTGCCGCTGGAAATGCCTAGGAAGGACTTAATTAGTCGGGTTCATCTTTAGTTGATGCATTCGCATTAAATCGAATATTGTTCGTAGATCGTCTAAGTGGTTGGACTTGTCCTTGCTCTTAACGGCAATGCCATCAATGTAACACTTTACTATTTTCCGAAGATGCTTGCATAATATAGTGCTCATAGCCCGCTGGTATGTTGCTCCCGTATTCTTCAATCCAAAGGGTATTTCTTGTAACAGTATACACCTTTTGGAGTTCGGAACGCTGTATGCTTCTCGTCTTCGGAAAGCATCTTGATCTGGTTGTAGCCTGAGAAACCATCCTTAAAGGACATGTACTCAAAGCCATAGGTGTTGTCAATTATCACGTTGGTGATCGAAAGGGGAAACTTGTCCTTAGGATTAGCTAAGTTGAGATCCCTGAAATCTATGCAGGTCCGTATCTTCCCGTTCTTCTTAGTTACTAGGACAACGTTTGCCATCCAATCAGGATGTTGCTCTCCCCGAATGAAGTCGCTCTCAATGAGTTTGTCGACTTCTTCATCGATAGCATCCATGATGTTGGGGCAAAACCAATGCTGTTGCTGTTTGACAGTCTTAGCATCGGGCAAGATGTTGAGGCGGTGCATGTCCACTTGTGGGTCTAAATCCGACATATCCTTATAGCTTTAAGCGAAGACGTCAATGTATTCTCGGATAAGCTGTATCAGAGATTCCTTGTCTTCTTATGTCAGGCTTTTGTTGATGATGATGGGCTTAGAAGAGGCCTCACTTTCTATTGAGATCCTATGTGCTGCTGTAGAAGCATGGAAAAATATAAATAAAATCGTATGCAGCCCGGAAATCAACCCCATGTGGCTCATAGATGAAGGAGCCTTCATGCTGCTCAAAAGACCCGAGAACTTCATGCGGCTCAAAAATATGAAGGGGAAGCCACGTGGCCACATACAGCTCAAAACAGGCCTTTACAGCTGGCCATAAATGCTCTGAGCAGCTGGCTCATTAATTACCCTGATACAGCGACAGCTCTGACAACGACGGATTGACAGCCCTGACATAAAGGTAAAATGATGGCCCTGTCATAATGGCGTGCTCCTAGAAAAACGAGATAAAAATCTTTATAGCTGGTACGATCCACCCATTTCCAAAGCTCTCCATGCGGCTCAGTTGTAAGGACCTCAATGCGGCTCAGTTGTAAGGACCTCCATGCGGCTCAGTTGTAAGGACTTCCATGCGGCTCAGATTAAAGGACTTCCATGCGGCTCAGTTGTAAGGACCTCCATGCGGCTCAGTTGTAAGGACTTCCATGCGGCTCAGATTGAAGGACTTCCATGCGGTTCAGATGGGGGACAACCCTTATGCGGCTCTGACATGAGGCCTTCCTCATGCGGCTCGGTTGTAAGTCCGTCCTTATGTGGTTCAATTAAAGGCCACACTCACGCGTCTCAACTATGACAGTCCTCCATGCGGCTCGTAGCATTTGGGACACGTGGCAGGAGTTGATCAAATCCCAACAATTCAGATTTATGGCAATCGACATAACAGACAGTTGGGACACATGGCAAAAGATTGACCAAGACCTATCCCCTAGGATTTGATGCTATCAACAAATCATAAGAATGCAGATTTTTTGCAATCAACGTTAACTTCCCAGATCAATTTCCAACAAACCATGCAGATTCGGTGCAATCAACATTAAATACCCAGATTTGTTACAATCAATATTAATAGCCCAGATTGATTTCCAACAAACAGGACCAAGACAAATCTTAACGAATCCTTAACCACCCGCTTTTTAAGGAGCAATTACCATACACCCTACTTATCACAAAGCCCAATAAATAGCAAGGTGCCATTCCCTTGCAAAAAGGTGTGGACACAGAGAGCGGCGGAGACAGAAAGAAGTATAGAGCAAAGAGCACCCAGCAGGAGCATTTCTTCACCAGAGCAGAAGATACGTCCGATCGTCCAAGGAGTAAGGCAGAGTTGCTGTCACTTTTCCGAGCCTCTACCGTCACCCCCCAGAATCAAAATAAAACAATTGTACTTTAGATTGCTTTTCCTAGGTTTTATTTCTTGGCTCTCTTTTGTACAAGCGAGTTTGAAGTTGTGAAGTAAAAGTCCAGTCCTTCCATAAAACTGTTATGTTCTTTTATAATCAATGGAAAATACGATGGCGATTCTGCTGGGTACTAACCTCTCCATGGCTGAGAAGTTGGTGATGCAATCGGACGCAGCCAAATTTGGCTCCACACAACAGATGCTGGTCGTCCGCTTTGACCAACAGGCGTTTGAAGAAATGCTCTCCGACGGGAGCGAAGGCCCGGTCCAGAAGCGAGCCCGCACGAAGAAGGCCCACAGGGAGTGGAGGCCCAAATCATTTGCTCCTCCCCAAGCTCTGGATGAAGTGTTCTCTGCTGCCCAGGACAGCGGAGATTCGCATGCAGCCCCACTTCAGGCCACAGAGAACCCTGCTGTCCCCAAGTCTGCAGAGAAAAGCACTACGATGCTGGACTTGCGGAAACAAGGGAGAACTCTGTACGGAAGCCGTATAAGGGCGCCAGCCGCATAAAGACTCAGGCGACCACAAAGGCCAGCCACATGGAGAAGACTCATGCGGCCACAAAGGCCAGCCGCATAAAGAAGGCTCATACGGCCAATACTTCCAGCCGCAGGAAAAAAGCTCATACGGCCACAACGGCCAGCCGCATGGAGAAGACTCATGCGGCCACAAAGGCTAGCCACATGGAGAAGGCTCATGCGGCCAAAACTTTCAATCGCAGGGAAAAAGCTCATGCCGCCATAACTGCCAGCCGCATAAAGGAGGCTCATGCGGCCACAACTCCCAGTCGCATGCAAACTGCTCAAGCGGCCACAAATGCCAGCCGTATGAAGACAGCCCATGCGGCCATCAATCCCAGCCGCAGATCATCTGCTCCATATGGCTCGGGTTCAGTCTTTGACCGCCTCTCATGCGGTCCTGACTCCAGATGCTTCCAAGAAAATGTGCCAGACTCTATGTGACACTATTTGGACTCTTTCTACTATGCACCCTCGAGTGCTAGAGCGAAGAAGTCTAGGTGCGGGCTCGACGAGCTCAGTCAGCTGTCCCAACCTCGGACCATCCGAGCGCTCCGCTTACTGTTATGCGGGCCTCTAATAGAAAGTTGTACAGAACCACTCAAGTCTAGCCCCTGGCGGCAAACGAACAGAGTGGTTCCCAAGAGTCTCCCAACAATCAGGGAGCAAACATGGTGCCAACACACTCAGATGCTCGGAATTCTCGGGCCCATAAAACGGGGGTAAAGGTTGCTCGAGGCGCACCTGACCTGCGCGACGTGATCCTTCACAAACGTTAGGAAAGAGAAGAAGCATCGGTGTGCAGAGAGTCCTCCCATGGATATTACTGTACCCAAGTCATTGTCAACTGCTGCTACAACAACGCGACAGTACAAGAAGACCGACGATCCGTCTTCCAACGACTGCAACAACCAAGCTCAGAGGACGAGGCGCTTCTCGTCGTCTCCTACAATTCTGCTCAGAAGATCCCTGGCGGCGAGAGAGGAAAGAAAACAAATATCTTCGGCCCGAAAATCTCAACCAGCGTAACCAAGAAACTCTCTTCTAAGTGGTTGTCCACGACCGTTACAAGAGGAGTTTACCAAGGTATCCGCTCAAAGACGAAGTCTGCCACACTTGGAGATTCGTCATCCACGTCTCTGGGAAGCACTGGAGTCGGGGGTAGCACGCCTCCGAACATCCACGACAATCTTGTGTTCCAAGAAGATAGTCCAGGGGAAATAGTTCCCCCAACAGATGTAGCAGGTTCCGACGTCCCCGAGGACATCCACAACTCTCAAGATGAGGCAAGCTCTCAAGCTAGGAGTACCACTCCTTCTGAGTCCGAACCAGAGGAGAACATTCCCACATACCCTGACAACTTCTCTATATAAGGGTATGATTCGGAGGGCACGTCGTCCACCGTTTCTTCCATTTTTCCTCATGTAAGGACGGCATTCATGACAAACAATGACCAAGACGGTCCCAGTGATCGCCAACGTATCAGCACTCTGGAGGCCATACTACATACCTTGGTCAAGTCCGTGGACGAGATCAAAGCGGCCCATCCAACTATGGAAGGAAGGACGCCTGGCCAAACAAGCTTGGGTCCCACGGTCAATACGGACTCAAACTCAGCTGCACCAAACCCGGGTGATAATTCTCCTGAAGTATCGGCTTCCACCGCTGCAGATGAGGCCAAAAAGGAAAGAAGAGAGGTTCAAGAGCTCCGGGCCATGTTTCGTGCTCGAGAAACCTCCCAGGACCTCAGAATACGGCAACCGTATCCTGCTGCATGGAGAGATGTTCCCTTCCCACCAAGATGTAAGCCATTCAACATAAATTCCTATGATGGCAAGACCTCTGCAAGCCGGTACATTACTTACTTCGAGGTCACAACCGACCATCTGCCCCATGACGATGCCATCCTTATGCAATTGTTCATCGGGGCATTAGAAGGGGTCACCTTCGACTGGTACCGCAACTTGCTGGACAACTGCATCCATTCCTTCGTTGGCTTCAAATGTATGTTCCTGGAGAGGTTCTACGAAGTAGGACAAGACGTGACGATGTCCACCCTCATGGACGTTGTTCAAGGAGAAAAGGAGCTGACAATGAACTATATTGAGCGGTTTCGCCAAACCGCGATGAAGTTGCCTTCCGGTAACCCTGTTTCCTTCTTAATTAGAATTTGCCAAAAGAGGCTGCTCTCCACAATCAGCCTCTGGATGGGCGAAAGTCAGTTTAAGGACTGGAAGACGTTCATCATCAGTGCCACTAGTGCAGAAGACAAGTTAAAGAAAGCTCGCCAACTGGGACTGCACATGTCGGAGGGAGAGGACAAGGGTAAACGCCCTAATGCCAACAACAACAACGACGGTAATTCCTCCAATAACCGAGACAACAAGGGTAAGCAGGCTATGGTGGACGACACAGTCCAGAAGCCTGAACCAAAGCCGACAGAAAAGCAGTAGCCTCAGATGACCTACTCCTTCGAGGACAGCTATGTCAAGCCCATCTTGGACATGCTCATACAAGGGAGTAGAATTCAGCTCCCCCCCACCAAGACGGGAACCTCGACCGACAGAAATGGAGAGCCGTAAGTACTGTCACTACCATCGCTACGTCCACCATGCTACGTAAGACTGCTTCCAACTGAAGTGATATATCCAGCTTCTCATCGATTCTAAGGTCCTGGCCATTGATTTCGAAGAGGTGACCGTGGCAGCCAACATGGTGTCAGTACAGTTCGACAGCTTCCCTCCGACAAAAACTCAAGACGACGTAGTGCCCATCCCTCGGGCAACAATAGAGGTCGCTAATCTTCCACCTCCCCGAGACCAGGCTGCTGGTCTAGTGACCCTTACCACATCACGAGGGGAGGTCATATGGGTCCATCCGGACCTGGTACCTGAAGTGACCCAGTCCGCACCACCCTCCACCAGCAAAAAGAAGAGTGGAAAAGTCAAATCCTGCCAAACAATCTCGGCAGAGGTCGAAGAAGCTACAGCTATCATCACCCGGTCGGGTGCACAATCCCAACCTACACCGGGTAATTCGGCTGAAGATTATCAGCCGGTTACTGCTGATGCTCCAGGACATTCTCAGCCTCCGACGACCGAAAAGCCTAGGCCGAAGGAGACTCGCTTTGATAAACCACTCCGAAAAGAGGTATCTCATGGGCTGGAGAGGCCCTACAACTTTGACATCTTGGCACAATTGGCCAACACACCGGCCAAATGGTCGCTATACGAGCTCCTGAGACTCTCCAAAGATGTTCGCGTCGTACTGAGCGAGGCACTCCAGAATGCCGACGCATATCTGGCTCAGTCTAATCTCACTGGCGAGAGCTCGCCTGCAGATCTCCAGGACAGCGCTTGCACAGGTGCAATGCCCAACATTGTCTTCACTCAGCAGGACATGCTTATCAAGACCAACTTGTACGATCGCCCTCTGTATTATACTGGATACATTGGCGACATCAAGGTGGATCGGATGCATATTAATCCCAGTTCTTCCATAAGCATCATCCCGAAGATCCTGCTGCACCATCTGTGCATCCTAATGCATCGCCTGACGCCGGCAAGCACTGCCATCAGCGGTTTCAATTCAGGTAGGAGCTATTCGATCGGAAAGATTCGCCTGAAGTGCCAAATCGGCGACCTTCAGTCAAAAGTGACCTGTTATGTCATAGATGCGGACACTTTCTACAATATTCTCCTGGGGCATCCTTGGATATACGATTAGATGATCGTGCCTTCCACACTGCACCAGTGCTTCAAATACGTCGATAAGCACAGCTTCGTGAGGACAGAATTTGCTGACATCGATCCCTTTAAAGGGGTCGAATCCTACTACTCAGACTCATGCTTGTACGAAGAGTCGAAAAGGCACCTTGTCGAAGGAGATACGCAAGCTCAAACTGAGGCGGCAACTAGATCGGAAGAACCTCTGACGATCCACCTCCAAGCCTGCAAACCTGGCAGAATTGTACCCCTTACAGCCACTCTGCGTAAGGATGCAATCAGCCTCTCTGCACAGGAGGGGCAAATGATAATCCGATTGCCAAGGTCTGGCTAAGCACCAAGACCCATGACAGAGCCATTGACAATCAGGCTGCCTAGAGCTAGCCAGCTACAAACAGAGGAGCTCAACCCCTCGGTCAAGCCGATGACGATTCGTCTTTCCAGAATGAATCGGCAGCCGGGCGCTAAGCCGGGAACTGCTAACTAGCCAAAAAATCCCCGCCCACCACCGAGCACCAAATTGGGGGTCGCTAGTACGCCAACAACTCTACGTTCTGCTCCACCAGTAGAGCCCCTGATGATTAAGCTGGCCAAGTCCTCCTCCCAGTCTTCATTGATACAGGGGGTAGCCGAAGAAGAGTCAGAGATGGCCAAGTATATGGCTGCTTACACTGATGTTCCATCCGCAGATGATGTAATTCCACTGGAAAAGATACCTTACTTCATCAATAAAGGGCTATCTTTGAACTACCTCGAGCTTAATAAGCTTTGTACAATGTATGCCATGGAGCACGGTATAGGTACCCACCTACACACACAAGTGATAAATATTTACATCGCGAACCAACTTACTCCCGGGAAAGATGCCTGCTTCATAATCGAGGGAGAGGACCATCCAATCGTCTTCGGCCGGAAGAATGATCCACAACCCTTCAGGATAGAAGAAGTCGATCTCGAACCCGACGTCGGAAGATTACCCCTTTATTTGTATAGCTCCCAATCTAAGTATCTCATACAAAAATAGGGGGTATAATCTAGAGACGATGCCAGGCTTAAATTACGGCACTGGTCGGCGGTTACCCTTACAGTTACCAGTCTCGGCTGGGAAACTACGGGATTACTACAACAAGACCAGATGTGGGCTAAGTTATGTTACACCTGCAACAACTCCTGAAAGCTCAGATGAGGAATGTGATTGGCATTCACATTCAACCGGATCACCAACTACTGATTCGAATGTTAGCATTGGGGAAGTATTCAGGCAAGCTCTGTCTGTCAATATGGCATTTGTTGATGCCTACGAAGAAGATAAAGATGTAATCGAACTTCTCGAGTTGGAACATTGGTTCCAGCAAGTAGATGCACAATGGGAGAAATGCTTCGAACTTCGTGAAACTCCCACCGAAGATGAGGTTATAAAAGTTGACCTCGACGATAAGTCCTCTCCAAAGCCAATCTTCGTCAGCAAAGGTCTGACAGACGAAGAGCGGGAATCGCTACTACAACTCGTCAAAGAATATACCGACGTGTTCGCCTGGAGTTATGAAGACATGCCAGGGCTAAACCTCGAGGTTGCACTCCACAAGCTCAATATTCGTCCAGACGCAAAGCCGGTCAAGCAACAGCAAAGACGTTTCCGCCCGGACATCACAAATTCTATCGAAGCTGAGGTCAACAAACTGATAGCCAGCGGCTTCATCCGGGAGGAGCAACATCCAGACTGGGTCGCCAACATAGTGGCAGTCCTCAAGAAGAATGAAAAGATTTGAATTTGCATCGACTTCCGAAATCTAAACGAAGCTTATCCTAAAGATGAGTTTCCTCTTCCCAACACAGACATCATGATCGACAAAACATGTGGCTTTGAGTGCATGTCATTCATGGATGGCTTCTCAGGATATAACCAAATCAAGATGTTTCCTGACAACGAGAAGCATATATCATTTCGAACACCAATTGGCATATACTGTTATACCATCATGCCCTTCGGCTTAAAGAAAGTCGGCGCCACATATCAAAGAGCCTTGAGTGTCATCTTCAGAGATCACCTACGTAAGAACGTGGAGTGTTATGTTGATGACATCGCTATCAAAAGCCGTTTTAAGGGAGACCATCTGTAGGATCTGAGGACGGTATTTGACCTGATGCGAGCGCACAACTTGAAGATGAATCCTACCAAATCCTTCTTGGGCATATCTAGTAGAAAATTCCTGGGTTTTATCATTACTGCCCAAGGAATCCACATAGACCCTGAGAAGACGAAGGCAATCATGGAGATGGGTCCCCCGAGAAATCTACGTGAACTCCGAAGCCTTCAAGGGAGGCTAGCTTATATCAGGAGGTTCATCTCTAACCTCTTCGGGCGATGTCAGCCATTCACCCACCTCATGAAGAAGGGCATTTCATTTGTATGGGATGAAGAATACCAGCGCGTCTTCGACAGCATCAAAGAATATATGTCGAACCCTCCAGTCCTGGTGGCCCCGGTTGCTGGAAAACCATTCCTACTCTATGTGCGAGCAATGGAGCATTCTTTCGGTGCTTTACTAGTACAAAATAATGATGCAGGCCATGAGCAAGCTATATATTACCTCAGCCGAATGATGATGGGGCCTGAGCATCGATACACTGCCGTAGAGTAGGAGTGCCTTGCTCTGGTGTTCGTCATTCAGAAGATACGACACTATGTCACGGGAAAAACCATCCATGTCATATCAAGAGTTAACCCCCTCATGGTCCTCATGACCAAGCCAGCAGCTCATCCAGGTTTGGAGTCAACCAGAATAGACGAAGAGATTCCAGATGAGGTTGCCAATTCAAATGTGGCCTCTCATGATGTTGTATGGTGATTGTTCTTCGACGGCGCTTCCAGAACTGGACCCAAGGGCAACATCATCGCTGGAGTCGGAGTGGTGCTGATTTCTCCCTCCGGACTGGTGATCAATCGGGCTGACTCCCTCATGGACACCTGTTCAAACAACATGGCCGAGTATAACACTTTGGTCATTGGCCTCCGACTAGCAAAGGAGCTGGGGGTAGAGTATCTTGAAGCATACGATGATTCGCAGTTAATCGTCAATCAGACCCGGGGTTCATACGAAGTTCGCCATGAAGATATGATTCCCTATCACCAAATAGCGATCAACATTATTTTGTTATTTGAAGGGTTCTTCATAGAATACGTTCCCAGACTCCAAAATATCGAAGTCGATGCCCTAGCAGGCCTTGCCGCTTCCTTAGCAGTTCCGAACCATGCTCACCACTTGGTTGACGTAATAGGTCGTGAATTGGTCTGTCCCAAGAACAGTGTTCAATGTGTTGAGAGTTACTCCGCTCTGACAGTCGACGAAGCACCAGACTGGAGACAGTCATTCATTGACTTCGTAGTCTACGGTATCTTGCCGGAGAATCCAAAAGAAGCCACTTCCATCAGAAGGCGTTCCCTCAGATTCTTCTACGATATAGAGACGAAAATGCTGTATCGGCGATCATACGATGGATTACTGCTTCAGTGTCTGTCAAATATAGAAGCCAAAGAAGCTGTATGCGAAGCTTACGACGGCGTCTACGGGACCCATCAGCCTGGCCCGAAATTGTAAGACCGCCTTCGTCAAATGGGCTATTACTGGCCCACGATGGTTGGAGATGCGATAGACTATGCAAGAAAGTGCAAAGCCTGTCAAGTCTATGCAGATTTCATCCACCAGCCATCCGAGTTTCTACATCCGACGGTAGCATCCTGGCCATTTGAAGCATGGGGAATGGACATCAATGGTCCGATCACTCCACCTTCGTCCCGAGGACATCGCTTCATACACGCAATCACGGATTACTTCTCCAAATGGGCGGAGGTTACTCCGCTGGCAGAAGTGAAGACTTCAAACGTGATCAGCTTCCTCAAGTATCACGCCATCTATCGCTTTGGACTGTCCCGAAGAATCATCCACGACAATGGTCCGTAGTTCGTAAGCCACACCTTCTATCGGTTCTGCGACAAACACCGAATCCAGAATATTGCTTCAATGTCGTACAATCCGACAGCGAATGGGTTGGCAGAAGCATTCAATAAAACTATAATCAAGCTGCTCAAGAAGTTTGTGTCTTCCAACAAATACGACTAGAATAAGAAGCTTGGCGAATGCTTATGGGCGTACCGTACTACAGTCCGGACGGCCACCAGGAACACACCATTCTCCCTGGTATATGGGAGTGAGGCAGTTCTTCCACTGGAAACTCAAATCCCCTCGCTCCGTTTAGCCCTCACCAATCGATTAACGACGGATGATAATTACCGTCGTCGGCTACAAGAGTTGGAGGCCCTAGATGAGAAGCGCCTGTTAGCTCAACAACGAATCGAGCTGTACCAAGCACGTATCTCGGGAGATTTTAACAAGAAGGTTAAAATTAGAACATTCCAAGTGGGTGATCTCATTCTGGCAGTTCGGAGGCTGATGGTTATTACTCACAAAACTGCCGGCAAATTCCAGCCAAAGTGGGAAGGCCCATTTATTATCGAGGCTGTATTCTCCAATGGTGCTTACCGCCTCGCAAAACAAAATGGAGACTTACTCATGTTGCCCATCAACGGCAAGTTCCTGAAGAAGTATTATGTCTAAAATGACATCCTCCAAATCCCCCAGATTGTTGAGTTATGTACCCTCTGGTACCGCTGAACTTATACTCTACTCCAAATCTCCCAGATTGTTGAGTTATGTGCCCTTAGGTACCGCTGAACTTACACTCAGGTCACTCAAAATGAATCCATATCGCATCTTCTGGGTAGTAAGTCATGTATGATCATACCTCTGAACTTCCTTCCTAAAAGAGCATCTTCATGATCTATTACCCGCACTTTCAGTGCATAAAAAGGGTAACAAATCCATAAATTTCCTTAAACAACCACGTCGATGTTACCTCTGAGTTGTTTCACTTCCATCAAAAATAAACCGCCCCCCCCACGTAGAACTTCCACGTCCACATTACCTCTGAGTCGTTCTATGTATCCTTCATGGAGTCCACTCCTGCCACGTCCTCATTACCTCTGAGTAGGAAGGCTCCATTGAAGAAACTCTCATATTTACCACGCCCTCATTACCTCTGAGTAAATATGCTGGTTTTCTCTCGACCTATTATCCGTACCCAAGCCCGGAGTACGCCAAGGATAATAGGCCCACAAATGTCCTCTGTTGACCACAAATGTTCTCTGTTGACGACAAATGTCCTATGCTGACCATAAATGCTGTACTAAGTTTTCTAGTACATGCGCCTCATTTCTCATCATGCCTCAGGAGCCCAGTTGCTCCATGGCATTCTTTCTTCCGATACCAGGAACTCCCATGGCCATCTTACTGTGGAATTGTTCTAAGTATCCCTATCAAACTTATTATCTGTACCTAAAACCAAGGTACGCCAAGGGTAATAGGTCCACAAATAGTCCTCCAATAGGACAAATACCATAACACCACAACAAGCAATACAATGAAGGATAAAATAAAATATACTCTTTTATTTGAAAGTCAAAGGTACTACATGTTCTGGGACTACGTCCCTCTCAAAAAAAGGGAAAGAATATAAATAAAGAAAAAGGCCGACCATGGTTCGGCAACACATAACACCCTGAGATGGTCCCTCAGCAAGGCAGTTGACCGCTCAAACCGCTGCTTGGCCCGGCGCTCGCCCTCCTGAGTCAGCCGCTCCGCATCCTCTAGTTACGAGTGAGCCCGCCAGCCCTCTTCAAGCTTCTCCAGAGCACGCTCCAGGCCAGCAGAAGCTCGAGTGACCTTGTCGGCTTCCTGAACAACCAGCTCCTTATTCGTGCGGGCGGCCTCGAGCTCAGATTCCAAGAAAGTTAGTTTCCTCTGAAGTTCGAGGATCTGCTCTCTCGTATCAATTACCCCACGGGAGGCGGCCGCTTTCCGAGCCATGCAGTCCTCTCCCCTGCTGCTCAATTGATCATACTGCAGAGACAGGCGGTGGAGGTCCCCCATTATAATCGGCTTGGCCGTATCTCGAGCAACCCTCACCTTCTCCATGACAGTTATGAGGAAGGTGCGCTCTTGATCTATTGCCACAGACAGATCAACTTGCCGCAGCACATGAAACTGGGCCACAAGCTGATCGTCTTCCAGCAATTTGGGCTCCAGAAGCTCGACTATCCCTGCCCCGCCTGGAAGGGTTCTAAGGATTTCAATCTGGCCCCGGGCGCATTGACGAGCTAAGGCAAAAGAGGTCCCCCTCTCCACCGCAACCTCAATTCCTCGCTTCAGAAGGCGATAAAAACTGTCAACCACATCCTTTGACGCTTCATCCAGGACTTCTGTAGACGACGGCATCAAAGGAAGGGTAGCTGGCAGGGACGAAGAAGATGCACTGGAACTTGCTGCCCCCGCCACAAGAAAAGCAAGTTCCGAGCGAAAGGACGCTTGAATAGCGGCCAATTCCACCTCCGCAGCCCGAAGGGTCTGGAGACTCGGTAGGGCGGAAAGATCAACCCCCGGAGCCACATGAACAGAGGAGAGAGCGGGGACCATTTCTTCCTGCCTCGGCCGTTCCGCCGCCTGCTCCCCCGAACTCGATTCAGCGGGAGGCCCCTCAATATAAGTTAGAGGAGGCACACCCTCTTCCACCAGATTCTCTCTGGCCAGCTCTTCCTCGATAGTGTCCGTCGTTGGCAGTGAAGGAGCAGGACCTGTATGTCCGGAGCAACTATCAATCAACTTAACCCGAAGGATATGATGATAAAGCGAATAAATCTCCTCGCTGGTCAAAATTTGACTTAGCTTACCAGGGGAGAGTTACTGGGACTAAGGTTCGTTCTCAGCCACCGTAGCCTCTTCACCAGCAACATCCGACCCAAAAGCAACTGGTTCATCTGCCCCAGCCACCCCGGAAGGAGATACAAATGGATCAGTGTCACCCAACTGAGGTTCAGCAGCCTCGGGGATGGGTTCAGCAGATTCCACGTTACCTTGGGTTGAGACCTCAGCAATGGGTTGAGCCTCAGCCGTCACCGAAAGAACCCCGGCCGAAATAATCTCGGCACACATGTCACTAATCAAAGTGGTCAAGGCCGGATCGACTTCAGAGTCAGGGGCTGGTTCTCGAAATTTCGATTCTTTCGACGCCTGTAAATAAAAAAAATGATTATGTCATAGTTCAAAAGAAGAGCCAAAGAAGAAGATGGTTGTAATTCAATTCACTTCTAAAATGGCATCATCCTCGCCTCTCTCCTTGATGAGTAGCCTGCGAGGTTTAGACGCAGTCCGTTTCAGGAAGTAAGTTCTGCCGCCAACAGCGGGCTCAGGCCTGCTTCACTTGCGCGAAGGACCAGGAACGACGGGCGACTGATCCGCCACCACCTCATCAGCAGAAGGAGGAGTGTTATCAGGGTCATGCTCGTCATCCTCTTCGTCTGCATCAGCAGACTCTGAGTCCGACAAAGCAACTGTGTTCTTCCGCTTCTTCCTCGCCTTGGACCCCTGGGGCTTCTCCGCCAAGCCAGTACCAACAATAAAGCTGGTACTCGGGTCAAAGCCAACAGGAGGCTTGTTCGCCGTGACGTGGTATAGAGCCGCCAAATACAAAATCTCTTCTGGTGCCTCAGCATCAGGAACTGAGAAGCTCGTACGGGTGTGAACCATGTCATAATAATGGCAGGCCCTAATACCGTCAAGCACGCTACCTTCAAAACCCAGGCAAGGGCTGGGACTGTCCAAGAGTAGCTGACTATACCTGAACTGTCGGAAGAACCTACTGGGCAAGTAAGGCTCCAAGAAGACAGTGTTACGGTTGCGGTATACTAGGTACGCATGACGGATGTTACGCAACCAAAGGAGCATCTTCTCAGGCAAGAGGTGAGGAGGCCCGGTACCATCAGTATGTACGCCCCTCACTTTTTTATCGGTAAAACGAGGAACAGACACAAAAAAGTTGTATCCGTCCACTCTCGCCAACGCCCTCCGACAGGCCGGCATAGTGCTGCACTCCCAGGGCTGATGGTGATATTGGAAGATGAAAGCATCATCAGTCATGACGCCATCTTCTGCGCCAGGCCTCATCAAAGACCTGTAATGCATCAACAACCACCCCATCAAATAATGATAGGGTATTTCAACGCATTTAAAGTCCTTCGCCGTGTCACGGGCGATGACCTTAGACGAGAAGGTACAAAGGCCACGGTGTATGCTGCACACCATGGCCGAAAGAAGAGCTAGTCTGGCCCCGAAGACCAGCTTCATGGCAGGGAGAATAAAATTACGGCTGATCCTCTCAATAGAACCAGTCCCTCCCGAGACCACGCAATTCCGCAGCCACACCATCAGGAACCCTACCGGGAGTGTCTACACCGACAGCTGCTGAGTACCCCGATAAAAATAACTAAAGGAGTCAGTCTTACTTCTGAACCTGTCGCCCGTGGTGGCCCTTGATCTCTTGGCACTCAACACCAGGTTCTGTACTTCCTCCTAGGTTTGAGGATTTCGAGGAGAAACCCGGCCTGAGATGCCTAGCGTAAAAAGGTATGTGAGCCATGACCGAGTGTGAGAAAGGTTCCCTTCCGAGCTACCGTCCTTCTTGATGGACGTCTGGTGGCAGGTACTATGATGACATAGTAGTTTCCGGTATACGGCAACAAAGCCCGAGAACCGCCGATCTAGATCCCCGAACTCTTCGTTCGTCGGGGTATACACTTCAAAAACTTTTTTCCCCCAGGGCAGCTTGGAAACTGCATACATCTCATCGAGAGCGAGTCCCATCTCCCCTCCAGGCGTGAAGAAGGTTCCCGTCCGCCGGTTGTACATCGCCAAGAGAGCCATGAACAGTGTCTTATTCATGGGCAGACCGTGACAGGTGCCCCGAATGGCGTGATAGAGGCCGATCTCATGAAGAAGAGTCTCATACTTCCGCAGAATCCACATGGTCAAATTAGCCCACGAGGGGATGGGGTTTATCCAGTTCAACAATGCCAATCGGCCAACTGGGTAGGACCCTTCCTAGCAAGTTGGTTCAGGAAGGTGTCAGCTTGAGAGAACTTGAAATTGGGACCCTGTATATTCGAGAAGGTCCCCGGGGCCAATCCTATCACGTAGCAACTGACTGATACCCTGCCCGCATACACTGACCCCAAGTTTTTGTTATAATAGATGTTACCCATAAACATCCCCGACTGGCTCGAAGTTAAGGTGTCCACCATCTTTCTGTCCAACGGTAGCATATTAAACCACGATAATGGAAAATGATGCTCCATCTGAGGAATATGGATCGCCATTCCGTCAGAAGTAAAGTTCCAGATCTTGGATATATCCAGAACTTGGGGGTTCTTCACAGTCAAGGCGTCCCCGAAGAGGAACTCAGGCTTCAGGAATTCTCCCTCCAATCACCCCGAGTTCATCATGGCACAAAGAAAATAGAAGGGCTGGTTCTTGATAGCATTCAGCCTCTCCACAGGCTCGTCTTGGAGAAGCTGGTTCACCACATGCAGGACTATGTGGTCGAACTGCATGCCCACAGCAGATTGGACTGAACCCACCAAGGGCTCTCCCGCAGGATTGACTGGCAGATTCACTGAAAAAGATAAAGAAAATAAGTTAGAAGATAGCCAGGAAAAATCACTTAGTGTTTCTGGGCTTATGCGGCTCTACTTTTGGCGAGGCCTCATGCGGCCCAATTCAAATGAGCGTATGCGGCTCGGTTTAGCAAGTGTTCATGCGGCACAGTTTAGAAGAGCTTATGCAGCTCTGATTAGCGAGTGCTTATGCATTCCAGTTTAACAGGGCTTATGCGGCTCTGATTTAACGGATGCTTATGCGGCCCAGTTCAAATGAGCTCATGTGGCTCCAATTAGCCAGTGCTTATGTGGTCCAGTATAACAGAGATTATGTGGCTCTGATTTGGTGGGGTCTCATGCGGCACAGTTCGAGAGAAAGCTTATGCGGTACGGTTCGATGGGTCTTCATACGGCCCAATTTGCAAAGTGCTGATGCGGCCACAAGATGACTCTCATGCGGCACATACAGCACAGTGTCATCACAATGAACTTGAACAGTTCCATGAAGACGAAGAAAGGCTCACGTATAATTAAGCAATGTAGCCGTTATGGTTTGAGTCCATGAAGCTCTCTCCCAACAATCTTACCAGCAATGGCAGGGTGAACTGGGGGCGCCGCAGTTGATGAAGAAGCCGCTCCCTCACCCTTTGCTGCAGCACTAGAGGAGGCCTTAGAAGTCTTGGGAGCCATTGATGATTGAAGGAGGAGAAGACGGCAGCTAGGGCAAGAAAAGCTTGAACAAGAGGAGAGAGTAAAGAGTCTCTCTCTAAAACTTTCTTATATTTATAGGCGGACAGCGGGCACATGGATCGATAGGCGCTTTGAGTTATGGTCCACTTAGGAGACAGAACTAACTCTTGGGTCATCGAGGCATATCCAAAGTATATTTAAAGTCGACTCTTGGGATCTTGCCGAAAAGACGGCTTCAAATCAAAACAAATCAAGAGCAATAATGAGACGCCCATGTGGTACAGGACCATTATGCGGCTAGGAAGTCTATGCGGCCAAAGAGCGGTCCATGCGGCTAGGAAGTCTATGCGTCCAAGAGCGGCCCATGCGGCTAAGAAGTCTATGCGGCCAGAGCGGTCCATGCGGCCAGAGCGATCCATGCGGCCAGAACATCCCATACGGCCAAAGAAGTCTATGCGGTAGGAAGTGCTTATGCAGACATATCTATGCTTCTTATTCAAAGTATTTCAATTTTGCAAATTGAAAACTTTGAAGGGGGTCTTGTAGAAGCATGGAAAAATAGAAATAAAATCGTATGCGGCCCGGAAATCAACCCCATGCGGCTCATAGCTGAAGGAGCCTTCATGCGGCTCAAAAGACCCGAGAGCTTCATGCGGCCCAGAAAGATGAAGGGGAAGCCACATGCGACTCAATACAGGCCTTTACAGCTGGCCATAAATGCTCTGAGCAGTTGGCTCATTAACTACCCTGATACAGCGTCAACTCTGACAACGACGGATTGATAACCCTGACATGAAGGTAAAATAATGGCCCTGTCATAATGGCGTGCTCCTAGAGAAACGAGATAAAAATCTTTATAGCTGACACGATCCACCAATTTCCAAAGCTCTCCATACGGCTCAGTTGTAAGGACCTCCATGCGGCTCAGTTGTAAGGACTTCCATGCGGCTCAGATTAAAGGACTTCCATGCGGTTCAGATGGGGGACAACCCTTATGCAGCTCTGACATGAGGCAATCCTCATACGGCTCGGTTGTAAGGCCGTCCTTATGTGGTTCAATTAAAGGCCACACTCATGCGTCTCAACTATGACAGTCCTCCATGCAGCTCATAGCAGTTGGGACACGTGACAGGAGTTGATCAAATCCTAACAATTCAGATTTATGGCAATCGACATAACTGGCAGTTGGAACACGTGGCAGAAGATTGACCAAGACCTACCTCCTCGAATTTGATACAATCAACAAATCATAACAATACAGATTTGTTACAATCAACATTAACTGTCCAGATCAATTTCCAACAAACCATGCAGATTCGGTGCAATCAACATTAAATGCCCAGATTTGTTACAATCAACATTAATAGCCCAGATTAATTTCCAACAAACAGGATCAAGACAAATCTTAACGAATCCTTAACCACCTACTTTTTAAAGAGTAATTACCGTACACCCCACTTATCATAAAGTCCTATAAATAGCAATGTGTCATTCCCTTGCAAAAAGGTGTGGACACAGAGAGCGGCGGAGACAGAGAGAAGTATAGAGCAAAGAGCACCCAGCATGAGCATTTCATTACCAGAGCAGAAGCTACGTCCGATCGTCCAAAGAGTAAGGCAGAGGTGCTGTCACTCTCCCGAGCCTCTACCGTCACCCCCCAGAATCAAAAATAAACAATTGTACTTTAGATTGCTTTTCCTAGGTTTTATTCCTAGACTCTCTTTTGTATAAGCGAGTTTGTAGTTGTGAAGTAAAAGTCCAATCCTCCCATAAAACTATTCTGTTCTTTTATAATCAATGGCAAACAGCTACGTCCAGGGTTCATCTTTGAGGTATTCGAACATCTGGTCTTCGTCCTTGACCGGAGGATTTGTGGAGACCATATTAGCGGACAACATCTTTTTGAAGACCTTACCGGTACTGGTGTCAGAGTCCCAGGTTGAGGAATCAGAAGAGTGTGAATGCATCATGACTTTCGTCTCTGAGTCTTATGAAGTTAAAGTGGGTGTAAATTAACCCAACCCCCGACGGGTGCACTGGCAGTAGTTTTGAGCCTTTCCCTTTGGAGCTCGAATCTGTAAGAGAAGGTGCCGGTCATTACCATAGTTGAGTTCTTTGTTGTTGTTCAAGTCATAACCCATCTTCTGGATGAGGTGTTTGGCTTGAGTATTGTAACGGTAGAGTTGCATCTTGCCGTTATTGGGTTTTGGTTCTCCTGGTGTTAGTCGCTGAGTATGCTCCAATCGACCAAAGTTGATGGGTGCCTCCTCATTCTTTCTTGCTGGAACTAGAAAGTAAGAGCCCTGGGAAGGGACAACTCGGCTCGCAAGGTTGGCGATTGTCACTTGTGTTTATAGCATATATAGAGAGTTGTCTAAGAAATATCTAGTGTTCCAACATGCACAAGACTAATTCGAAGATAACTTTCTATTAATAAAATAAGAAATTTTATCCCGAGGGATTACATCATCTAAAGAGTGCACTTCAGTATTGGCGCAGACGTAGTCTTTTAGCTCCTTATTGGAGAGTACTTGGGCTGTCAAGGGAGGAAGAGGAGGATGCTTCTCTTTTAGCTTGACTACCAAAGCGGCTGCGGTCGGAGGTTCCTGTGCCTTTATGGTTAGCTTTGGGGACCTCCAGGGTAGCCTTATTCATATAGGCTCCTGGCTATCATCTGATGTTATCGAGGGTGAAGATGGCACCTTGCCTTGGAGCTTGAAGACGAGGGGCACTGATACCTTGGGGGTTTTCCTTTCAGTCGAACCTTTAGTGGATCTTCAGTAACCGCTGTGATTTCTGAGGTCATCTTTGCCTCGTCGTCGGCATTATTTCTCTCATCGTCCCAGGGGACTGACTTGTACATATTAGCATCCGTACAATAGGCTTCAAGTCCCCGGAATGGGTCGATATCAGCAAATTTGGTCTTGATAGTCCCGTCAGTGGCCATGTACTTTATGTATTAATGGGGAGTAGAAGGAACGATCATGTACTCATGAATCCATGGTCGTCCCAATAGCATATTGTAGTTTGTGTCAGCGTCGATGACATAGCAAGTCACTTCAGTATGGAGGTCGCCTATTTGGCACTTCAAGCGAATTTTGCCCAGAGGCTCGCTCTTTTATGTGTTGAAGCCGTTGATTGTTGTGTTCGATGCAGTCAGCCGATGCATCGGGATCCCTAAAGTATGGAGCAAACTCCTTGGGATGATGCTGAGAGAGGAGCCTGGGTCAATGTGGATGCGATTGACTTTAATGGAACCGACATACCCTATATAGTATAGTGACCTATTATGCCGGTTATTCTTCAGCAGCATGTCTTGCTGGGTGAAAGTGATACTAGGGATCATGTCGACCACACTGTGATAATGTGGGCAGGCCACAGGGTCTTCCTTGGGTGGTCGCACCTGAGTGAGAAAGGACATGGCGTTCTGCAAGGCTTCGTTGAGCGCATCTCAGGTCGCTTTGGAGAGACAGAGGATCTCGAAGAGTGACAATCTAGCCGGGGTATTGGCTAGCTGCGCCAGTATGTCGAAGTTGTAGGGTTTGATAGGCCCTACTGCCGAGTCTTTCCTCAGAGGTTTGTCGAAGAGAACCTCCTTTTGCTTCTGCCTATCTGCGACAGGAGTCTGAGACGGGCCTGCTTCTGATGTATCATGAGCAGGGGTTATCGTTGGTGAAGGTGCTGCCTCCTTTGGAGCTTCATTCTCCTCTTGCTGTCATGCCGAGCGAGTGGTCACCAGGGTATCATCGGTCGATACCGAGACCATGCGACATGTCCTGACTTTCTTTCATTTGACAGAGGGGGTTATAGGTGCCATTATATCAAGAGTAAGGTCGGGGTAGACCCATATGATCTCGTCTCGTGGTGTGGAGAACGGGATGAGCCCTTGAGCGTTGTCACACACTGGTGGAAGATTGACTACTTCTATTGTCACCCTCGGGATGGGGACGACCCCGTCCTGTGCCTCCGTGGTTGGAAAACTTCCAAACTGGAGAGTAACCATGTTGGCCATGAGAATCTTTTCTTCATAGTCAAGTGATATGACTTTGGCATCGATGAGGCGCTGAATCTATCTTTTCAACACGTAGCAGTCTCGTGTCAAATGGTGGACATACTGATGATAATGGAAGTATTTAGGGTTTTCTACCTTTCCCACTTTATCGGGGCACTTCGGTGTTGGGAGAGACAGCTTGCCACTCTTCGTCAGCATATCGAAGAGTTCCAGCGTATCCTAGTCATTGAAGGAGTAGGTCTCCCTAGGCTTCTGCGCATCTGCAGACTTGGAGTTCATGGTTACTGAACCTTTGGAGATGTTCGATAGCCATGGCTTGTTTGCCTTTTCATCCTTGGGGTTGTTGCTAGACGAGCGTCTCCCCTTGTCCTCGAGAGAAGAAAAGTTTAATTCTAGGAGCTGCACATCTTGGGCTTCCCATTGTGCCACATCTGCCCCTGTAATGAAAGGTGTCCACTCTGTGCAAGGAGCACTGTGCCATAATTTAATTACGGGTAGCATGTTCTTGCGGCATGAGTCCATAAGTATGGTCTCGGGCTTGCCAGGCGGTAGCATCAAAGCTGCCTGGCGGAAGCGCTCGATGAATGCGTGGACAGGTTCTTTTTCTCTCTGGACAACCTCCATGAGAGTTGACATCGTCATGTACATCCCTCTTTCATAGAATCGGTCGATAAAGAGAGTCTTCATGTCCTCGAACGATGAAATACAGTCGTCCGGAAGACTGCAGAACTACTCATTGGCTACCCCTTGCAGGGCTTCTATGAATATGTTGGTGAGGAGGGCGTCGTTCTTTCGTAGGTGCCCTGTTACCGAGGCGAAGTACCTCAAATATCGTCAGGGAGGCTCCTTTCCATCGAATGGTGCGATTGTCTGCAGATTGTATTTGGAAGGGTAGAGTACGTTATCCCACTCGGTAGGATATGGTTGTCGAATCCCCATCTTCCGGAGTTTTTCTTGCTTCTCTTTGGCATCCTAGCGAGCATACAGTTCCTTGATGGCCTGCTATATCTCGGTTGACAGTGCAGGTCTTGTGGTCGATGGAGTAGACGACGATGGTGCCGCTTGGTTGATGATGGGCAGCTTACTGGATCCGTCGTTAGCTGCTGTGTCAAGTGTAGGTGTAGAGGCATTGGGGAACAAACTCTCCTTGATTTCTAGTACGATAGAAGACAAGGATTTCATTATAGAATTTAACGTATCTAAGCTCGTCTCGAGAGCTTCTATACGTTTCAGCTGGTCAGGCACTTCACTATTGTCCACCTCGTCGCCATCGACCATAAATACGAACCTTGTGTGTGGATGGGTGGAAGGGACAGTAGACCCTTCGCTCTCCAGCTCAGATGCCTGTGCCTCGTCATCTTGAGGATGAACAGGAAGGTTGTGGTCTTCTTCAGACTCATTGCGGTTGCTACCCCAGTCTAGTGGCTAGCTGCACCTATGGAGGTATCCGTATCATATGGTTCCTTCTCAGACTGGAATACGACATTGTCATGGATGGTGGGTGGTTGGCTACCCTCGGTATCTGTCGTGGTATCTAACGGAGATTTGGAACACGTTCATTGGAATACACCTGTGTTGGGTACCTTTGCCTTGCTACTCTCGGGCCACTTCTTGGGCTTGGTGGCTGAGATAGGAGGATTCTTGGATGGCTTTTTGAGAGATTAAGAACCCTGTGCCACGTTGCACGTAGTGACACGGAGTTCTTCTTCGTCATCGCTTCCCGACACCCCTGTTGAATTTCTGACGTTTGGTTGACGCCGACTGTAGTCTTTGGAAGACGGAACGCTTCATCAGCGGCACGATGGCTACGTGTTGACAGTAACAGTTGATGGTAATCTGGGTACAGGGATGCCTTGATTTTGGCATGCCCTGTGTCGCAGATTCCTCTTCCGCCTTATGCTTTTTTAAAGCATCAAGTCCTCCACCTCTGAACCCCCATTGTATGTACGGGAAAGTTGCACGTAGGTACGATCAGAGAGGGTTTGGGGAGGCAGACTCCTATTATGCTTACACGAACGCTGCTTGCATGAGTCCTTTTCCATGGGATGTACCCCCTGGCATGCATCCCAAACAGGAGTGCTCAAGTGACAGAGGGGCTTAAGTGGTCGAGGCATCGAAGCATGGGGACCAGTTTTGTATAACTTCCCATCGGCTGCATGTGTGACTATTAACGCATGCCTTTGGTCGGTCATTGGCATGGTATGTTTGTTGTACGAGGCATGTACTGCCTTGGACTTCTTCATACTACCTCCAGTAGGCTTATAGTATTTAGAATCTAATGAGGGCTTGCCTGATGGGAAGGCAATTCTGTAGAAGACAGATCTTCTTACCCGCAACGCTTCCTTTGTGAGGGGTTGAACTGCCGCGTGCTTTCTTCGACATTGTACCCTCGTCAGGCCCGCCATAGGGGAACTGTCTTCGTCATCGTTCTTTCCCAAAGTGGGAATTGAGTGAGATGGCATGGCCGCAGTAGCCAAAATCTTTTTCGGGACTTCAGCAATTAGAGGGTTCTGGATTGCAGTCCCTTCTGTCGTGCTGCTCGTCGCAGCTGCCTTGGACACCCAGACATGTCGAGTCTTCTTCGGTTTTATGAACCATTTTGAAGGACTTGACTTCTCTTCAGAAAGAAGATCTTCAAAAGCTTGTTGGTCGAAGCGTACGACCAACATCTTCTGGGAAGATCCTAGCAAGTTGTTGTCAGATTGTGTCACCATCTTCTTATTGGAGGAGAAGGTAGTCCCCAACAGTGTCATCATTTTATTCGACATCACAAAAGGTTATACGAACTTTTTGTTTGTTGAACTTGAAAAAGGTACAATCGATTCCTATGCGAAGAAATCTAAGTACAAAAATTCTGGGAAAGCATGACGGTGGCGATCAACCACTACAGCGGCTCCTTTACTCCGTTGATGATCTGACGTTGAGTTGGACTTGCTTTGACTTTCTGGTACCTTTGATGGAACTCTAGGGTTACCGATCAAGAGGATGTCGGAGTTGAAGACTTTGAAGCTCTGCCTTTAGCCTTCTGCTTCTTTTCTCTCTATGTATGTCCTCCTCCTATTTTTGTTTAAGGGAAAACTCCTTCTATTTATAGGGAAAAAGGGGTACATATGCTATGTGCATTCAAATTTGAGATATGAAGGAATCTGCTGTCATTGTACGATGCGGGCTTCTGTTGAGCTGACACGTAGCGGACGTCGAGATTTCCCTCTATCGAGATCTTGGGCGATTATCAAAATAGCCGAAGGAGGAGACACGTGACGCGTGTCTATTGCTGGGAATCCACTGTTTAGATGAAGCCGAGTAGATCTTGGATTTCATCTCAGAGTTGGATTCTGTTTGATCTTTAGGAGGCTATCGGTTTAAACAAACCGACTTGATACAACCTTTATCAAAAGAGCAAACTTCGTCCTTATCTGAGTTTTAAACCAATTGATAAAATATTTGCACTTATCAATATGATCAACCTCTGTCTTATCTTTGAGAGTGGCAGTTTAAACAAACCAATTGGTTGGGACCATGCAACCTGTACCTCTAGTGAGGTCTTAGTGTTGCTGTGCTTCTGGTGCGATGAGTAGACTGTTCTCCTGGAGACAACGGAGCCTCTGCGCTTTCAGGCGATGAGTGGACTATGTTTTAAAGATGACTGAACCTCTGTGCATTTGAGCAATGAGTATGCTGTGTTTCGAGTAGTAAAGTCATTGTGCTTTAGGACGATGAGTAGGTTGTGCTTCAGGCTAACAAGGTTACTGTGCTTTTGGAGCGGCAGGCGGACTTGTGTTGGATGCACTGGTGTTTTCCAAGTCTTTGATGAAGGGGAGTTGAGCTTCTGGGTCGAAGCAGAGGTCTGCGCCATTGAAGCTGGAATGATATGAAGTCATCACCAGTCTGCGCCTCTTACTGGCACAGGATTGTAGCTGCACTTCTGGTTTGAGGAAGCTGTCTTTGAAGTCTTTTTTAAGAGCAATTAATGACAACTCTTTAAGGAACGACTCCCTCTTGATAGCCACTGTTACTTGTAGAATTTAAAGGGGTCTTTTAATGGTCTAAGACTTTGTCGAATGAACCCATTTAATGAGGTTCATCGTGCTAAGTCTTAGGTTCATCCCATTAATGTGGGAATTTTGACCGACGGTCCCGTGGCCTATGTCTTGGACCACTCCCGCCCTATAGAAATGGGGAGTTTCTTCCGAAGAGTCATGTATTCCTCTTTTTGTCCTTCAACACCATGCTCGATCCAGACATAGCTTCGAGCGGCCGGTGACCTTGCCTAAGTCAGATTTTGGTTGAGGATCCCTTCTTTGAAAGGAGCTGTGCCTTCGTAGAAAAATTGCTGATGAGCTTCGAGAAGTGCTGGAATGCTTCTCATGGGGAGTTCAAACCTGAGCGACATCTTGGAGGTCTTGGAGGTCCTGACGATCGAGTTTGGTCTGGTTGCCGACATGAAGCGCCGCAGGTTATGCTCTGTCCTGCTCATTGGCGGCTGCGCACTTCTGTTATTCTGGAAGAGACTCAAAAGCTGATACGCTTTTGAAAAGGGCCTCATGTCTGTTTGCCATAAAATATAAAAGTACAGAACAATTATCGGAGGATTGGACTTTTACTTCACAATACAAACTCGCTTGTACAAAGAAAGCTTAGGGACGAAAACCTAGGTACAGCAATCTAAGTACAATTGTTTATTTTAGATTCTGGGGGGTGATGGTAGAGGCTCGAAAAAGCGATGGCAGCTCTGTCTTACTCCTTGGACGATCGGATGCAGCCTCGGCTCGGGGAAGAAATGCTTTCCGGATGCTCTCTGTGCGTGCCTTTGTCTCCCTGCTCTCTATCTTCAAATCTCTCCAAGTGCTCTGGTACTCTTCGAAAAAAGTTCTTCCAAAAAGTCCTCTTCGCAAGGGAATAGCACCTTGCTATTTATAGGAGTGGGATGCAATCATTAGGGTTTGCAATAATTGCCTCCATGATAAGTTGGCGGCTAGAGATCAGCCAATCTGGGCCATTAATTCTAATTGTAGCAAATCTAAGTAATTAATGTGGATTGCACGAAATCTCAGTAAGCAATAAATATTGATTGCCATGAATATTCGTAATTTGTGAGGGATTGCCACGCGTCTAATTTGCTCGATTTGACTTGATCTCGGAAATTATGGTGATTGCAACAAATCTGATTTTGTTAGGATTTGTTAGTACCCATAATTCCAGGAAGATAAGACTGCCACGTGTCTCAATCGTCGTAAAAAGTGCTACGTGTCTTTACTGGGTCATCTTGGCAGAGCCGCATATGACTGGACCGCATAAGAATGAACGGTCGCATAAAGATGGGCAGCCGCATGGGGATGAACGGCCACATGAAGATGGGCAGCCGCATAATAGATACAGCCGCATGAAGATGGGCGGCCGTATGAAGTGGGCAGCCGCATGAAGATGGGCGGCCGTATGAAGTGGGCAGCCGCATGAAGTGGGCGGCCGCATGCTGATGGGCGGCCGCATAGAGGATGCAGCCGCATGAAGATGGGTGGCCGCATGAAGTGGGCGGCCGCATGCTGATAGGCGGCTGCATAGAGGATGCAGCCGCATGAAGATGGGTGGCCGCATAAATACAGCAGCCGCATGCCTCGGGACTCGGTGGATTCTGCCAACTGTAAAAAGATTTTCTCCTCTTCCCTAGGAACACGCCTTTATGTCTGTCATTATTGCGCCTTTATGTCAGAGCTGTCATTTGTCAGAGCTGTCAGCCGTTAGGGCAATAAATGCAGCCAAAGATGAAGGAAAAAAACTGTCGAAGGCCACGTGGCTCTGGTTCTATCCGTGCCGTATAGACGTTTGAGCCGCATGGACCCCTGAGCCACATGGGCTCTCTGAGCCGCATGGAGATTCTTTGCCGTATTGACTTTTCTTTATTCTTTTCCATGCTTCTACAAGACCCCCTTCAAAGTTTTCAATTTGCAAAATTAAAATACTTTGAATAAGAAGCATGGCTATGTGTAAACTCCTCTTGTCGCATGGGGTATTCTGGCCGCATGGACATCCCAGCCGCATGGCCCCCTCAGCCGCCTGTCCATCTGAGCCGCATCGACCAACCAGCCGCATGGACTGTCTGGCCGTATACGCTGTCCGGCCGCATGGGGTCCTTGCCACGTCATCCTGCCACGTATGCAAATTTTTAGCATTAATTGCCTTTGATTTGCTGTCAGATTCTGAAGTTGCTTTTCGGGGCAGGATCCCAAGAGTTTGATCTTTATTTAGTCGGTTCATCTCGATAACCGAAGAGTCGGTTTTCACGCTGTACGCGGATCGAAGCACTCTCCTTTTGCCTATAAATAGGAACACACTCAATTGGAGAGACTTCTTTATTCTCTCTCGTCTTCGACCCTTGCTGCCCTAATTTTCTGTCTCTATCTTTCTTCTCCGACCGTCGGACGACCATGGCCCCCAAGTCTTCCAAAGGTGCCTCTGCGAAGGGCAAGAAAATGGCTTCTTTGTCGGCCACGACGCCTGACGTGCACCCTGACGTCCACCCTGCTTTTAAGGGTAAGGATTGGATAGAATAGTGAACGCTTTGAACCCTAAAAAACCATGGCTCTGTTGCATATTTTATGCACAAGCTTTCGTTCTTCATCTTTATTGAACTGCCCAAGTTCAACATGTTGAAGCCGTATACGTTTGCAAGGGCCGCATTGTAGAAGCATGGAAAATATCAGAATAATGGTCCATGCGGCTCCGGATACGAAGCCCATGCGGCTCATATGGGAGCTGTCTTATACAGTTCAAAGGAAGACTCTCTGTCTCATGCGGCTCGAGAGTGTATGCGGTTCAGCAGGAATATGCGGCTCGATCCATGCCACGTGTCCCCCTGAGATCCTTCCCTACAGCTGGCCCTTTGAATAGTGGCCTCATTTAATGCTCTGACACGATTTGATGACTGTGGCGGCTCTGGCATAAAGTGTCATAATGGCTCTGCCATAATGACAGACGCTTCGGAAAAAGAAGAAGATCTCTGACCCAATCCGTCAGAAATCCTAGCTTGCCACGTGGCAAATCTCATGCGGCTTAAAGAGAGAACAGCTTCATGCGGCTCACTGAGAAGTCACCCTATATGACTAGCAGAAATCAACCATATGCGGCCCACTGAGAGCTCAGCCCCTGCGGCTCAATACAACGCTAGCTCATGCGGCTCGCAAAGACTATGCATATGCGGCTCATTGAGAGTTCGTTCCCTGCGGTTCGACGAAGCACTGTCCCATGCGGCTCATGAAGATTATCTCCCTGCGGTTCAAGTCTTGCCTATCCCATGCGGCTCTGGCAGGACCCACAATCAAAACACGTGGCATCGGATCAATCAACGATTTAACCGAATCTCAACAAATATATTTGACATCATCATCATAATTACTGAGATCAAGGCATATCATTTATCATCAAGCCAATGGGACACGTGGCGAGCAATCGGGCATTGGTATAATCAATCATGAAGATTTAAAGCAATCAACATTAATTGCTCACAAGATTCGGTGCTATCCTCATTAATGGCCGAGATTCATTGTAATCAGGACCAAGGGTTCAGATAGATTGAAGGAGCGCCGACATTCCAAAACAATGATCATTAGCAAACCCTAATGATCATACCCCACTCTTATAAATAGCCAGCATCATTTCTTTGCACAAGGACCGGCAACAAAAGAATAAAAATATACAGAGTCAGAGAGAGAATACACAGAGAGAGAGAGAAGCCAGGAGAGCAACAGAGGAGCAAAAAGAGCACTTCTTCGTCAACGCCAACCATCTTTTCACAAGGAGCCAAGGCTGCATACCGATCGTCCAAGGAGTAAGGCAGGGCTGCCGCCGCCTTCCCGAGCCTCTATCGTCACCCCCCAGAATCTAAAATAAACAATTGTACTTAGATTGCTGTACCTAGGTTTTCGTCCCTAGGCTTTCTTTGTACAAGCGAGTTTGTATTGTGAGTCTAAGTTCAGTCCTCCGATAATTATTCTGTACTTTTACAATCAATG
The DNA here is from genome assembly GCA_029216955.1 of Iris pallida. NCBI lineage: Eukaryota > Viridiplantae > Streptophyta > Magnoliopsida > Asparagales > Iridaceae > Iris > Iris pallida. The sequence goes on from JANAVB010003200.1 coordinate 7,376,222, forward strand.
GCAAACACGATGGCGACTCTGCTGGGGACAAAATTCTCCACGGCTGAGGAGTTGGTGACGCAATCGGATGCAGCCAAACTTGGCTCCACGCAACAAAAGATGGTCGTCCGCTTCGACCAACAAGCGTTTGAAGAGATGCTCTCCGAAGGAAGCGCTGGCCCGGTCCAGAAGCGCACCCGCACGACAAAGGCTCGCAGAGAGTGGAGGCCAAAATCATTTGCTCCTCCCCAAGCCCCCGACGGTGTACCCTCTGTTGCTCAAGACGGTGAGAAGGACTCTTCTGCGGCCCCACTTCAGACCGTAGACAACTCTGCTGTCTCCAAGTCCGGCAGAAGAAAATACTATGACGCTGGACTTGCAGAGGCAAAGAGGAACTCTACGCGAACTGAGCCACATAGGGGTGCTAGCCGAGTGAAAAAGGCTCACGCAACCACATCCGCTAGCCGCAGGGACAAAGCCCATGCGGCCCCAGTCGCTGGCTGCATGAAGAAGAATCATGCGGTCACATCTGGCAGCCGTATAGTTTATGCAGCTACAGTCGCCAATCACATGGATGAAACACATGAGGCTACAGGAGGCAGCCGCTTGCAGAGAACCCATGCGGCCACTATTGCCAACCGCATGCGGCCAGCCTGCACGGTCGTGACTCCTAGCCGCCCAAAGGCAACTCATCCGACAGCAGAAGATGACCGCATGCAGATAGCCTGCACGGTACCCAACTCTGGCAGCATAGCGTCCGTTCCACGCTTCTCTCGATCGGTCTTCGACCGTCTCTCATACGGTCCCGACCCTGATGATTCTCTGTATGATAAGCCAGATTCTGTGGCATTCAACTTGGACTCCTCCTATTACGCACCCACAAGTGCTAGAAGAAGGAAGTCTAGGGCAGCGCGGGCTCATCGAGCCCAGTCAGCTGTCCCAACCTCTGACTATCGGAGCGTCCCGTTGACTATCACACGGGCCATGTATGGAAAGTTGTATACAACCACTCAAGTCCAGCCCCCCGTGGCAAACAGACAGAGTGGTTCCTCTGACCTGCGGGAGACGATCCTCCACAAACACAAGGAAAGAGAAGGAGTGTCGGTGTGCAAAGAGTCCTCGCTTGGACATCGCTGCACCCAAATCATCGTCAATTGCTGCTGCAACAACGCGGCAATGACGGAAGCTCGGCCATCCGCCTTCCAAAGGCTACAGCACCCGAACTCAGAAGATGAGGCACCTCCTGTTGTCTCCTGCAATTCTGCTCAAAAAGTTCTCGTCGAAGAGAGGAGGAAGAAAACGAGCATCTCCAGTCCGAAGATATCAACCATTACAACTAAGAAACTGTCGTCTAAACGGTTGCCCTCCACTGGTGTTTTCCAACACACCCGTTCAAAGACAAAATTTACCTCGATGGAAAATTCATCATCCACATCGCTGGGGGTTGAAGGAGCTGGGGGTAACACTCCTCCGAACATCCGCAACAATCCGATGTTCCAAGGAACCGAGTCCGCACAAACAACTCTTCCATCAGGAGCAACGGACGCTGATGCCCACGAGGACATCCGTAACTCTCAAGACAAGGCAAGCTCTGAAGCTGGGGATACCGTTCCCTCCGAGTCCGAGCCCGAAGAGAACATTTCCACCTATCCCGATGACTTCTCGGTGCATGGGTACGACTCAGAGGGCACATCCTCCACCGTTCCTTCTATCACTCCTCACGTAAGAACGGTGTTCATGACGGACAGCGATCAAGGTGGTTCCAGTGATCGCCAGCGCATCGACAGTCTCGAAGCCATATTACTTGCTTTGGTCAAGTCTGTAGACGAGATTAAAGCGGCCCTGCCCACTTTACAAGGAGGAGCGCCTGGTCAAACAAATACGGGCCCCGCGGTCAATATAGATTCGAACTCAGCGGCACCAAACTCGAGCAATAATCCTCCCGAAATAATAGCCCCCGCCGCGACAGATGATACCCGAGAAGTAAGAACAGAGGTCCAAGAGCACCGTGCCATGTTTCATGCCCGAGAAAACGCTCAAGATCTCAGAATACGGCAACCATATCCTGCTGAGTGGAGGGATGTTCCATTCCCACCAAGATATAAGCCGTTCAACATCAACCCGTATGATGGCAAAACCTCAGCAAGTCGATACATCACTTACTTTGAGGTCACCACCGACCATCTGCCCCATGAAGATGCGATCCTCACACGGTTATTCATTGGAGCATTGGAAGGAGTCGCCTTTGATTGGTACCGTAATCTACCGGACAATTGCATCCATTCCTTCGCCGGCTTCAAGCGCATGTTCTTGGAACGATTCTATGAAGTAGGACAAGACATCACTATGTCCACTCTCATGGACGTCGTCCAAGGGGAGAAGGAGCTAACAAGGAACTATATTGAGCGGTTCCGCCAGACCGCCATGAAGCTGCCTTCCGGAAATCCGGATTCTTCTTTGATCGAAATCTGCCAAAAGAGACTGCTTCCAACGATCAGTCTCTGGATGGGCGAGTGTCAATTCAAAGATTGGAAGGCGTTCATCATCAGCGCCACAAGCGCTGAAGAACGACTGAAGATGGCCCGCCAACTGGGGTTGCACATCTCAGAAGGAGAAAACAAAGACAAGCGTCTCAACAACGATAATGTGGGTAACCCCTCCAACAATCGGGACAGCAAGGGAAAACAGGCTATGGTGGCCGACACGGCCCAGAAGCCCGAGCCACAGCCAGCAGATAAACAATGGCCTCAGATCACTTACTCTTTCGAAGACGGCCACGTCAAGCCTATCTTAGACATGCTTATACAAGGAGGTAGAATTCAGCTTCCTCCACCAAGACGGGAGCCTCGACCGACTGATTTGGAGAACCCAAAGTTCTGCCATTACCACCGTTATGTACACCACGCTACACATGACTGCTACCAACTAAAACGGTACATCCAAAGCCTCATCGATTCGAACGCTCTGGCCATCGACTTCGAAGAGGTAACCGTAGCAGCCAATATGGTGTCCGTACAATTCGGCAACTTCCCTCCAACAGAGACCCAAGACGGGGTAATTCTCGTCCCTCTCGCGACAATAGAGATTACCAAGCTTCCTCCGCCCTGAGAACAAGCTGCTGGTCTAGTACCTCTCACCACCTCAAGAGGAGAGGTCATGTGGGTCCATCCAGACTTGGTGTCAGAAGTAACTCGGCTCACACCATCTCCCACCAACAAAAGAGTGGAAAAATCAAGACCTGTCGCACAATTTCAGCAGACAACGAGGAAGCTACAGCCGTCGTCATGCGGTCCGGAGCGCAATCCCAACCTGTGGTTGATAGTCCAGCTAAAAATCATCAACCTACTGCAACTGATGCTCTGGGACCGGCTCAGCCTTCGATGACCGACAAGCCTAGGCCGAAGGAGACTCGCTTCAACAAATCTCTCCGAAAGGACGCAGCCCAAGGGCTAGAGAGGCCCTACAACTTTGACATCTTAGTACAATTGGCTAACACTCCGGCCAAATTGTTATTATATGAACTCCTGAGGCTCTCCAAAGACGTTCGTATTGCATTGAGCGAAGCACTCCAAAATGCCGATGCCTATCTCGCTCAATCTAACCTCACTGGGGAGGACTCAACCATGGATCTCCAAGATAGTGCCTGCACGGGAGCAATGCCCAACATCGTCTTCACTCCGCAGGACATGCTCATCAAAACCAACCTACATGATTGCCCGCTATACTACACGGGATACATCAGCGACGTGAAGGTGGATCGGATGCATATTGATCCTGGCTCTTCCATAAGCATCATCCCGAAAGGTCTGCTACATCATCTCCGCATCCCAATGCATCGCCTACCACCTACAAGCACCGCCATCAGCGGTTTCAATTCGGGCAGGAGCTACCCTATCGGAAAGATTCGTCTGAAGTGTCAGATTGGCGATCTCCAATCCGAGGTCACCTGCTACGTCATAGATGCAGACACTTCTTACAACATCCTCTTGGGGCGCCCATGGATACACGATTATATGATCGTTCCTTCCACGCTACACCAGTGCTTCAAATATGTCGACAAACACGGCTTCGTGAAGACAGAGTTTGCTGACATCGATCCCTTCAAAGGGGTCGAATCTTACTACTCGGACTCCTGTTTATACGAAAAGTCGAAGAGGAACCTGGATGAAGGAGACGCACAAGCTCATACTGAGACAGCCACGGGATCAGAAGGACCCCTGACGATCCACCTCCAAGCTCGCAAATCGGGCAAGTCTGTACCCCTCACCGCCACTCTGCGGAAGGACGCGATCAGCCTCTCGGCGCAAGAGAAGCAGATGACAATCCGGCTGCCGAGATCCGGCCAAGTGCCGAGACCCACAACAGAGCCACTAACAATCAGGTTACCAAGAGTCAGTCAACCACAAATAGGAAAGCTCAACCCCTCGGACAGGCCATTGACAATACGCCTTCCCAAGAAAGGTTGTCGCCTCGATGCAAGGTCTGACACTTCCAGCGAACCAGCCACTCCTCGCTCCATATCGAATGCCAAACTGGGGGTCGCTAGTCTGCCAACTACTCCACGCCCTGCTCCATCAACTGGACCACTGACGATCAAGCTTCCTAGGTCATCCTCTCAGTCTTCGTTCACACAAGGGGTAGTCGAAGAGGAACCGGAGCTAGCCAAGTATGTGGCCGCCCATACTAATGTCCCCTCCGCTGATGATGTAATCTCCCTAGAAGAGATACCTTACTTCATCAATAAAGGGTTATCTTTGAACTACATCGAGCTCAATAAGCTATGTACGATGTATGCTAGGGAACACGGCATAGGCGCTCACCTACACACACAGGTGACAAATGTGTACACCGTAATCCAGCTTACTCCAGTAGAAGACGCCAACCGAATACACAAGGGAGGGGATCATCCAGTCATCTTCGGCCGGACGAACAACCCTCATCCCCGCACCATAGAAGAAGACGACCTCGGGTCAAATGCCGGGAGACTGCCTCTGTATCTCTATAGCCCTCAATCCAAATATCTCATGCAGAAACAGGGGTATGTCTAGAGACTACGCCAGGATTGAACTATGACACTGGGCGACGATTACCTTTGAAGCCGCCAGCCCCGACGGGCAAACCATGGAACTACTATAACAAAACTCGATGCGGGTTAGGGTATGTAACACCTACTACGACCCCGGAAAGTTCAGATGAAGAATGCGACTGGCAGTCGCATTCAACCGGATCGCCAACTTCCGACTCAGATACCAGCATCGGAGATGTGTTCAGACAAGTCATGTCAGTCAACATGACGTTCGCCGACGCTTACGAGGAAGACGAAGACATCCTCGAAATCCTCAAGCTAGAGCCATGGGCCCAGCAATTAGACGCGCAATAGGAAAAGCGATTCGAACTGAGAGAACCTCCTACTGAAGATAAGGTCATACAAGTGGATCTCGGCAGCGAATCTTCTCCAAAACCGATCTTCATCAGTGAAAGCCTAACCAACGAAGAACGGGAGTCGCTATTAGAACTTGTCAGGGAGTACATTGATGTGTTCGCCTGGAGCTATGAAGATATGCCAGGGTTAAATCCTGACATCGCTCTTCATAAACTCAATATTCGGCCAGATGCGAAGCCAGTCAAACAACAACAGCGACGCTTCCGCCCAAGCATCATGGACGCGATCGAAGCTGAAGTCAACAAACTAATAGCCAGCGGCTTCATTCGTGAGGAGCAACATCCCGATTGGGTCGCCAATATAGTACCTATCCTCAAGAAGAATGGGAAAATTCGAATCTGCATCGACTTTCGTAATCTGAACGAGGCATGCCCCAAAGATGAATTCCCCCTTCCTATCACAGACATCATGATCGACAATACCTGCGGCTTTGAGCGCATGTCATTCATGGATGGCTTCTCGGGATATAACCAAATCAAGATGTCTCCCGACGACGAAAAGCATAAATCATTCCGAACACCGATTGGCACGTACTGCTACACAGTCATGCCTTTCGGTTTAAAGAATGCTGGCGCCACATATCAAAGAGCTATGAGTATCATCTTCAGAGACCACTTACGTAAGACGGTGGAGTGCTATGTTGATGATATAGCCGTCAAGAGCCGTAGCAAAGGAGACCATCTGCAGGATCTAAGGACGGTATTCGACCTAATGCGGACGCACAATTTGAAAGATGAACCCTACGAAGTCCTTCCTGGGCGTATCTAGCGGGAAGTTCTTAGGCTTCATCATCACTGCAAAGGGTATCCATATAGATCCCGAGAAGACAAAAGCAATCATGGAGATGGGTCCCCCGAGAAATCTCTGCGAACTCAGAGGCCTTCAGGGAAGGCTAGCTTACATCAGAAGGTTCATTTCCAACCTCTTCGGGCGATGTCGGCCATTTACGCACCTCATGAAGAAAGGAGTCTCATTCGTATGGGACGAAGAATGCCAGCGTGCTTTCGATAGCATCAAAGAATATCTGTCAAATCCTCCGGTCTTGGTAGCCCCAGTCCCTGGAAAACCATTTCTGCTCTATGTACGAGCAATGGAACACTCCCTCGGTGCTCTGCTGGCACAGAATAACGATGCAGGCCATGAATAGGCCATATATTACCTCAGCCGAATGATGATTGGACCAGAGCACCGATACACCGCTGTGGAGAAGGAATGCCTCGCTCTGGTGTTCGCCATTCAGAAAATATGGCACTATGTCATCGGACAAACGATACATGTGATCTCACGAGTTAACCCTCTCAGGGTCCTCATGACTAAACCAGGGGCACTCAGCTCTCGCCTCGCTACATGGGCAATACTGCTGTCCCCTTATCATATGATCTTCGTCCCCCAAAAGGCAGTCAAAGGTCAAGCCCTGGCAGATTTCTTGGCAGCCCACCCAGGCTCGGAGTCCTCCAGGATATACGAAGAGATCCCAGATGAGGTCGCCGACTCGCATACAACCTCCCACGAAAATATATGGCGAATGTTCTTCGATGGCGCTTCGAAGACCGTACCTAAAGGCAATATAGTCGTCGGAGTCGGAGTAGTACTAATCTCTCCTTCCGGATTGGTGATTAACCGTGCTTATTCCCTCACTGAACCCTGTTCTAACAATGTGGCCGAGTACAACGCTCTGGTCATTGGCCTCCAACTTGCAAGAGAGTTGGGGGTAGAATACCTTGAAGCGTACGGCGATTCCCAACTAATCGTCAATCAGATCCGGGGTTCGTATGAGGTACGCCATGAAGACATGATCCCTTATCATCAAATAGCGATCAATATCATCTCGGCATTTGAGGGGTTCTTCATCGAGCACGTCCCCAGACTCCAAAATATTAAAGCCGATGCCCTAGCTGGTCTCGCCGCTTCCCTAGCAGTTTCGAATTATGATCGGCAATCAGTGGAAGTGATAGGCCATGAACTAGTCTGTCCCAAAAATAATGTGCAATTCGTCGCAAGTTATTCTGTACAGACGATCGATGACGTCCCAGATTGGAGACAACCATTCATCGACTTCGTCGTCTACGACATCCTGCCTGAGAACCCAAAGGAAGCTACTTCCATCAGAAGGCGTTTCCTCAGATTCTTCTACAATACAGAGACGAAAATGCTGTATCGCCGCTCCTACGACGGATTACTGCTTCGGTGTCTGTCAAACGCAGAAGCCAAAGAAGCCGTACGAGAAGCCCATGACGGTGTTTGCGGGGCCCACCAGCCCGGCCCGAAACTGCAAGACCGCCTTCGCCAAATGGGCTACTATTGGCCCACAATGGTGGCAGACGCGATAGATTATGCTAGAAAGTGTAAAGCTTGCCAAGTCCACACGGACTTCATCCACCAACCCTCCGAATTTTTACAGTGGCGTCCTGGCCATTCGAAGCATGGAGAATGGATATCATTGGTCCAATCACCCCACCTTCCTCCCGAGGACATCGCTTCGTACTTGCGATCACTGATTACTTCTCTAAATGGGCGAAAGCTGTCCCACTCGCAGAAGTCAAGACTTCAAACGTGATCAGCTTCCTTAAACACCACGTCATCTACCGCTTTGGACTGCCCCGAAGGATCATCCATGATAATGGTCCACAGTTTACAAGCCACGCATTCTATCGGTTTTGCGATAAGCACCGTATTCAGAATATCGCCTCGACGTCGTACAATCCGGCAGCAAATGGGTTAGCAGAGGCGTTCAACAAAACAATCATCAAACTTCTCAAGAAGTTTGTCTCCTCCAACAAATGTGACTGGAACGACAAGCTCGGCGAGTGCTTATGGGCTTATCGCACCACGGTCCGAACAGCCACCGGAAATACACCATTCTTCATGGTATACGGAAGTGAGGCAGTCCTCCCTTTGGAGACACAGATCCCCTCACTACGTGTCGCCCTCACAACCGATGATAACTACCGACGTCGACTGCAAGAGTTAGAGGCCTTAGATGAAAAGCGCCTCCTAGCTCAGCAAAGGATCGAGCTATACCAAGCACGCATCTCAGGAGCCTTCAACAAGAAGGTCAAAATCAGAACATTCCAGGTAGGCGATCTCGTCTTGGCAGTCCGGAGGCCAATGGTCATGACTCACAAGACCACCGGCAAATTCCAGCCAAAGTGGAAGGGCCCATTTATCATTGAGACGGTATTCTCCAACGGTGCTTACCGCCTTGCAAAGCAAAACGGAGACTTGCTCATGCTGCCCGTCAACGGCAAGTTCCTGAAGAAATATTATGTCTAAATGACATTCGCTACAAGGTCGTCGAGTCATGTACCCGCTGGTACCACTGAACTCACACCCTCAGCATTTCAGATTATCGAGTCATGTACCGGCTGGTACCACTGAACTCACACCCACAACATTTCAAGATTATCGAGTCATGTACCTGCTGGTGCCCCTGAACTCACCCCTACATCCCCTTTAGATTATCGAGTCATGTACCCGCTGGTGCCGCTGGATTCCCACTTTCTCAATATGTTAATTTACCGAGTTATGTACCCGCTGGTACCTCTGAACTCATATTTCGGTCACTCTTTCAGATAGTAAGTCACGTATGATTATACCTCTGAACTTGCTTCCCTGGAAGAGATCCTCCCTCATGATCCAATACCCGCACTCCCAGTACACAAAAAGGGTAATCGACCCACAAATTTCCGAAAACGGACATGTCCTCATTACCTCTGAATCGTTTTCACTTCCACCAAAAAACAAACCGCCCCTCACATAGAACCTCCACGTTCTCCTACCTTTGAGTCGTTCTATGTACTCCCTCTTCATTGAGCCCACTCCTGCCATGTCATCATTACCTCTGAGTGGGAAGGCTCCGTCGAAGAACCCTTCATGCTTGCCTTGTCCACATTACCTCTGAGCAAGTATGTCGGTCTCCTTTCGACTTATTATCCGTACCCACAACCGGAGTACGACAAGGATAATAGGTCCACAAATGTCCTCTGTTGACCACAAATATCCGCTATTTACTACAAATAGCTTCCGTGAAGTCTTTCCTGCCATGTTCTCATTACCTCTGAACAGGAAGATTTCACGGTAAAACCTTCACGTTTGCCATGTCATCATAACCTCTGAGCAAATGTGATTGGTTTTCTTTCATCCCATTATTCGTATCCTGGACCAGGGTACGCCAAGGATAATGGGTCCACAAATATCTCCTGCGAAGCTTCTTAGCATAAATCCACCATCTTACCATGCTCCGGGAGCCCAGCTGCTCTACGACATTCCTTCCCCCAATACCAAGAACACCCATGACCACTTTGCCATGGCTGCTCCAAACCTCTGAAACTTGTTACTCGTACCTAAAACCAATGTACGCCCAGGGTAACAGGTCCACAAATAATCCCCCAGCAAGTCCAAATTCCACAGACGCCACAAGTACAAGAAAGAGATTATGAGTTGAAACAGGCTCATTTATTCAAAATTCAACGTACTACATCATTTGGGGATCACACCCCTTACAAAAAAAAGAAGAAAAGAAAGCAAAAGAAAACAGACGGCTGATCACTGCTCTGGGGCACATAACGCCCTGAGACGGTCTGTCAGCAAAGCAACCGACCCTTGGGATCCTCCCCCAAAAGACGGCGTTAAATCAAAACGAATCAAGAGCATTTAATGAAGATTTGCACACGTAGTCAGGACACGTGGCAAAGAGCCTATGCGGAAAGATGAATCTATGCGGCTGGGACACTTATGCGGCATGAACAGGACCATGCTTCTTATTCAAAGTATTTCAATTTTGCAAATTGAAAACTTTGAAGGGGGTCCTGTAGAAGTATGGAAAATATCAGAATAATGGTCCATACGGCTCCGGATACGAAGCCCATGCGGCTCATATGGGAGCTATCTTATACAGTTCAAAGGAAGACTCTCTGTCTCATGCGGCTCGAAAGTGTATGCGGTTCAGCAGGAATATACGGCTCGATCCATGCCACGTGTCCCCCTGAGATCCTTTTCTACAGTTGGCCCTTTGAATAGTGGCCTCATTTAATGCTCTGACACGATTTGACGACAGTGGCGGCTCTGGCATAAAGTGTCATAATGGCTCTGCCATAATGACAGACGCTTCGGGAAAAGAAGAAGATCTCTGACCCAATCCGTCAGAAATCCTAGGTTGCCACGTGGCAAATCTCATGCGGCTTAAAGAGAGAACAGCTTCATGCGGCTCACTGAGAAGTCACCCTATATGACTAGCAGAAATCAACCATATGCGGCCCACTGAGAGCTCAGCCCCTGCGGCTCAATACAACGCTAGCTCATGCGGCTCGCAAAGACTATGCATATGCGGCTCATTGAGAGTTCGTTCCCTGCGGTTCGACGAAGCACTGTCCCATGTGGCTCATGAAGATTATTTCCCTGTGGTTCAAGTCTTGCCTATCCCATGCGGCTCTAGCAGGACCCACAATCAAAACACGTGGCATCGGATCAATCAACGATTTAACCGAATCTCAACAAATATATTTGACATCATCATCATAATTACTGAGATCAAGGCATATCATTTATCATCAAGCCAATGGGACACGTGGCGAGCAATCGGGCATTGGTATAATCAATCATGAAGATTTAAAGCAATCAATATTAATTGCTCACAAGATTCGGTGCTATTCTCATTAATGGTCGAGATTCATTGTAATCAGGACCAAGGATTCAGATAGATTGAAGGAGCGCCGACATTCCAAAACAATGATCATTAGCGAACCCTAATGATCATACCCCACTCTTATAAATAGCCAGCATCATTTCTTTGCACAAGGACCGGCAACAAAAGAATAAAAATATACAGAGTCAGAGAGAGAATACACAGAGAGAGAGAGAGAAGCCAGGAGAGCAACAGAGGAGCAAAAAGAGCACTTCTTCGTCAACGCCAACCATCTTTTCACAAGGAGCCAAGGCTACATACCGATCGTCCAAGGAGTAAGGCAGGGCTGCCGCCGCCTTCCCGAGCCTCTATCGTCACCCCCTAGAATCTAAAATAAACAATTGTACTTAGATTGCTGTACCTAGGTTTTCGTCCCTAGGCTTTTTTTGTACAAGCGAGTTTGTATTGTGAGTCTAAGTTCAGTCCTCCGATAATTGTTCTGTACTTTTACAATCAATGGCAAACACGCATGACCCTCTCATATCTGACCCGCATGGGGCATGCCCTGTGTTTGAGCCGCATGAGAAGGACTTGAGCCGCAGGAGCACTTCTAGATTTGAACCGCATGAAGTCCTTTTGAACAGGACCGCATAAGCTCCTGATGAATCTGGGCCGCATAAAGCTTCGCTAAGCCATGCCGCATAAGCTCATCTGCTACATAGAACCGCATAAGCTCAACCGAACCGTTTAATTTGAAAGGATATGAAACCCAACTGAATTGGGCCGCATAAAGCTATGTTGAATCAAGCCGCATAAGCTCATCTGCTAAATAGGACCGCATACGCTCAACCAAACCGTATAAGTTCTATCGAAGCAGTACCGCATTAAACCCAACTGAATTTGGGCCGCATAAGGCTACGTTGAATCAAGCCGCATAGGCCCGTGGGAGCCTTTTAAGAAACTCCAAGTGTTTTCGTTTTAACCATCTTTTAATCTTGCTTCTTTTGTCTTTCTTCAGTGGATCTGCCAATCAATCCAGCAGGAGAGCTTTTGGTGGGTTCAGCCCAATATGCCATGGGTGTGCAGCTCGACGACTTAGTTCGACATGTGTCAGATCAGCTTCCCGCCGATGAGCCTTTGGAGAGGGTGAGCGCCATCAAGAACCAGCCTCTCCACTTTCTTTGTACTATGATGAACTCGGGAAGGTTGGAAGGAGAGTATCTGAAACCATCCTTTCTCTTCGGGGATACTCTATCCATAAAGAACCCCCGAGTACTGGACATTTTTGAGAACTGGGACTTTACTCTGGACGGGGTGGAGATCCATATTCTCGAAATGGAACGTCATTTCCCCCTTTCGTGGTTCAATATGGTACTATTGAGCAGGACGATGGTGGGCTTCATAACTCCAACCCAATCGGGGATGTTCGTGGGCAACATCCATTATAATAAGAATATTGGGTCAGCATATGCGAGCAGGGATTCGGTCAGTCGGAGCATGATGGGACTGATTTCGGGTACTTTTATAAACATATCTGGTCATAACTTTACGTTTACTCTAGCCGATACCTTCCTGAATCTGCTCGCTCGCAAGGGGTCTTATCCTGTTGGCAGGTTGTCGTTACTGAATTGGATAAACCCCATCCCTACATGGGCCAACCTGACCTCATGGATCCTGAGGAAATATGAGGCATTCCTTCGGGAGATTGACCTCTATTATGCCATCCGGGGCACCTGCTACGGGTTACCCATCAACAAGCCGTTGTTTATGGCTCTTTTGGAAATGTATAATCGGCGGACGGGAACTTTCTTCGCGCCCGGAGGGGAGTTGGGACTTGCTCTCCATGAAATGCATGTTGTTTCTAAGCTGCCATGGGGGACGAGGCTTTTGAAGTGTACACCCCGACGAATAAGGAATTCGAAGATCTGGATCGACGATTCCCGGGTTTCGTTGTCGTGTACCGGGAACTGCTATGCCACCACAGCATCTGTCACCAAACGGCTATCAAGAAGAACGATAGCTCAGAAGGAAACGCTCACCATACCACGTCCTGGGTTTCATATCCTTTCAAATTAAGTCCCTCTGGCCGGGTTTCTTCCCGAGGCCCTCAAACCCAGGAGGAGATAAATAACCTGATGTCGAATGCCAAGAGGTCGAAGTCCACCAGTAACAAATTTGGGAGTCGAACTGACTCCTTCAGCTATTTCTACCACGGTATCCGGCAGATGTCTGAGAAAGTGCTCTTAGCCGGATTCTTGATGGTGTGGCTACGAAACTGCGTAGTTTCGGGAGGGGCAGGTTCTATTGAAAGGATCAGCCGCCACTTCATACTCCCTGCCGTGAAGCTGGTCTTCAAAGTCAGGCTGGCCCTTCTTCTGGCCATGGTGTGTAGCATACACCACGGTCTCCGCGCCTTTTCGTCCAAAGTTATTGCCCGCAAGACGACCATAAATTTTGAGCGAATAGAGCTACCCTACCATTATCTAATGGGGTGGCTATTGATTCATTATCGGTCGTTAATGAGGCCCAGAGCAGAAGACGGTGTTACTGCTGATGACGCTTTCCTCTTCCGATACCATCGTCAACCTTGGGACTATGACACCATGCCAGCCTGTCGGAGGGCGCTGGCGAGAGTAGACGGACACGACTTCTTTGTGTCTGTTCCCCAATTTATCGGTAGAGAAGTGAGGGGTGTACATGTTGACGGCATTGAACCTCCCCTCCTCTTATCTGAAAAGATGCTCCTCTGGCTGCACAATATTCGTCCGGCACACCTGGTATATCGTTACCGCAATAACGTGTACCTGGAGCCCTACTTGCCTAGTAGGTTCTCCCGTCAGTTCGAGTATAGCCAGCTGTTCCTTGATTGTCCCAGTGCTTGCCTGGGCTTTGAGGGCAGTGTCCTTGATGGTATCCGTACTTGGCATTATTACAATACGGTTCATACTCGAGCTAGCTTCTCGGTCCCCGATGCTAATACGTCAGGGGAGATTTTGTACATGGCGGCCCTCTATCATGTTACGGCGAGCAAGCCTCCCGTTAATTTTGACATGAGTACCAGCTTTATTGTCGATACGGGCTTGGCAGAGAAACCCGAGGGGTCCAAGAAGAGAAAAAAAAGGCAAATATGGTTCCTGTGTCGGACTCGAAGTTCACTACGGCGGGCGAAGAGGATGATGAGCAGAATGCCGATGATTCGTTCCATCCCCTGGACGAGGAGGTGGGGGATCAGCCACCTATTGTGCCGGATGAAGTGGCGGAGGGGCAGCCGCCTGCTGTGCCTGACGATGTCACGACCCGCGCCCTAGAGTTAGGGCACGAGAACGTAACAACGCCCAGCCTACGCCGCAGTATCGGCGGTAGAACGCTGTCCTAGGTCTCAATGCATCTAACAGTATAAGACTAAACAGTTTATACTCCCCGAATGGGGGTGACATAGCAGATACAATCTCAATCACATCTAAGGTAGAGCATGATAAAGATAGATAAAATATAAAATCCAAAAGAGATACAGGAGATAGAAGTCTAAGTGTCTATGATACATAAACCCATAAATACATCTCAAAACTCAATACAGTAATCCACAAAGTAAAATACAACTCCAGACAAAATAAAATAACTACCTAAACAACCTCTAATGTGTCTCCTCTAGGCTAGCAGGCACCTCCAGGCTATCTGTAAAATTTATCAACAGGTCCAATCAGGACGGGAGCGAGCACAAAACATCTCACGCAGTTCATATCGAGTTAGGAAATATAAAGCATGCAATAGAGTGAAGTACATGAAACGCTGAAAGAAGAATGTATAGAAAACAGTAGAGATTTAATAACAGAAAATATCAAAATATGATAAGTAAGAACTGTAAGGAACATGTGATTTAGAGTACAATCTGGTTATGTAAACGGGCTAGAAAAATGCAATGGTAACTCCATTGTACGTGGGTGTACAATAGACATATACAATAGTTATACAATGTTGTACAATAGGATTTGAGTACATAACCAATTCTACTCCCCCTCCCCAATCAATACACAAGGATCTACTCCAGTTACGTTATCTTATACAATAGTGTACAATGTTATACAATGGATGTACAATGTTATACAATAGTGTACAATGGTCTATCCCTGGGGCTCATGTGATAATGAGAGTACAATATGCACAATGAGTATACAAGGATATGGGTATTCAATAAATACAATATGGAAGTGAAACGCACGTCACAATATGTATTTAGTGAATACAAGGAGATAACATCTCAAAAGAAGATCCATATAGTACCAATCCGTGATAACAGTCGTGTCAGCATCAAGTACAGTTATCTAGAGCAAGAATGTAAATCCATACAAGTATGAAACGGTCAGAGAATGTACTCGCCTCGATAACCTGAACAGCTGATAAGTATAGGAGGTCCCACTGAAGCACAAAGTCCTATTTAAAGTAACACAGGTTACAAGGTGTTCAAGTGTAATAAATGAATCTCTATAATCAATCTACATTATTCTAGGTTCTTCTAAGTCAAAACAACTCTAGGTCGACTCCGGTCAATAATCTAGTCAAACTAGGTCAAGTGTTGACTAACAGTTGACTTTGGGTCAACTGGTCAACTCTGGTCAAACAGGGTCAATTCTAGTCTAATATAAAGTGTACTTCGTTATTTGTACGTCGAAACTTACAACACACAAATCGAGATAGGGAGATTATCGGTAAAGTTGATAATCTTATTATAGTGATCCATGTGCCCAACTTATCAATTTCAGCGATGTGAGATCACTGGAATTGACTGATCTCAGTTTCGTTGTACTAATCCCGAAATACGAACATTATATGAATTAATTATAAAAAGGTTAAACTCAGAGAAATTATCAACAAACATTGTCGGACGATGAAATGAACATCGCCAACGTGTCCAGAACGGTCAAATTAGCTAGGATAGCCTACCCAACGGTCCAATTTGGACACAAGGGCAAAAAGGTAATTTCGGGTCAAAACGGTGTCCGTGTCGGAGCCGTTTTGCACCGAAAAACGTGCAAGAAAACAAGTCAATAAAATATAATAAACTATATGTCCACGAAACCAGAATGTCGATACGAACCCAACGGTATCTCCAGAATTGGATTCCGTTGACCCGATCTCGATTTGGTCCGTTGACCAGAACTTGGAATTCCGGTTTGCACGAAAATGCGTGCCGGAGCCAAAGTCCTCAAAACTCAGCAAACTACCTGTCAACGAGTCCAGAATGATGATACAATCTCAACGGTATATCCGGAATTGGATTCCGATGAGCCGATCTCAAAATGACCCGTTGACCCAGAAAGTAGGACCCGCTTTGCACCGAAAAACGTGTCCGGGCCCATGTTCTCCAAATCTAAAAAATTTTATATGAAAACATGCCAGAACGACGCCACAAGTCTAATGGTGGTGTCAGAAATAAAATCTGGAGTCCCGTGTTCAAAAATAGAATTTTACAAGTTAGAAATTACGAATTCGGACGGCCAACTTTGGCGTCGAATTCAACCAATCAAACAAGCTCACAATGAAACGAAACTGAAGGGGTAGCAAGAGGGTTATACCAGCTTCGCACCGGAACTGGTAGCACGCCAAATGGAGCTGCTGTAGAGGAGATACAAGCTGACGAAGTTGGCCCCACGAAACTGTCCAAATTTAATACAATTTAAACGGTCAACTTGTCGGCCGGTTTTCATGTATCAAACGATCAAATTAACGGACGAAAATTGACAGGGATGAAGGTGGATATACCGAGATTGCGACGGAGCAAAGAAATCGTCGATCCAATGGTCGGATTTCCAAGAAAATGTATGCGAAGTCGCTGCGACGGAGCGCCAAAATGAACGTGATTTCGCGCGCGTCGCGACGGGACGTCGTTCAAAACGCACGAATCGCCTCGACGGTGCGTCCCGGAGGACGTTGGCCGCCAGGGAAAGGCACCCTAGGGTACGCCCGGAGGGGGGCCACCCACGGAGGGGGTCAGCCACGCCGGTGTGCGGCCGGCGGCGGTACGGCATCGTCGTTCGCGCGTGCGCCCATGCACGCATGCGCGCACGCTGCTGCTGTGTCGCCCACTGGCTGCTTCAGTTGCACGCGAAGGGCTACGCGGCCTAGCTAGGAGCGGCGGCGCACTACCCAACGCGACGGGGGCGGCTGGGTGGTCGGCCATGGCGTCGATGGTGGTGGTGGCGGATTCGATGAGGTGGAGGAGATGGAGGAAAGAAGGAGGAAGGAGGTGGTGCGGGTGGCGCGCCGAGCTCGGCCGTGCCGGAGGGAGGTAGGGCTCGGCCTAGGTGGGTGGCTCGGGCCATGGTGGAGAGGTGGATCTCGGGGTGTTGAAGAGATGTTGCTACTGTTGTTGGTTGAGTTGAAATGGAAAAATAAGTGTGAGAGAGAGAAAGAGATTATATTAATGTTGTGTGTGTGTAATAAAGAGATGAGAGAGAGAGGAGAGCTATTCCTAGGGATTAGGGCCGGCTACAAAATGAGAGGGCTGTGAGAGTGTGGGATGGAGGGAAATCAATGGTTGGGATTGATTAAGGAAATCAATGGCTAGGAATAAATTAGAGGGAAATTGCCATTTCTAATGGGGATTAAAAATCAATAGGAAAATTCTATTAAATATAGAAAAATAGGCAAAATGAGTACTTGATATTTTTGGGCAAGAATTATGAGGATGTCATGATGGAGGGCAACACAAAGCTGGACTGGACTCGGTGGAGCCGGATTGAGTCAAAATCGGACATGATGCAAAAATCGAATTAAAATTAGACGTTGATGATCATGAGTGAATAAGTAGCACATGGGGATTCCAATAAATGGGACACAAGTGGCGGACGGGTAGTAGGCTCAATGTGGGCCATGTCCATAGTTGGGGCGGACAGGTTTTGGTCGACAGGGGACCCACAAATCAAGTCGGAATATGAATGTGACGCCGTGGAGTGAAATAAAATCGGGTCACGTGTCGAGAAAGTTGTGCGAATCAAATGGAGCACAAAATGACGTGTCTGAGTGGGACACGAAGGTCATGGGTGACGAGCGTCTCGAGTAGATTAAGCATGAGAAGTTGGTTCCAAGAAACTGACTGGTCTTGCGCTCCCAAATTAAAAGTCATGGTAACGCGCTGAAAATGATCAAGGAAAAGAGTGGGAAAATAAATAATAATCAAATGGTCTAAATTGACCCGAAGTTCAGCGAAGCAGAAAGAGCACAAGGGAACAAGTTTGGATGGGACACTATATACCGTCATGAAGGTAATCGTGTCCACTCCAAAACTCGTGAAGAAGATTTCCAGAGTTGAACATCCCTGATACTCCAAATATCAATGGCATGAAAAAGTACACTTACAAATAAATAAATAGAATTAAATATTTATCAAAACCAAATAATCAAAAAATAAAATAAAATGAAAAAAATTTCAACCCGAAATTCAGGGTGCTCACATCCTACCCACCTTATAAAAATTTCATCCTCGAAATTAAAATGTCCCTACTCCCTCTAGGTCAAACCCCCACGATAAAAGTCCCAGAACTTAAATACAACATACCATCAAAAAGACAACGTCCAGGGTCATGGCATACGGTGGTAGTGAAAGTCTCATCTAGGTATACTAGTCATACTAATACCAAAACGGTCATAGGGTAACAAACACACAAGCAATCTAGGGTGCTAAACTAGAGAAGTTACAGAAACAACAAACCATCAAAACTGTAAGGCAGTCTACCATCCTATATAAAAACTGGTACTTATCATAAAAATAAAGAAAAGTAACTACCCATTATCTTTAAAGGGTTCAAAAAAATAAAAAATCAAAGTTAAGAATGAAAGTCACTTGCATGGAAATTCAATCACAATATATATTAAAAATATTTAGTCTCGATACGATCTAAGTTGATCAAAATGGGGAAATCAAAATTTAGGCAATGTGGAGGACAGGTTCAACAAAGTCTGAGAACGAGCATACAAGGATGGAGATTCAGGCCATAATCAAATTTTAATTCAATTGAGTACAACCCTCGATGTTAATATAATAAGAGAAGATGATCAAATCCGATTGGTCGTGATTAAGGAAACTAGGATTTAATGATATTGGAAAACCCTTTTTGAGAAAAAAATAAGAAGATTCCATACGAAGTCAGTAAATCATCTCTCTCTAATACTATCAGTTTATCATTTGCCAAACCATATTTCTTTCTCACAAGTCTCAATATAAAATCAACCTTCACATGAATACCTTCAAAATTTCTATAACCTTCAGTCATCTAAATTTTACCATGATCACCATAGACAAAATTCAATCTTCTAAAACATTTCCCACGAAGCATACCCCTCTTAATTAGGAGTCAACACTTATTCATTTAAATCAAAATTTTAAATTCCTTCGCCTCGTTCTAAATTAGATCTGAAACCTCTAAATCCAGTTTATGAAATCCTTGTATTTGTTTAAGTCAAGTTTCGTATTTACTAAACTCCAATACCACTATGTCACACAAAATTTTATTCTTGTTTATAAATCAACCTTCATAATTTCTTCAACGTTCACCTTCAAATATTATCCGTTTGAATTCTACAATTTCTCCAATCATCTAAAATAATTCCTATAGCTTAAAATCCATGTGTTCTCTCTGTCTCTAGTCACCCTCTTACAATATCCAATTCAATTTTGCAAGATCATCGGATACAATCAAATTCTCCTTCCCATTATTAAATTTCTACATAGCTTTGTAATAGTTCCCAAGAATCAATAACCAAGATTTTCTAAGTTCTCAAAACTAGGTTGACCTCTAATATTCTTTTTTTTTTGAAACACATCCATGAATTACTCATAACCAAATTTTCTGCAATTGTTTCTAAATTAATAACATTTATCCCTCGATTTCATTTTAAACCTTTACCACATCTCCATTTCAAATTTTTCACATTTGACATCCAATATTTTGATTCCTACAAATCATCACATAATAACCAATTACGTCATTTCCATACTAGATGATTTACGTCACTTCCTCAATATTTCTCAGATAAAAACGATATGCAAATTCAAGAGTTTCTAAGGTATAGCTGACAGAATTATATACGAGACAGGGAATTGATGTAATCATGACAGTTGTATAAGACAAGGAATGATGGTAATAAAATATTGGCAGGAAAAGAAATGGTAATAAAATCTGTTCTACTTATCCGTTTTAAAAGAGAAAACTATTTGAAATTAGAGCTAATATCAGATCCAAAATAAGGTCTAGCAAATCATTGATTCATCGTATTAAAAGAAATTCATAGAAGAAGTTACACAAAGGTTTATGAAAATAGCTAAGCTACTCCTAAGTTAAATAATGAGAAGCAAAACTAAACAAAACAATTAATAAAAAAAATTTTGAAGGACTGAAACAAAGTAGAGAAAACATGTTCGAAAATATTTAAAGTACAATCTGATAATCATATGTGTCTGTCCAAAATCATGGTACTCTAAATCCTCGTCATACTAGTAAGCAAGGCTACGATAATCACAGAGCCCTTGACTTATGCACATATCTCTAGAATCATGGTATTTAACATTTTCGCGGTGCCGCTAGCTTGGCTGCGAAAACCTTAAATTCCCACACCCGAGAAATATATTCAAAGTCAGACTATATGTCCTCACCATGCTGGCTAATATGACTATAGAAGACTAGATTCCATAACATAGATGACCTAGCCCATATAATTTCATATTGCCAAAAATTAAATAAATCAACAATGAATTCCAAAAATCAAATCAAATTTATCAACGAACATCAAAATTCAAAAATGAACAAAATCCTTCAAATCATATAAACACAAACTCGGATGCTACAGCTAACATCAAGATTCAAAATTCCACAACCTTCATCAAAATCAATAAATACAAACTCAAATTCAATAATAATACATCAGAATCGAATTCAACAACAGGAAGTAAAGATAAATCAAATCAAGGAAAAGAGTTTTCAAATCGGAGTTAAACAAGATTCTCAAGGGTCATCCCAGGAATCTCTCAAGGGATCCTAATTGTGATTGAGTATCTTCAAAAATATATCCTATTTCTACTGCAGGCTGTAGTGGTACTCTAGTTCGAATACCACTACATAAACTCGACCTGCATGGGCCACCACTAAAAACGTGTCACGACCCGCGCCCTAGAGTTAGGGCACGAGAACGTAACAACGCCCAGCCTACGCCGCAGTATCGGCGGTAGAACGCTGTCCTAGGTCTCAACGCATCTAACAGTATAAGACTAAACAGTTTATACTCCCCGAATGGGGGTGACATAGCAGATACAATCTCAATCACATCTAAGGTAGAGCATGATAAAGATAGATAAAACATAAAATCCAAAAGAGATACAGGAGATAGAAGTCTAAGTGTCTATGATACATAAACCCATAAATACATCTCAAAACTCAATACAGTAATCCACAAAGTAAAATACAACTCCAGACAAAATGAAATAACTACCTAAACAACCTCTAATGTGTCTCCTCTAGGCTAGCAGGCACCTCCAGGCTATCTGTAAAATTTATCAACAGGTCCAGTCAGGACGGAAGCGAGCACAAAACATCTCACGCAGTTCATATCGAGTTAGGAAATATAAAGCATGCAATAGAGTAAAGTACATAAAATGCTGAAAGAAGAATGTATAGAAAACAGTAGAGATTTAATAACAGGAAATATCTAAATATGATAAGTAAGAACTGTAAGGAACATGTGATTTAGAGTACAATCTGGTTATGTAAACGGGCTAGGAAAATGCAATGGTAACTCCATTGTACATGGGTGTACAATAGACATATACAATAGTTATACAATATTATACAATAGGATTTGAGTACATAACCAATTCTACTCCCCCTCCCCAATCAATACACAAGGATCTACTCCAGTTACGTTATCTTATACAATAGTGTACAATATTATACAATGGATGTACAATGTTATACAATAGTGTACAATGGTCTATCCCTGGGGCTCATGTGATAATGAGAGTACAATATGCACAATGAGTATACAAGGATATGGGTATTCAATAAATATAATATGGAAGTGAAACGCACGTCACAATATGTATTTAGTGAATACAAGGAGATAACATATCAAAAGAAGATCCATATAGTACCAATCCGTGATAACAGTCGTGTCAGCATCAAGTACAGTAATCTAGAGCAAGAATGTAAATCCATACAAGTATAAAACGGTCAGAGAATGTACTTGCCTCGATAACCTGAACAGCTGATAAGTATAGGAGGTCCCACTGAAGCCACAGAGTCCTATTTAAAGCAACACAGGTTACAAGGTGTTCAAGTGTAATAAATGAATCTCTATAATCAATCTACATTATTCTAGGTTCTTCTAAGTCAAAACAACTCTAGGTCGACTCCGGTCAATAATCTAGTCAAACTAGGTCAAGTGTTGACTTACAGTTGACTGTGGGTCAACTGGTCAACTCTGGTTAAACAGGGTCAATTCTAGTCTAATATAAAGTGTTCTTCGTTATTTGTACGTCGAAACTTACGACACGCAAATCGAGATAAGAAGATTATCGGTAAAGTTGATAATCTTATTATAGTGATCCACGTGTCCAACTTGTCAATTTCAGCGATGTGAGATCACTGGAATTGACTGATCTCAGTTTCGTTGTACTAATCCCGAAATACGAACATTATATGAATTAATTATTAATTAATTATAAAAAGGTTAAACTCAGAGAAATTATCAACAAACATTGTCGGACGATGAAATGAACATCGCCAACGTGTCCAGAACGGTCAAATTAGCTAGGATAGCCTACCCAACGGTCCAATTTGGACACAAGGGCAAAAAGGTAATTTCGGGTCAAAACGGTGTCCGTGTCGGAGCCGTTTTGCACCGAAAAACGTGTAAAAAAATAAGTCAATAAAATATAATAAATTATATGTCCACGAAACTAGAATGTCGATACGAACCCAACGGTATCTCCAGAATTGGATTCTGTTGACCCGATCTCGATTTGGTCCGTTGACCAGAACTTAGAATTCCAATTTGCACGGAAATACGTGCCGGAGCCAAAGTCCTCAAAACTCAGCAAACTATCTGTTAACGAGTCCAGAATGATGATACGATCTCAACGGTATATCCGGAATTGGATTCCGATGAGCCGATCTCAAAATGACCCGTTGACCCAGAAAGTGGGGACCCGCTTTGTACCGAAAAACGTGCCCGGGCTCACGTTCTCCAAATCTAACAAATTTTATATGAAAACATGCCAGAACGACGCCACAAGTCTAATGGTGGTGTCAGAAATGAAATCTGGAGTCCCGTGTTCAAAAATGGAATTTTACAAGTTGGAAATTACGAATTCGGACGGCCAACTTTGGCGTCGAATTCAACCAATCAAACAAGCTCACAATGAAACGAAACTGAAGGGGTAGCAAGAGGGTTATACCAGCTTCACACCGAAACTAGTAGCACGCTAAACGGAGCTGCGGTAGAGAAGATACAAGCTGACGAAGTTGGCCCCGCGAAACTGTCCAAATTTAATACAATTTAAACGGTCAACTTAGTGGCCGGTTTTCATGTATCAAACGATAAAATTAACGGACGAAAATTGACAGAGATGAAGGTGGATATACCGAGATTGCGACGAAGCGAAGAAATCGTCGATCCAACGGTCGGATTTCTGGAAAAACGTGCACGAAGTCGCTGCGACGGAGCACCAAAATGAACGTGATTTCGCGCGCGTCGCGACGGGACGTCGTTCAAAATGCACGAATCGCCTTGACGGCGCATCCCAGAGGACGTTGGCCGCCAGGGGAAGGCAGCCTAGGGTGCGCCCGGAGGGGGGCCACCCACGGAGGGGGTCAGCCATGCCGGTGTGCGGCCGACGGCGGTGCGGCATCGTCGTTCGTGCGTGCGCCCATGCACGCATGCGCGCACGCTGCTGCTGTGTCGCCCACTGGCTGCTGTAGTTGCACGTGAAGGGCTATGCGGCCTAGCTAAGCACGACGGTGCACTACCCAACGCGGCGAGGGCGGCTGGGTGGTCGGCCATGGCGTCGATGGTGGTGGTGGCGGATTCGATGAGGTGGAGGAGATGGAGGAAAGAAGGAGGAAGGAGGTGGTGCGGGTGGTGCGCCGAGCTCGGCCGTGCCGGAGGGAGGTCGGGCTCGGCCTAGGTGGGTGGCTCAGGCCATGGTGGAGAGGTGGAGCTCGGGGTGTTGAAGAGATGTTGCTGCTGTTATTGGTTGAGTTGAAATGGAAAAATAAGTGTGAGAGAGAGAAAGAGATTATATTAATGTTGTGTGTGTGTAATAAAGAGAGGAGAAAGAGAGGAGAGCTATTCCTAGGGATTAGGGCCGGCTACAAAATGAGAGGGCTGTGAGAGTGTGGGATGGAGGGAAATCAATGGTTGGGATTGATTAAGGAAATCAATGGCTAGGAATAAATTAGAGGGAAATTGCCATTTCTAATGGGGATTAAAAATCAATAGGAAAATTCTATTAAATATAGAAAAATAGGCAAAATGAGTACTTGATATTTTTGGGCAAAAATTATGAGGAAGTCATGATAGAGGGCAACACAAAGCTGGACTGGACTCGGTGGAGCCGGATTGAGTCAAAATCGGACATGATGCAAAAATCGAATTAAAATTAGACGTTGATGATCATGAGTGAATAAGTAGCACATGGTGATTCCAATAAATGGGACACAAGTGGCGGACGGATAGTAGGCTCAATGTGGGCCATGTTCATAGTTGGGGCGGACAGGTTTTGGTCGACAGGGGACCCACAAATCAAGTCAGAAGATGAATGTGATGCCGTGGAGTGAAATAAAATCGGGTCACGTGTCGGGAAAGTTGTGCGAATCAAATGGAGCACAAGATGACGTGTCTGAGTGGGACACGAAGGTCATGGATGACGAGCGTCTCGAGTAGATCAAGCATGAGAAGTTGGTTCCAAGAAACTGACTGGTCTTGCGCTCCCAAATTAAAAGTCATGGTAACGCGCTGAAAATGATCAAGGAAAAGAGTGGGAAAATAAATAATAATCAAATGGTCTAAATTGACCCAAAGTTCAGTGAAGCAGAAAGAGCACAAGGGAACAAGTTTGGATGGGACACTATATACCGTCATGAAGGTAATCGTGTCCACTCTAAAACTCGTGAAGAAGATTTCCAGAGTTGAACATCCCTGATACTCCAAATATCAATGTCATGAAAAAGTACACTTGCAGATAAATAAATAGAATAAAATATTTATCAAAACCAAATAATCAGAAAATAAAATAAAATGAAAAAAAATTCAACCCGAAATTCAGGGTGCTCACAGACGAGGTGGTGGAGGATCAACCACCTACTGTGCCTGGTCCTTCGCGCAAGCGAAGCAGGCGTATGTTCACTGATAATGGCAGAACCTTCTCCACGAAGAGAGCTACGGTAAGACGTCGCAGGCTGTTTATTAAGGATGTTGACGCTGTTTCTGAGGTGATTTGAATTTTAGCTACCTTCTCCTTCCTTTTCTGAACTATGACCTAATCATTTTCTTTTGCTCTTTGTAGGCGTCAGAGGAGTCGGTTTCTCGGGACCCGACCGCTGAGGTCGATCTGGCCCTGACCACTTTGGTCAATGATATGTGTACCGCTATCATTTCTGCTGGGGTTCTTCCGGAGGCGGCCGAGGAGTCTTACCTTGCTGATTCCTCAACCCATGGGGACGGGGGCTCTACTGTACCTGTCCCTGAGACAGCTGAATTTAAACGGGGTGACGCTGAACTGGCTGGCTCCCTTTCAGGGGTGGCTGGGGCAGAGAAACCAGTTGAATTCAACTTGGAGGTCGCGGGTGAGGAGACTATGTCAGCTGCGAGCGAGCTGCGGCCTCCCTGCTCCTCCTCTGGTAAGATAAGCCGAATCTTAACTCGTGAGGAGGCCTATCTGCTCTATCATCACATCCTTCGGGTTACGTCGATTGATGGTTGCTTTGGACGTACAGGTCCCGCCCTTTTATTGCCGGTGACGGACATTGTCTGGGCGGACTCTACCGGAGGGGATCTGATGGAAGCACGTGTGCGTCCTTCTCTTCCAACCTATATTGAGGGGCCTCCAGCTGGGTCGAGTTCGGGGGCCAAAGTGGCGGCACAGCCGGGGCAGGGAACAATGCTTCCTGCGTCCTCCTCTGCGAATATGGTTTCGGGGGTTAACCTTTCTGCCTTGCCGAGTATCCAAGCTCTTCGGGCGGCGGAAGAAGAGCTAGCCGCTATTCATACATCTTTTCGCAAAGAATTTGTTTCTCTGGTGGCGGGGATGGCAAGTTCCGATGCTACTCCTTCGACACTGCCAGCCACACTTCCCTTGATGACATCCTCTACAGAAGTTTTGGATGAAGTGTCACAGGATGTGGTTGACAGCTTTTACCGCCACCTGAAGAGAGGGGTCGAGGCCGCTGTGGAGAGGGGGACTCCCTTTGCTATGGCCGGTCAGTGCGCCGGTGGCCAAATCGACATCCTTAGAACACTCCCTGGTGGGGCGGGGCTAGCTGCGCTTCTGGAGCCCAAACTGCTAGAGGCTGATCGACTTGTGACCCAGTTTCACATGCTACGGTAAGCTGATCTGTCTGCGGCAATAGATCAAGAGCACACTTTCCTCATAACTGTGGTGGAGAAGGTGAGGCTTGTTCGGGACTCGATCAAGCCGACCATACTGAAGGACCGCCGCGATCTGTCTCAGTTATACGATCAATTGAGCTGTAGAAATGAAGATTGCACGGCTCAGAAAGCGGCCGCCTCCAGTGGGGTAATCGACTCCAGGGAGCAGATCCTCGAGCTCCAGAGGAAGCTGGCCTTTCTGGAGTCTGAGCTCGAAGCCGTCCGTACCGAAAAGGGACTTGTTATCCAGGAGGCTGACAGACTCAATCGAGCTTCTGCCAATCTGGAGCTTGCCCTGAAGAAGATGGAGGATGGCTAGCGGGCACATACGTATTTTTATGATACGGAGCGGTTGTCCCAGGAAGCGGAGCGCCGAGCTAAGCAGCGGCTTGAATGAGGGACAGCCCTGGTGAAGAACCGCCTTCTGGAATTATGTAATGTCAAACCATAGTCGGCCTTTTTCTTCTTTTTATTTTCATTCTTTTCCTTCCTTTAAATGGGCCATTGTCCATAGAATATGTAGTACTTTTGCCTTCCAAATAAAAGAGTATGCTTTATTCTACCCTTTATTTGTACTGTTTGTTGTGCTTGTGGTGTTATGGCGGTATTTGCCTCGCTTGGGGGGCTTATTTGTGGACCTGTTACCCTTGGCATACCTGGATTTTAGGTATGGATAACAAGTTTGAAGGGGATGCCTAGAACAATTCCACGACAAGGTGGTCATGGACGTTCCGGGTAGCGGGAGAAAGAATGCCATGGAGCAGCTTGGCTCCCAGGGCATGATGGGAAATGATGTGCATGTACTAGAAAACTTAGTACATCATTTGTAGTGAGCAGCAGATATTTGTGGGCCTATTATCCTTGGTGTACCCTGGCTTAGGATACGGATAATAGGATGAAAAAGAACCAACATACTTACTCAGAGGTAATGAGGACATGGCAAGTATGGGGTTTTACCGTGGAGTCTTCCTACTCAGAGGTAATGAGGACATGGTAGGAGTGGACTCAACGGAGGATATTTATGGTCAACAGAGGACATTTGTGGGCCTATTATCCTTGGCGTACCCTGGTTCAGGATACGGATAATAAGATGAGAGAGAACCAACATACTTACTCAGAGGTAATGAGGACATAGCAAGTATGGGGGTTTTACCGCGGAGTCTTCCTACTCAGAGGTAATGAGGACATGGTAGGAGTCGACTTAACGAAGGATATTTGTGGTTAACAGAGGACATTTGTGGGCCTATTATCCTTGGCGTACCCTGGGTTTTTTTTTTGTACAGATAATAAGTCGAGGGAGGACCAACATATTTACTCAGAGGTAATGAGGACATGCAAACATGAAGGTTTCTTCGATGGAGCCTTTCCACTCAAAGGTAATGAGGACATGGCAGGAGTGGGCTCCATGAAGGGGTACATAGGACGACTCAGAGGTAATGAGGACATGGAAGTTCTATGTGGAGGGGTGATTTATTTTTGGCGGAAGTGAAACGACTCAGAGGTAACATCGACGTGGTCATTTTAGAAATTTTGTGGATCTGTTACCCTTTTTGTGCACTGAGAGTGCGGGTAGTGGATCATGAGGGAGGAGCTCTTCCAGAGAAATAAGTTCAGAGGTATGGTCATACATGACTTACTATCTGAAAGAGTGACCGGAATGTAAGTTCAGAGGTACCTGCGGGTACATAACTTGATAATCTGAGATATTTGGAGGAATGTGAGTTCAGTGGTACGAAAGAGTACATGACTCGGCGATCTGGATTTTGGAGAATGTGAGTTCAATGGTACTGGAGGGTACATGACTCAGCGATCTAGGATATTGTGAATATGAGTTCAGCGGTACCGGCGGGTACATAACTCAATAATGTAAAATTTGGAATATGAGTTCAGCGGCACCAGCGGGTACATAACTCAATAATCTGGAGTGTTGTAGATGTGAGTTCAGCGACACCGACGGGTACATAACTCAATAATCTGGAATATTGTGGATGTGAGTTCAGCGGCACCGACGGGTACATAACTCAATAATTTGAAATTAGAAAAATGTCGTTTAGACATAATATTTCTTCAGGAACTTGCCGTTGACAGGCAACATGAGCAAGTCTCTGTTTTGTTTTACGAGGCGGTAGGCACCGTTGGAGAATACAGCCTCAATGATAAATGGACCTTCCCATTTTGGCTGGAATTTGTCGACGGTTTTGTGAGTCATGACCATCGACCTCCGAACTGCCAGAACAAAATCGCCCACTTGGAATGTTCTGATTTTAACCTTCTTGTTGAAGGCTCCGGAGATGCGTGCTTGGTAAAGCTCGATTCGTTGCTGAGCCAAGAGGCACTTTTCATCTAAGGCCTCCAACTCTTGTAACCGGTAACGATAGTTATCGTCCGTCGTCAATTGGTAAGTGAGGGCGACGCGGAGCGAGGGTATTTGAGTCTCCAATGGAAGAACTGCCTCACTCCCGTGCACCAGAAAGAATGGTGTATTCCCTGTGGCTGTTCGGACTGTAGTACGGTATGCCCATAAGCATTCACCAAGCTTCTCGTTCCAGTCGCGTTTGTTGGACGATACGAACTTCTTGAGAAGTTTGATGATTGTTTTGTTGAATGCTTCTGCCAACCCATTTGCCGCTGGGTTGTATGGCATTGAAGCAATATTTTGGATGCGGTACTTGTCGCAGAACCGATAGAAGGCATGGCTTGCGAACTACGGACCATTATCGTGGATGATCCTTCGGGGCAGTCCAAAGCGATAGATCACGTGATGCTTGAGGAAGCTGATCATGTTTGAAGTCTTTACTTCTGCAAGCGGAACAACTTTCGCCCATTTGGAGAAGTAATCTGTGATGACAAGTATGAAACGATGTCCTCGGAAAGAAGGCGGAGCGATCGGACCGATGATATCCATTCTCCATGCTTCGAATGGCCAGGACGCCACTGTCGGATGAAGAAATTCGGATGGTTGGTGGATGAAGTCCGCATGGACTTGGCAGGCTTTGTACTTTCTTGCATAGTCTATCGCATCTGCTACCATCGTGGGCCAGTAGTAGCCCATTCGTCGAAGACGGTCTTGTAATTTTGGGCCAGACTGATGGGCCCCGCAGACACCGTCATGAGCTTCACGTACAGCTTCCTTGGCTTCTGCATTTGACAGACATTGAAGCAATAATCCATCGTAGGATCGGCGATACAGCATTTTTGTCTCTGTATCGTAGAAGAATCTGAGAGAACGCCTTCTGATAGAGGTGGCCTCCTTTGAGTTCTCGGGCAGAATGTCGTAGACTACGAAGTCAATGAATGGTTGTCTCCAGTCTGGGACTTCGTCGATCGTCGGAGCGGAATAACTCGCCACGAATTGAACAATATTCTTGGGACAGACCAGTTCATGGCCTACCATATCCACCGATTGGCGAGCATAGTTCGGAACCGTTAGGGAGGCGGCAAGGCCAGCTAAGGCATCAGCTTCGATATTTTTGAGTCTGGGAACGTGTTCGATGAAGAACCCTTCAAATGACGAGATGATGTTGATCGCTATTTGGTGATAGGGGATCATGTCTTCATGACGAAACTTGTATGAACCCCGGATCTGATTGACGATTAACTGTGAATCGTTGTATGCTTCAAGATATTCTACCCCCAGCTCTCTTGCAAGTTGGAGACCAATGATTAGAGCGTTGTACTCGGCTACATTGTTAGAGCAGGGTTCTGTGAGGGAGTAAGCGCGATTGATCACCAATCCGGAAGGAGAAACCAGCACCACCCCGACTCCGATAATGATGTTGCCCTTAAGTTCGGTCCTTGAGGCGCCGTCGAAGAACATCCGCCATATATTATCGTGAGAGGTTGCATGCGAATTGGCGACCTCATCTGGGATGTCTTCATATATTCTGGCCGACTTCGGGCCTGGGTGTGCTGCTAAAATGTCTGCCAGAGCTTGACCTTTAACAACCTTTTGTGGGACAAAGAACATATGGTATGGGGACAGTAATATTGCCCATGTAGCGAGGCGAGAGCTGAGTGCCCCTGGTTTCGTCATGAGGACCCTGAGGGGGTTGACTCGTGATATCACATGTTTGGTTTGCCCCATGAAATAATGTCGCATTTTTTGAATGACGAACAA
Organism: Iris pallida; assembly: GCA_029216955.1. Taxonomy (NCBI): domain Eukaryota; kingdom Viridiplantae; phylum Streptophyta; class Magnoliopsida; order Asparagales; family Iridaceae; genus Iris; species Iris pallida. The sequence continues at coordinate 7,407,020 of JANAVB010003200.1, forward strand.
CAGGGCGAGGCATTCCTTCTCTACGGCGGTATATCGGTGTTCTGGCCCGATCATCATTCGGCTGAGGTAATATATAGCTTGCTCATGGCCTGTATTATTGTTTTGTACTAGCAGAGCGCCGAGGGAATGCTCCATTGCTCATACATAGAGCAGGAATGGTCTTCCAGCAACCGGGGCCACCAGGACTGGAGGGTTCGATAAATATTCTTTGATGCTGTCGAAGGCACGCTGACATTCTTCGTCCCATACGAATGAGACGCCCTTCTTTATGAGATGGGTGAATGGCTGACAACGCCCGAAGAGGTTGGAAATGAACCTCCTGATGTAAGCTAACCTCCCTTGGAGGCCTCGAAGTTCTCGAAGATTTCTCGGGGGACCCATCTCCATGATTGCCTTCGTCTTCTCAGGGTCTACGTGGATACCCTGGGAGGTGATGATGAAACCCAAGAACTTTCCGCTGGATACGCCCAAGAAAGATTTTGTGGGATTCATCTTCAGGTTGTGTGCTCACATCAGGTCGAATATCATCCTCAGATCCTGGAGATGGTCTTCCTTACAGCGACTCTTGACGACGATGTCATCAACATAGCACTCTACGGTCTTGCGCAAGTGATCCCTGAAGATGATGCTCATGGCTCTCTGATAGATGGCGCCAGCTTTCTTTAAACCGAAAGGTATGACTGTGTAGCAGTATGTGCCAATCGGTGTCCAGAATGATGTATGCTTTTCGTCGTCAGGAGACATCTTGATTTGGTTGTACCCTGAGAAACCATCCATGAATGACATGCGTTCGAAGCCGCATGTGTTGTCGATCATGATGTCTGTGATAGGGAGGGGGAATTCATCTTTGGGACATGCCTCATTCAGATTACGGAAGTCGATGCAGATTCGGATCTTCCATTCTTCTTGAGGACCGGTACTATATTGGCGACCCAGTCTGGATGTTGCTCCTCACGTATGAAGCCGCTGGCTATGAGTTTATTGACTTCGGCTTCGATTGCATCCATGTTGCCTGGGCGGAAGCGTCATTGTTGTTGTTTGACTGGCTTTGCATCTGGACGAATGGTGAGTTTGTGAAGAGCAATATCGGGATTTAACCCTGGCATGTCTTCATAGCTCCAGGCAAACACATCAATATATTCTTTGACGAGTTCCAGTAGCGATTCTCGCTCTTCATCTGTCAAGCCTTTACTGACGAAGATTAGTTTTGGAGAAGATTCACTGCCGAGGTCGACCTATATAACCTCATCTTCAGTAGAAGGTTCTCTCTGTTCAAACCGCTTTTCCCATTGTGCATCCAGCTGTTGGGCCTACGACTCTAACTCGAGGATTTCAGGAATGTCTTCATCTTCTTCGTAAGCGTTGGTGAATGCCATATTGACTGACAGGACTTGTCTGAATACGTCTCCGATGCTGGCATCCGAATCAGAAGTTGGTGACCCGGTTGAATGTGAATGCCAGTCGCATTCCTTATCTGAACTTTCAGGGGTCGTTGTGGGTGTAACATACCCTAATCCACATCGGGTCTTGCTATAGTAGTCCCGTAGTTTGTCAGCCGGGACTGGTAGCTTTAAAGGTAATTGTCGACCAGTGCCGTAGTTCAAGCCTGGCGTAGTCTCCAGATCATACCCCTATTTTTGCATGAGGTACCTGGATTGGGGGCTATAAAGATACAGAGGCAGTCTCCCGGCATCTGATTCAAGATCGACCTTCTCTATAGTGAAGGGCTGTGGATCATCCTTTCGGCAGAAGATGATTGGATGGTCCCCTCCTTCGATTATGCAGTAAGCGTCTTCTACGGGAGTGAGCTGATTTGCGGTGTAAACATTTGTCACCTGCGTGTGTAGGTGAGTGCCTATACCGTATTCCATAGCATACATTGTACAAAGCTTATTAAGCTCGATGTAGTTCAAAGATAACCCTTTATTGATGAAGTAAGGTATCTTTTCAAGCAGAATTGCATCATCTGCGGAGGGAACATCAGTATGGGTAGCCACATACTTGGCCAATTCTGGTTCTTCTTCAGCCACCCCCTGTATAAATAAAGACTAAGAAGATGACCTGGGCAGCTTGATCATCAGGGTTCTGTTGGTGGGGCCGAACGTGGAGTTGTTAGCAGACTAGCGACCCCCAGTTTGGTACTTGATGTTGGGCGGAGAGTTGTTGGCTCGCTAGAAGCCCCAGACTTTGCATCGAGGTGACGATTCTTCTTGGGAAGACGTATCATCATTTGTTTGTCGGAGGGATTGAGCTTCTCCGTTTGTGGCTGGCCGACTCTAGGCAGTCTGATTATTAGTGGCTCCGTTATGGGTCTTGGCGCTTGGCCGGACCTTGGCAGCCGGATTATCATTTGCTCTTCTTGTGCCGAGAGGCTGATTGCGTCCTTACGTGTCACGCCCCAGAACCAGAATACTGGAGAGCGGGGGCAGACATAGCCAGCTACGTATATTGAAATAGAATACATCTCAACTATACGGTCACGGCTGTCTAGATATGAGGGTTTACTACAAGCCAGCAGTCTCTTAAGGTCAAACCTATTGTCTCAATCTCAAGCAATTAACAGAGTTACAAGATGTTAGAGCATCAATATATATATATAAGGCGTCCCAAATATTACATATCGGATGATCATGAAGCTAGTCGTACAAAATGATAGGACTAGCAAGAGTTCGGTCATACATGATCAACCCTAGGATTTGTTAATCATGTTTACAGCCCGTAGGCAGACAGTAAGTAAATGTGCATCGAGCTAACAGGTGCTCGTCGGCTAAACGCCTCAAAAGAATAAATTTACATATAAGTGGGTGAAAACAAAAAGGAAAAACCCACTCGTAGCCCGGGTTCCGTCTAGTGTTCACCATTGGGCTGGAAGCTTGGTAGATCCTCGGGAGCTGCTCCGAAATCTGGCCACACAAAACCAGCTAGGTCAAACCCCAGAAAGAGCAAGTGCCACAAGGAGGCCACAAATAAGAACAAAAGCCAGCATATCAGAACATAAGAATAAAAGAAGTACAAGTAGTAAAGTATACAGGGCGATAAACGACTAGGGACGTGGAACCATTCCGGGAGCCAGGTTACAATCCTTAAACCAGACAAGGACCGGGGTTGTAACCCTTCGCCTGAATAGCTCACTGTCTCTACTCATTTATCGTTAAGATAAGTAAAACAAACATGCTCAGGAGATAGCAGGTACTGGAGCTAGACAAGACTTAGACAAGGCTGGATACCATCCATTCGTAATCGGCCAAACAAATACTACGGCTTACTACTTTAACTAACTATGGTTATCACAAACCTAATTACTAACAAGATGCAAGTGAGAATTCCAGTCCCAAGCCCTGCAGACTATCCAGTTATCCTTCCGCGGGTTGAGAGTTATAGGTGGGTACATTGCCCGGGAGACAAATGTACCCTTAGGTGACTTAGAGGGTGCAACACATGACAGTGTGCTGGAAATGTGCTCTACTCGTCGGCAAGCTATAAGTCCATTAAGGCGCCCAGATAACGAGATTGCCGGTGACTGGGAATTCTCAATGTTCTAGTTTGATCTAATCATTAGCCTAGTCCAATTTAGCGCGAGTCCCTGGCCGTGGTACCCCGGAAGTCACGTCCTAGACATGATGCAAGACAAGACAAGGGGATTGTACAAGCAAGCAAGCAGGAACACCCACGGTGTCAAGTTGATTATACGAGTCAAGTTACAAGTCAAGTCAAGTCAGGAGTGCGCCGCCACGGGCCACTATCAAGTTATCAAGATAATTCATGTCAGGGTACTGTCAGGAGTGCGCCACTACGGGTCACTGTCATGTCAGGTTGGTCATGTCAGGAGTGCACCACTACGGGTCACTGTTGTGTTATGCTAGTTCCTTGTCACTGTCGTGTTATGCTAGTTCCTTGTCATACCAAGCTTAAGGAAATAAACAATTCATCATAGACAAGTGGGTTGTGCAAGGGGGGTCAGGGGTTGGGCTGTGCAGGGTATGTACTGCGCATGGAAGAGCTGCGCAAGAGCTGTCTTGCTCAAGGGTTACCTTGCGCAAGGGTAGACTGCGCAGGGGTGGATTGCGCAAGGTTGGATTGCGCAAGGGTGGATTGCACAAGGGTGGATTGCGCAAGTGTGGATTGCGCAAGGGTGGATTGCGCAGAGGTGGGTTGCGCAAGGCTGGCTTGCGCATGGATGGCTTGCGCCAGCGCAATCCAGCACAGCGCAAAGCACTGCCTGAGGTCATGCGCAATCGGCCCTGCGCTAAAGAGCACAGGCCAGGGGTGCGCAACCGGCCATGCGCTAAAGAGCGCAAGGCAGAGGGATGTTCTTCCTGGCCGAGAGCAGGTCCAAGAACACCAAGAACTTCAATTCTTCATAACTTTGTCAAATCAAAACCAAATCTAGATTTTCAAAGGTCTAACTTGAGTAAAATCGAATTCTCTTCCACATGGAAGCATCAAAACATGCAAAAATCGAAGTTTAATAGATCAAAACTAAGGATTTTCGAAAATGGTTAAAACCTAGATCTAGAAGAATGAAAGCTCCAAATCACAAAATGTCAAGTTCTAAAGTTGTTCTCCATGGCCTAATCTAGTTAATAGACAAATTAAAAGTGGTGCTCATTTGATGGCAAGGTGCACTTGCCTATGGGTTGGGGAGTTGTATGGAAGAAGGAAGAAGAAGAAGTTGAAAGAAATTAATGGAGTTATGGAGGAGAGAGAAGAAGTTGGTGGGTTTTAATGAGGCTGGTTGTGATGGAATGGAGGTGGAGAATAGGCTAAGGTGTTCCACTTATGATGAACCAAACCAAATCAAACCAACTCCACAAAATAAAACCAAGCCATGGTCCAAAACCCATTTACGAGAACCCGAATCCACAAGTCGAAAAAATAAAATACGTGCCAAAAATTAAATTATGAGTACAATTACGAAATACAGGAAATGGGGGTGACAACTCTACCCACCTTCAAAGAATTCCGTCCTCGTAATTTAATCAAGGAGCTAAAGATTGCCACGACAAGCTATACTAAGCACAGGCAAGCTACACTAAGCAGTTCAATCATACAATCATACAATGCAAGCAAGGAAGGGAAAGCGTAAGGCACAAGGAAGACATTATACCTTACGAGTCAAACAGGTAGGGATATCGCGATCGGATGTCATTCTCACGCTTCCACGTTGACTCACCTAGAGAGTGATGACCCCAAGCAACACGGACTAAGTTAATAGTCTTGTTCTTGAGTGTCTTTTCTCTCCGGTCCAATATAGACACGGGCCTCTCCTCATACGAAAGGTTGGTACCAACAACCAATTCCGAATGATCTAGGATATGGCTCGGGTCCGGGATGTACCGTCTTAATTGGGATACATGGAATACATCATGTACCTCACTTAGTGACGGCGGAAGAGCGAGAAGATAGGACACATCGCCTACTCGCTCCAGAATATCGAACGGCCCTATATACCTAGGACTAAGCTTTCCCCGTACGCTAAAACGAATGACGCCGCGGGTAGGCGAGATCCTAAGGAATACATGGTCGCCGACGGCAAATTCTAAGGGACGCCGATGAGCATCGGCCCAATGGCGCTGGCGATCCTGAGTAACTCGGAGGTGATCTCTGACTTTCCTGACCACTTCAACCGTCTGAAAAATCAGTTCTGGACCGAGCATCTGCCTCTCTCCGACATCGTCCCATGCTAACGGGGATCTGCACTTTCTGCCATATAGAGCCTCGAAGGGTGCCATCTGGATACTGGCCTGGAAACTATTATTGTACGAGAATTCCACCAGGTGCAGGTGATCCTCCCACGAACCACCGAAGTCAAGGGTACACGACCGCAACATATCTTCGAGAGTTTGTATAGTACGCTCTGACTGTCCATCTGTCTGCGGATGATACATTGAGCTGAACTTGAGACGAGTCCCCAAACTTTGATGAAGACTGCGCCAGAAGTGCGATGTGAATCTCGTATCCCTGTCTGATACTATGCTGACTGGCACTCCGTGAAGTCTGACGATCTGCCTGAGATACATCTCTGCTAGCTGCGTCGTCGACTGTCCAACTCTAAATGGAAGAAAGTGTGCCACCTTAGTAAGCCTGTCCACAATGACCCAAATAGCATCTCTGTCTGCCGGAGATCTGGGTAATCCAGTCACGAAATCCATGGTAAGTTGCTCCAATTTCCATTCTGGGATCGGCAAGGGTTGAAGAAGTCCAGCTGGCCTCTGATGTTCAGCCTTGACCTGTTGGCAAACCAAACATCGAGAGATATACCGGGCTATCTCTCTCTTCATACCATTCCACCAAAAGTATTGACGAATATCTCTGTACATCTTCATGCTGCCTGGGTGGATAGAATACTGCGAACTGTGAGCCTCTGCCATAACTTCCTGTCTGATATCTCTACTGGGTACACAAAGACGCGTGTCGTGTCGAAGTGTACCATCCTCATGAATACATAACTCTGGCCTTCTCCCTGCCTCGCACTCTGCTCTGAGCCGCTGAATCTTAGAATCTGTTAACTGTGCGATCCGGATCCTCTCAACTATGGTGGACTGAATCTGTAGGCTGGCCATCAAGGCCACATTGGAAGGGAGGACAACTTCTATACCCATCTTCTGAAGATCCGACAATAACTCTGGTTGCGTCGTCAGGAAATAAACTCCGGCTCTCCGGCTCAACGCATCTGCTACAACGTTGGCCTTCCCTGGATGATACTACAAATCCACATCGTAGTCCACCAGTAGCTCGAGCCATCTTCTCTGCCGCATATTAAGATCCTTCTGGGTGAAAACATACTTCAGGCTCTTATGATCAGTAAAGATCTCCACTCTATCTCCGTACAAGTAGTGCCTCCATAACTTAAGTGCAAACACTACTGCTGCTAGCTCCAAGTCGTGGGTCGGGTAATTCTTCTCATGATCACGGAGTTGACGTGATGCATAAGCAATTACCTTCCCATGTTGCATCAAAACACATCCCAATCCTCTGCCTGAAGCGTCGCAATAAACTGTGAATCCTCCGGTCCCATCTGGAAGGGTGAGAATGGGAGACGTTATCAAACCTCGCTTCAACTTCTCAAATGATTCCTGGCATTCTGTTGTCCAAATGAACGGCACATCCTTGCGGGTCAACTGGGTCATCGGCGCTGAAATCCTTGCAAAATTAGAGACGAACCACCGGTAGTAGCCGGCCAATCCAAGAAAGCTACGAACTTCTGCCACTGAGCTGGGTACTGGCCATGCCTCGATAGCCACAATCTTCTAGGGATCCACTTCCACTCCTCCTCTGGTAATGATGTGACCCAAGTAAGAAATGCGATCGAGCCAGAACTCGTACTTACTGAACTTGGCGTACAACTGGTGCTCTCTGAGAATCTGGAGGACAATTCTGAGATGCTGCTCGTGCTCTGCTTTACTCTTGCTGTAGACCAGGATGTCATCAAGGAACACTATCACAAACTGATCCAAGTAAGGCATGAAAATACGGTTCATGAGGTCCATGAACACTGTCGGCGCATTGGTCGCTCCAAAGGGCATAACTAGAAACTCCCAATGCCCGTACCTCGATCTGAATGCCGTCTTCGGGATGTCCTGCTCTCTGACTCTGATCTGGTGGTATCCTGACCGCAAGTCTATCTTCGAGAAAACTGAAGCCCCCTTGAGTTGATCAAACAAGTCATCTATCCTCGGGAGAGGGTATCTGTTCTTGATTGTCACTGAGTTCAAGGTACGATAATCAATACATAGCCTGGACGTACCATCCTTCTTTTTCACAAGAAGCATCGGGACTTCCCAAGGCGATCCACTTGCACGAATGAATCCCTTGGTCCTGAGTTCTTCAATCATCTTGTACAAAATATCCAACTCTGAAGGTGCCATTCTGTAGACTCGCTCTGCTACTGGTGCTGTTCCGGGGATCAAGTCTATGGTGAACTCGATCTCCCGCTCTGGTGGCATCCCTGGAAGTTCCTCTGGGAAGACATCTGGAAACTCTTCAACTATTCGGGGCAACTGCACTGCTGCTACTGCCATCCGCAATACTGGGGGAGAAGGTTCTACGGCGCCTCTGGAAAATGAAAACTCTGGCTCTCCGGGAATACTAAAGACAACTCTGCCAACATGGCAGTCTATCCTATCATAATGGTTCCTCAACCAATCCATGCCTAGGACTACATCATAGTCTGCCATAGGGAACTCTATGAGCCTAGCGGGAAACTCTCTACCGCTAACTATGATCCGACACGAGGAAAACACTCGATCTACTCACACAAGACCATTACCAGTAAGTATATTGAGCCTCACTGATAATGACTCGGGCTCCAATCCTATCCATGTCGCGAATCGTGCAGACATGAATGAATGCGATGCACCAGAATCAAATAATACAGATGCTGGAAAGGTGTTAACGAGAATAGTACCAGCCACTACCTCACCTGGTGCAACTTCTTCTTCCATGGTCATCATCATAGCCTGACCTCTAGCTGCGGGTCCCCTCTGCTGGAAACCCCTCTGTCGGTTCTGTGCTGGAGCCTGGGTGAACTGCTGCTGGTTCTGCTGTTGAAAGGCCTGGGCCTGAGGCAACAATGGCCTCGGGTACTGCTGCTGCTGCTGCTGCTGGACTAAAACTTGGGCTGGTCCTCTCATCGAAGAACTAGAAAGGTTGGATGATGATGGACCTCCCCTATTCGGGCAGGTCCCTATCTGGTGGTCTGCTCCTCCACAAGCCAGGCACAATCTCTGTGCCCTACGACACTCTGCCACTACATGGCCCGGCATCCCGCAATGAGAACGTCCCACTGCGGAAGACTGCTTCTGCTTCTGCTGCTGCGGGTACGTCGGGGTCGAATGCTGAACCGACGTCACTGAGGCCGTCCGCCTCGGAGTTCCAATGGTTATACCCCTAGCTGTCGGGGCTGGAGCTGAAGATTGGTGCATCTGTTTGTGGGACCGCTTCCTGCCTCCGGTCCTGTCCACAATTCTCTGGGAGGTATACTCATGCCTCCTTGCTACCTTCAACACTGCATCGAACGTCTGGTGCTCGAACTGCTCCACAGCCAATAATATCTCTAAGTGCAGCCCTTGCTGGAACCGCTGAGCCCTATCGAACTCGATCGCCACCAAAGTGGGGGCGAACCTACTCAGCCTGGAAAACTCGGTCGCATAGCCATCGACCATCCTGCCTCCTTGCTTCAAGTTGGTGAATCTGGTCTGCAGGTCGTATCGTGCCACCGTATCGAAGTATTTTGTCTGGAACCTCTCTCTGAACGTCGCCCAAGTGACTGGTGCCGCTAACCCCATGGCCTGAGCCGCCCACCAATCGCGAGCCAAGTCTAACAACTGTAGGCGTACCACCGCCACCTTCTCATTCTCAGGTGTCCTAGCTGCTTCTAGAACCACCTCGGTATCCTGAAGCCAAGCGTCCGTGGCAATCGTATCTTCACTGCCGTCAAAGAAGGGAGGGTTCAAGCGCTTGAAACTGTTGGCCGCCTGATTCCCTTGGGGACCTCCTCGGTTTAGTGTATCATGAACTTTCTGGTGCAAGGCGTCGCCTCGACGATCTTGGGATGCAAGCAGTTCTCTGATAAGCCCTACCAAAGGTCCCTCATCCTGTCTAGCTGGTTGAACGGGCGGAGCTGCCTGAACTGGAGGTTCTGAGCCTCCGGGAAACATAATTCGGGAGGCTACTCCAGAGTGCTGAGCTTGATCTTCCTGGCGCTGGAGTGCTTGTCGAGCTTCCTCTGGCTGGTTGGCAGGTCCGGGAGTAATACCGCTGAAGAAGACGACATAGGGAACAATAAGGAAAGGACCAGGACCGATCAATGATACAAGCAATGTGATCAGGTCGAGATTCTCATGGATTTGAAGATACGAGCAGAGATCAAGGACGAATATTGTTTGAGACATCTATTCGGTAAACCCTCACATTTCTTGAATGCCAAGACCTGCATGGGCCACCACTTAAACCATGTCACGCCCCAGAACCAGAATACTAGAGAGCGGGGACAGACATAGCCAGCTACGTATATTGAAATACAATACATCTCAACTATACGGTCACGGCTGTCTAGATATGAGGGTTTACTACAAGCCAGCAGTCTCTTAAGGTCAAACCTATTGTCTCAATCTCAAGCAATTAACAGAGTTACAAGATGTTAGAGCATCAAATATATATATATATATAAGGCGTCCCAAATATTACATATCGGATGATCATGAAGCTAGTCGTACAAAATGATAGGACTAGCAAGAGTTCGGTCATACATGATCAACCCTAGGATTTGTTAATCATGTTTACAGCCCATAGGCAGACAGTAAGTAAATGTGCATCGAGCTAACAGGTGCTCATCGGCTAAACGTCTCAAAAGAATAAATTTACATATAAGTGGGTAAAAACAAAAAGGGAAAACTCACTCGTAGCCCGGGTTCCGTCTAGTGTTCACCATTGGGCTGGAAGCTTGGTAGATCCTCGGGAGCTGCTCCGAAATCTGGCCACACAAAACCAGCTGGGTCAAACCCCAGAAAGAGCAAGTGCCACAAGGAGGCCACAAATAAGAACAAAAGCCAGCATATCAGAACATAAGAATAAAAGAAGTACAAGTAGTAAAGTATACAGGGCGATAAACGACTAGGGACGTGGAACCATTCTGGGAGCCAGGTTACAATCCTTAAACCAGACAAGGACCGGGGTTGTAACCCTTCACCTGAATAGCTCACTGTCTCTACTCATTTATCGTTAAGATAAGTAAAACAAACATGCTCAGGAGATAGCAGGTACTGGAGCTAGACAAGACTTAGACAAGGCTGGATACCATCCATTCGCAATCGGCCAAGCAAATACTACGGCTTACTACTTTAACTAACTATGGTTATCACAAAGCTAATTACTAACAAGATGCAAGTGAGAATTCCAGTCCCAAGCCCTGCAGACTATCCAGTTATCCTTCCGCGGGTTGAGAGTTATAGGTGGGTACACTGCCCGGGAGACAAATGTACCCTTAGGTGACTTAGAGGGTACAACACATGACAGTGTGCTGGAAATGTGCTCTACTCGTCGGCAAGCTACAAGTCCATTAAGGCGCCCAGATAACGAGAGTGCCTGTGACTGGGAATTCTCCATGTTCTAGTTTGATCTAATCATTAGCCTAGTCCAATTTAGCGCGAGTCCCTGGCCGTGGTACCCAGAAAGTCACGTCCTAGACATGATGCAAGACAAGACAAGGGGATTGTACAAGCAAGCAAGTAGGAACACCCACGGTGTCAAGTTGATTATACGAGTCAAGTTACAAGTTACAAGTCAAGTCAAGTCAGGAGTGCGCCGCCACGGGCCACTATCAAGTTATCAAGATAATTCATGTCAAGGTACTGTCAGGAGTACGCCACTACGGGTCACTGTCATGTCAGGTTGGTCATGTCAGGAGTGCACCACTATGGGTCACTGTCGTGTTATGCTAGTTCCTTGTCATACCATGCCGTGTACAATAGTCATTCCAAACATATTAAGTAAAATCAAGTTCATGACAAAAGGCGTAAGGATATAAAATGGACGTAAAATATCTAATAAAATACCAATATATATAGGACTATAGAAGAGCCAAGGAGGATCAGGGATTGGGCTGCGCAGGGTATGTACTGCGCATGGAAGAGCTGCGCAAGAGCTGCCTTGCGCAAGGGTTACCTTGTGCAAGGGTAGACTGTACAGGGGTGGATTGCGCAAGGTTGGATTGCGCAAGGGTGGATTGCGCAAGGGTGGATTGCGCAGAGGTGGGTTGCGCAAGGCTGGCATGCGCATGGATGGCTTGCGCCAGCGCAAACCAGCGCAGCGCAAACCACTGGCTGAGGTCATGCGCAATCGGCCCTGCGCTAAAGAGCACAGGTCGGGGGTGCGCAACCGGCCATGCGCTAAAGAGCGCAAGGCAGAGGGATGTTCTTCCTGGCCGAGAGCAGGTCCAAGAACACCAAGAACTTCAATTCTTCATAACTTTGTCAAATCAAAACCAAATCTAGATTTTCAAAGGTCTAACTTGAGTAAAATCGAATTCTCTTCCACATGGAAGCATCAAAACATGCAAAAATCGAAGTTTAATAGATCAAAACCAAGGATTTTCGAAAATGGTTAAAACCTAGATCTAGAAGAATGAAAGCTCCAAATCACAAAATGTCAAGTTCTAAAGTTGTTCTCCATGGCCTAATCTAGTTAATGGACAAATAAAATGTGGTGCTCATTTGATGGCAAGGTGCACTTGCCTATGGATTGGGGAGTTGTGTGGAAGAAGGAAGAAGAAGAAGTTGAAAGAAATTAATGGAGTTATGGAGGAGAGAGAAGAAGTTGGTGGGTTTTAATGAGGGTGGTTGTGATGGAATGGAGGTGGAGAATAGGCTAAGGTATTCCACTCATGATGAACCAAACCAAATCAAACCAACTCCACAAAATAAAACCAAGCCATGGTCCAAAACCCATTTACGAGAACCCGAATCCACAAGTCGAGAAAATAAAATACGTGCCAAAAATTAAATTATGAGTACAATTACAAAATACAGGAAATGGGGGTGACATTACGCAAAGTGGCTGTAAGGGGTACGGACTTGCCAGGTTTGCGAGCTTAGTGGTGGATCGTCAGAGGTTCTTCTGATCCTGTGGCTATCTCGGTATGAGCTTGCACATCTCCTTCACCAAGGCGCCTCTTCGACTTTTCGTATAAGCAGGAATCTGAATAGTAGGATTCGACCCCTTTGAAGGGATCGATGTCGACAAATTCTGTCCTCACGAAACCGTATTTGTCGACATACTTGAAGCATTGGTGCAGCGTGGAGGGCACAATCATATAATCGTGTATCCAAGGGCGCCCCAAGAGGATATAGTAGGAAGTGTCCGCGTCTATGACGTAACAGGTTACTTCTGACTGAAGATCGCCGATTTGGCACTTCAAGCGAATCTTTTCAATTGGATAGCTCCTGTCCGAATTGAAACCACTGATGGCGGTGCTTGTTGGTGTCAGGCGATGCATAGGAATGCGAAGATGGTATAACAGACCCTTTGGGATGATACTTATGGAGGAGCCAGGATCAATGTGCATCCGATCCACCTTTACGTCGCCGATGTATCCAGTGTAATATAACGGTCAATCATGCAGGTTGGTTTTGATGAGCATGTCCTGTGGAGTGAAGACGATGTTGGGCATCGCTCCCGTGCAAGCGCTGTCTTGGAGATCTGCAGGCGGGCTCTCTTCCGTGAGGTTGACCTGAGCTAGATATGCGTCGGCGTTCTGGAGTGCGTCGCTCAAAGCCGTACGAACATCCTTAGAGAGTCTCAGGAGCTCGTATAATGACAATTTGGCTGGTGTGTTGGCCAATTGTGCCAAGATGTCGAAGTTGTAGGGCCTCTCCAGCCCCTGAGGTGCCTCTTTTTGGATGGATTTGTCAAAGCGAGTCTCCTTCGGCCTAGGCTTGTCGGTCGTTAGAGGTTGGGAAGGTCCCGGAGTGTCAGCAGTGGCCGGTTGATGCTCTTCCGCCAATTTATCTGGTGTAGGTTGGATTGAACACCAGACCGAGTGACGACAGCTGTGGCTTCTTCGACATCTACCGAGATTGTGCGACAGGATCTGACCTTTCTACCATTCTTCCTGCCAATAGGGAGTGGTACGGACTGAGTTACTTCTGGTACCAAATCTCGATGGACCCATATGACCTCCCCTCGTGACGTGGTAAGAGGTACCAGACCAGTAGCCTAATCTCGAGGAGGTGGAAGATTAGCAATCTCCATTGTCGCCCGAGGGATGGGTACCATGCCGTCTTGAGTCTCTGTTGGAGGGAAGCTGCCAAACTGTACAGACACCATATTGGCTGCCACGGTTACCTCCTCGAAGTTAATGGCCAGAGCCTTTGAATCGATAAGATGTTGGATGTATCGCTTCAGTTGGTAGCAGTCGTGTGTAGCATGGTGGACGTAGCGGTAGAAATGGCAGTACTTTGGGCTCTTCATTTCCGTCGGTCGAGGTTCCCGTCTTGGTGGAGGGAGCTGGATTCTATCCCCTTGTATAAGCATATCCAAGATGGATTTGACATAGCCGTCTTCGAAGGAGTAGGTCATTTGTGGCCATTGCTTGTCTGCCGGTTTTGACTCGGGTTTTTGGGTTGTGTCGGCCACCATAGCCTGCTTGCCCTTGTTGTCTCGATTGTTGGAGGAGCTACCCCCATTGTTGTTGTTGGCATTAGGACGCCTGCCCTTGTCCTCTCCCTCCGAGATGTGCAATCCCAGTTGGTGAGCCTTCTTCAACCTGTCTTCGGCGCTAGTGGCACTGATGATAAACGTCTTCCAATCCTTAAATTGACTTTCACCCATCCAGAGGCTGATTGTTGGAAGCAGTCTCTTTTGGCAAATTTTAATTAAGGAGGAATCCGGATTACCGGACGGCAACTTCATGGTGGTTTGGCGGAACCGCTCAATATAGTTCCTTATCAGCTCTTTCTCCCCTTAAACGACGTCCATGAGGGTGGACATTATGATGTCCTGTCCTACTTCGTAGAATCTCTCCAAGAACATGCGCTTGAAGCTGGCGAAGGAGTAGATGCAGTTGTCTGGCAGGTTACGGTACCAGTCGAAGGCGACCCCTTCCAATGCCCCGATGAATAATCGTGTAAAGATGGCATCGTCGTGGGGTAGATGGTCGGTAGTGACCTCGAAGTAAGTGATATACTGGCTTACGGAGGTCTTCCCATCATATGGATTGATGTGGAATAGTTTATACTTTGGTGGGAAGGGAATATCTCTCCACGCTGCGGGATACGGTTGTCGTATCCTGAGATCTTGGTAGTTTTCTCGAGCGTAGAACATGGTTCGGAGCTCCTGGACCTCTCGTCTTGCCTCCCTGGCCTCGTCTGCAGCGGTAGGAGCCGACATTTCAGGAAGATTATTGCCCGGTTTTGGTGCCGCTGAGTTTGAGTTTGCATTGACTGTGAGACCCAAGTTTGTTTGGCCAGACGTCCCTTCTTGCAGAGTAGGGAGGGCTGCTTTGATTTCGTCCACCGATTTGACCAAAGTGCACAGTATGGCCTCCAGAGTGTCGATGTGTTGGCGATCACTAGGACCATCTTGGTTGCTGTCTGTCATGAATACCGTCCTCATATGAGGAGAAGTGGAAGGGACGGTGGATGACGTACACTCCGAATCATATCCCTATAATGAGAAGTCATCGGGGTATGTGGGAATGTCTTCCTCTGGTTCGGACTCAGAAGGAACAGTACCCCCAGCTTCCGAGTTTGCCTCGTCTTGGGAATTTTGGATGTCCTCGGGGACGTTGGGGTTTGCTGCATCTAATGGAAGAGTTGTTTCCCCCAGTTCGTCTTCTTGGAACATCGGATTGTCGTAGAGGTTCGGAGGAGTGCTACCCCCAGTTCCAGCAACTCCCAGTGATGCGGACGATGAATCTCCCACTGAAGCAGATTTCGTCTTTGAACGGGTACCTTGGAAAACTCCAGTGGTGGGCACCCGTTTAGACGACAGTTTCTTAGTCATAGTGGTTAAAATCTTCGGGCTGGAAACATTTGTCTTCTTCCCTCTCCCATCGGCAAGGATTTTCTGAGCAGAGTTACAGGAGACGACGGGAAGTGCCTCATCTTCTGAACATGGTTGTTGCAGTCTTTGGAAGACGGACTACCGTTCTTCTCGTACCGTTCAGTTATTGCAGCAGCAGTTGACGATGACTTGGGTGCAGGAACATCCGTAGGAGGACTCTTTGCACCCCGAGGCCCCTTCTCTTTCCTTGCGTTTGTGGAGGATAGCCTCACGGAAGTCAGATGGGTCCGGAACGACCATATTTGCTCCCTGGATTTCTTTTGGGAACCATCCTGTCCGTTTGCCTCTGAGGGCTGGACTCGAGTGGTTCTGTTCAACTTCCCATCAGAGGCCCGCATAACAGTATGTGGAACGTTCGGATGGTCAGAGGTTGGGTCAGCGGACTGAGCTTGCCAAGCTCGCGCTACCCTAGACTTCTTCACTCTAGTGCGTGAGGGCACATAATAGGAATAGTCTAAGTGGTGCTGGAGAGAGTCAGACATGTCTTCTCGGGAGCACGAGAGATCAGGACCATAGGAGAGACGGTCGAAGACTGAGCCGCGTGGAGCAGGCGGCATGCGGCTAGAATCAATGATCTTCATGCGGCTGGCAGTCGTAGCCGCATGGGCTTTCTTCATGCGGTTGGAAGTCTCAGCCGCACAGGTCTTCTCCATGCGGCTGGAAATCCTGGCCGCATGAGTGTTCTCCAAGCGGCTGGAAATCCTGACCGCATGAGTGTTATGCATTTGGCTGGCAGTTTCGGTCGCATGGAGATTATTCATGCGGCTGGCAAGTTTGGCCGCGTGAGTCTTGGTCTTGCGGCTAGTGCCTTTGTTCGGCTTCTTCCTGGAGCGCATAGAAATACTCTTTTCCCCTGCAAGTCCAGCATCGTAGTGCTTTCCTCTACCGGACTTGGGGACAGCAGAGTTTTCTATGGCTTGAAGTGGGGCCGCATGAGAGTTTCCTTCGCCGTCTTGGGCAGCAGAGAGTGCTTCGTCCAGGGTTTGGGGAGGAGCAAATGATTTTGGCCTCCACTCCCTGCGAGCCTTCTTTGTGCGGGTTCGCTTCTGGACCGGGCCAGCGCTTCCTTCGGAGAGCATTTCTTCGAACACCTACTGGTCGAAGCGGACGACCATCTTCTGTTGCGTGGAGCCAAGTTTGGCTGCATCGGATTGCGTCACCAACTCTTCAGCCGTGGAGAAGTTTGTCCCCACCAGAGTCGCCATCGTGTTTGCCATGAAATATAAAAGAACAGAACAATTATCGGAGGACTGGACTTTTACTTCACAATACAAACTCGCTTGTACAAAGAAAGCCAAGGGACGAAAACCTAGGTACAGCAATCTAAGTACAATTATTTATTTTAGATTCTGGGGGGTGACGGTAGAGGCTCGGGAAAGCGACGGCAGCTCTGCCTTACTCTTTGGACGATCGGATGCAGCCTTGGCTCGGGAAAGAAATGCTCTCCTGATGCTCTCTGTGCGTGCCTTTGTCTCCCTGCTCTCTCTCTCTCTTCAAATCTCTCCAAGTGCTCTGGTACTCTTCGAAAAAAGTTCTTCCAAAAAGTCCTCTTCGCAAGGGAATGGCA
Organism: Iris pallida; assembly: GCA_029216955.1. Taxonomy (NCBI): domain Eukaryota; kingdom Viridiplantae; phylum Streptophyta; class Magnoliopsida; order Asparagales; family Iridaceae; genus Iris; species Iris pallida. Next base: position 7,424,148 of record JANAVB010003200.1, read on the forward strand.
CCTTGCTATTTATAGGAGTGGGTTGCAATCATTAGGGTTTGCAATGATTGCCTCCATGATAAGTTGGCGGCTAGAGATCAGTCAATCTGGGCCATTAATTCTGATCGTAGCAAATCTAGGTAATTAATATGGATTACATCAAATCTCTGTAGGCAATAAATGTTGATTGCCATGAATATTCGCAATTTGTGAGGGATTGCCACGTGTCTAATTTGCTCGATTTGACTTGATATGGGTAATTATGGTGATTGCAACAAATCTGATTTTGTTAGGATTTGTTAGTACCCATAATTCCAGGAAGATAAAACTACCATGTGTCTCAATTGTCGTGAAAAGCGCCACGTGTCTTCACTGGGTCATCTTGGCAGAGCCGCATATGAGTGGGCCGCATGAGAATGAACGGCCGCATGAAGATGGTCAGCCGCATGGGGATGAACGGTCGCATGAAGATGGGCAGCCGCATAAAGGATGCAGCCGCATAAAAATGGGTGGCCGTATGAAGTGGACGGCCGCATATTGATAGGCGGCCGCATAGAGGATGCAGCCGCATGAAGATGGGTGGCCACATGAAGTGGGCGGCCGCATGCTGATCGGCGGCTGCATAGAGGATGCAGCCGTATGAAGATGGGTGGCCGCATGAAGTGGGCGGCTGCATAAATACAGCAGCCGCATGCCTCGGGACTCGGTGGATTCTTCCAACTTTGAAAAGATTTTCTCTTCCCTAGGAACACGCCTTTATGTCAGTCATTATTGCGCCTTTATGTCAGAGCTGTCATTTGTCAGAGCTGTCATTTGTCATAGCTGTCAGCCGTCAGGGCATTAAATGCAGCCAAAGATGAAGGGAAAAAACTGTCGAAGGCAACGTGGCTCTCGGTCTATCCGAGCCGCATAGACGTTTGAGCCGCATGGACCCCTGAGCCGCATGGTCTCTCTGAGCCGCATAGAGATTCTTTGTCGCATAGACCTTTCTTTATTCTTTTCCATGCTTCTACAATGTCGTGCTGTGGAGTGAATTCTCGCTCGTGCCAATACCCGCTTCAGAAAGAGCTGTGAGTCTGAGAGGGGAGTGCTGTGGTGGCAGACTTTGATGGCGACTGTATTCAAATCTTCTATCCATAGTCTCTCCTCTTATGACGATTACACTGTGAAGTTGAACCCCAGAATAGATCAGTAGGTGTTTTTAGTTCAGCATATGTAATCACAAGCACTTTTTAACAGATCCTTGTAATTAGGAAGCATGATTTAATAAAAAGAACTTTCTTTGAACTTTTTATCAATTTTTTGTGAGTTTGTCTTTTCTGTTGGCATGCTTGACTGCCTGCGCTTCTGTAAAGCTGGATTGGTAGCAAGAGCACCGACCTGCGTCGTTCGTCATCTGTGCCTTTGTGAAGATGGGTGGGTAGCGAGAGTACCCACCTGCGCTTTGTGTCACCCTGTGCTTTTTTTTGCTTCTATAACGGCTAGACAATAAATGTACTGGACAATAAAATCTGGAAAGGCATGACAATACATATCATGGCATGTAGGGAAAATCAATAAGAAAACATATCATGATATGTCAAAAAATCAAATAGGAACTATATCATGGTATGTAGGAAAAATCAATAAAAGATAAATACATGGCATAAAACAATTTATGTACATATATTAGTGTCAAGTATATATAGGGTGTAGAATCATTCTCTAACTATACAAGGTCATCTAATCATGTTAAGAGTTCATTACAGTCGAAGAAAATATCAAAAACGGACAAAAACGAGCAGAAACAGGCAAAACAGTCTAAAACAGCCTAACCGGATCATCCGGTGGATTATTGCGGATTACCGACGGATATTTCGAGTTGTAATAGTAAGTTTTGTGAGCAAATCCGGATGATCCGACGGATTTTCGCGGATTACCGACGGATTATTCGAACTGTCACAGAAAGTTGTTTTTTGAAAACTCCAAAACTTATTTTGGCCATAAAACTTCGTTTTAAATCGAAATTCGGATTTTCAAAAGTCAAAATCGCATGAAATTTAATTCCCTACAAATGGAAGTATTAATTATCACAAATTCAAATATTTGATAGATAAATATCTCAAAAAACTCAAAACTTATATATAGAAACTCATATCTACGCAATACCACCGATCAAAACCAAAAGTGCTATATACTAAACATGTTAACAATTTAGAGAAGCATATTATAGAACAATAAAACTTTAGTTTCTATGGAAAAATAAAAAATAAAGCACGGTTATATCACTTTTGAGCAAGTTGTACTTGCCTAGGTTTTAGCAACCAAGCCTAATCTTCCACTCCACCACAAAGAGGGGTATAAAACCATACTCTAGGCCTCAAGGACAAGCTTTTCCAAGCTTGAGGAAGAGGAACGAAAAAGAAGTGTAATGGAAGAAGGAAATAAAAGAGCGAGGAGAGAGAAAGTGAGAGGGTATATATAGAAAGTGTGAATTAATCGTGATCGTTGGATTGTGATCCGCGTCACGATCTAAATCAATCTTGGCCATCCAATGAAAATCAAGTATCCATTGGATAATAGGGTGCATCTACACTATTCACGAAAATATATAAATACTATTCATCAAAATATCTAAAACACTATTTACGAAAATATTAGAAACACTATTTATGAAAATATCTAAAATATAAAAAATATGTCCGGATGGTATGCCGTTGGTATACACTGGTATACTGGCGGTATGCCGGTCAAAGAAAAAAATCTAAAATTCGAAAAAAATTTAAAACGTTCCAAAAACCAAGTAAATATGAAATACAGTACAACATACGTATCCATATATAAACACCGATACTGTGAGACGAGTCTCACATTTCGAAATACTGGTTTCGACATGTAAACGGCTAGAAGATAAATACGACACATCGCACACTTGGCAAGTGTGCGACGGCTATCTTTCCAGATTATACCAGTAGGGGTGATTCCAGCATGTTTAGGAATATTTACATGTCTACTCGAGTATTTTTTTGTCCCGACTAGTACAAGTGAATCCATATCCCGACACGTAAATCAAGTACAAGTCTAGCCAAAAAGTTAGTGATGCCAGTATGTGATTCCAGTAGGTAATTCCAAAAATAGAGGCCAGACATGTAAGATGCATGTGTCGCAAGTTAATAAATCCAGAAATACCAATCCGTGTCATGTCAGACAATTAGGTAATATTATAATAGAAGATGATCATAAGAATTATCAGATAATAGAAACTATCCGAGAATGTGCTCTCCAGTCATCCTTGTAGCGCACCGTCCCGCTCAGTCAATCGGAGGAGTCGAAACACTGACGGCGTTCGGCCTTAGCCTTGCAACGGCTGCTTGAAGACTCGCTCGGTCGAGACGACTCCTCATTCAGGTAGGATAGTTTCGGTAAACTTGCCTCATCTTAGCCTTCACTTAATAAATTACATATTTTTAACTTGCACAAGTTAGGCTTGATAATAAAAGAGATGCATCCATAAAGCTAAGATAATAATCCCGACGGGTCAAAATGTGTTAGAACATGGAAAAAGGTCCCAAGGTCTGCTTAATAGTTTGCTCAGCGTGCTTTTCAAATGACACTCGATCCTTCATCTCGTGGCTTGGGAGAAGTAAGTTGGCCTGGGGTTGCTAAGTTGCCAAAATGCTTGAATTAGCCTAAGTCATAGGCATCGCCCATGTGAATGCTTGATAAAGCATGCACGGTCCCGTCGTCCAAGGCTTGGCATAGCCTTCGCATATTCCGTGGGTTAAGTCGTATAGCACGGCTTGTGGCTTAATTCTAGGCACCCAAGAGCTTAGTTGTTCAAGTCGACCCCGTGCATAGCACGTTTCCTCGATGTGAAGTATGGCGTAGCCTATGCTCATCAAGTCGTTGTCTGAATAAGTTAGAAAAGAGTTGTGCTGGGCTATCAAATTCATAGCAAGCACTGTTCCCTATTTTTTGCGGTTGCCAAGTCACATAGTCCTACGAGAACAAGGCTCGCCATATAAAGTATGTGACTTGAGCGATAGCGTCGTCTAGACAATAAGGTCTGTCTAAGACATGAGCCATGGTGGGTTTAGTGAAAAGCATGCCACGGACAAAGGAAGTCCACGCGACTGGTTGTCGCCGAGATCGGTCCCGCTACTTGGGAGTCTCGATAAGTCTCGACCAGTCTCGTTCACGAGATCGGTCCCGCTACTTCGGAGTCTCGATAAGGAAGCAAACGAGATCGGTCCCGCTACTTGGGTGTCTTGATAGAAAGAAGGAAATTATATTCATGATTAAGGAAGGATTTGATAGATCGAGTTGAGTCTTACATGGTCATTGGACAACTTACGCGCAAGGATAAATTCTTCGAACGGTCCTGGGGCACCGGATTCGTGTCAGCCTAGAAGGAATTACAGATATTGTACGTCCTTCATCGACGGTACGACTCGATTGAAGTGAACCGTTACAATATAGACTGTGGATCATTCGGTGGGAGCTCGTACCTCGCCACGCGAATGGTCACCGTATGAAAAAGATCCAAGATAGCTTGACATTGCTAGTGACGACTCATATAGATGTGTCGGCATAAGAGTGGCTATCCGCATGTCTGCCTTTGGATTGCGTCGAGTACTAGCAGGTTACAAGTTGGGTTAACATGTTATGCTTATAGGAAGCGCTAACCTTGAATCGGCACGGGTTAGGGTGTGTACGGTTGCAACACAATTCTGGAGCCTAAGATTTCGCTGTAGCAAGGACACGTGCTTCGACATGAATGTGGCATCGTCTCGAGTTAAGTCAGGAAGACCCGTAAGGCAAGTTGGTTAAGTCTGGTTGATCTTGGGAGGCACGGCCTCGATTTTAAGGCACGATCATGTGTATCGGCACGACCAGCACGAGTCGTCCCCTTGACGTCGTTGGCACGAGAATGGTCTAGAGGCACATAGAACAAGTGAAAGTCTTGGCACGGCCAAGTTGCATAAGTTTCTACTTGGCGAGGCACTGCCTCGAATATATTGAAGTCACGAATAGAGTATAGCACGACCCTGTCGTTGCGTTGCCAATTATAGGCGAAGATGTATTTGTCCTAAAATTGATCCTAAGGTAAGACTAGCAAGATAATCAAAAAGGGATTAAGCTGCACCAAGTAAAGAAACGTGTCAGTTTTGTATGGGTGGGCAAGGAGCTCACTCCACCAGTACAGTTGAGTACTGACACCCACACAGTTTTCTTGTGCAGGCACAGGTAGAAGCTCGTGGCGTGGAGCTCGCTTGGATACGTCGAGGCATGGAGTTCCTTGGCGATTCGAAGCGTACGTCCGACCGCATGGAGTCAAGACTTATACAAGACATAATGTATGGACATTGCCTTCCGAAGCATCCGCTGGCTCAAGCATTGTATCGAAAGATGAGAGAGAGCAAAGTGACTTATAAAATGAGATAAAAGTGAGCTTGAGAGACTTGTAATCATGGCCTTGCGCCCCATTGTAATCTTATTGTTCAATATCAACAAAGAGCACTTTTGAATAACTTGTGTTTTGCTTCTAAATTTTTGTTGCATATTTAATATTTCTGCTTGGGACTTCTGTGCGATGACCCCGTCGTAGCCGCTGTGATCGACCGTTATAAAACTGACTTGCACGAGCGCAATCTAGGCTCGTACAGCATCACGCCTTAGCGAGGATGATCGCTCCTACGGGAGCGGGGCATGACATAGTGGTATCAGAGCACGGCTTTACGTCCTTGGACTTCAAGTCGAATCTCTTAGTTTTGAAAGCTTGTCATCGATAAAGAAGTGTGCGCTCTCCCTCAAATGTCCCACGGCATGTCTATATAATAAGTCTAAATATTTTCAAAACCTCGTACAAGTGTTCAATCAAACGCATCGGTAGGCGATGGCCTTTGTGCCGAACGGTATCGAACTTGAGTTGATAGAAAATATATGCTAAAAGTTAGCAAGTCGCATGTGTGTCTAATTAGTCCTGCGTCGACATTCGTAAATGTGCGTGCATAATCAGAGTATAGTCCGCACGGGATAGCTATGCACACGGCCTTTTGGCTAAGTTGTACCGTGTGTCGCACACCCAGACTTTATGGTGCAAACGAATTATGAGCGATATTAAGTATCGCTCGATCGGGAACGAAGATACACTTAGAGTGTATATCGATAAAAATGCTATTGAACTAACGCTTAGACGTACACGGAAGATTGGTTTAGATTTTGAGGAATAGTCAGAACGACTTAGTACGTCGAGATGCGTGAATCATAAATATGATTTACATGTAGAATATCAATAGAAATACGAGACTTAGACTATCAAGGCGACATGAGTGATTACGCTAGAGTTTCGTCGAACGAATCTGAAGAATGTATTAGCAAATAATGTGAACGTGATTATGGAATAGATCGAATGGCTCGAATCCTGAGTGGTGTATGCTTCGTCTTGGAAATAATTCGAAAAAATTTGAGGATTAGAGGTAACAACGAGTATGTCGTCGAGACGATGCAATCGCGCAAAGCCTTAGAACGCATCACACTTAGTTGGTCGTGACTTCGAATGTTCCGAATGAGATGTCATTCGGACAACTTGTAAGTGGGTAACGCGAATTAGAACACGATATTGAATCAGGATTCAAAATGATGAATAAAAACAAATATCTTGATCGAGGAAACCTTGAGGATCGTACTTGTGATTCGGATTTGGTCGAATAGAATTATGGTGTATCCATTCGGACAAAAGCATCAGTTGCACGACTCAGAGTTCATTGCAAAAGAAGATCGTCAGGTTACGTACATCATCGATGGTATTGAGGCGTATCAAAGATCGATGTGCGATAACTCGGGGGTACTCCGATTCGAGGAACGATGATCGTATAAAATGTTATTGTTCCGATGGATGCTATACTCAGGATGTTTAAATGTGTCAAAGAAAAGATAGACTTGGCTCAAGGATTCCTAGTTGAACAAATGACGAACAGATTTTCGAACTGAGATCTTGGCTTGGATGAAAATGAAATATTTGGATTGCTTCGACGATAACGACAACGTTGACGTTATTGTCTTATACGAGCACAACTCCAGCCTCGCACATGCGTCACGTCGGATTAGGACGATCACTTCGTGTGAGCGTTGGTATGGTGATTCATACAACGAGGGTGATCGAACTTGCATGGCGTGACAATTTGATTGCTTCGACTTGTGGTTTGACACGAAGGTGGACTCGAGAATGATTAAGTGTGCTTGACGATTGAACTTGAGGATTGAGTAGGTCCAATCCACGTATTGAGAATAAATTAGTCTAGACTCAAGCAAGAGTTAGGCTCCAATAAGAATGATTATCCTGCGAGAATGTGGCATGGTGATTCATGTCCAACGTAGATAATCGAACTTGCGTGAGATTAGGGCATGACAAATTGTTGTGCTAGACGATCTCGTGATCGAATACATGAATTGGTTAGAATGGATATGTGAATTATGTCGACATATCAGAAGGAATAGACTATGCAAATTGGTGATTTGAACGGATTCGAATCTGCGCAACGAATGCCTTGATGCGAATTAGGTGATCATGTTCGAAGTTAAGAAATTGGAGTGATGCGAGCTTGGGTAGAAAATTCCGTATTATCGACTTTGGTTTGACCCTAGGATTGGGGTCAGTATTGGCATTATTGTTGGGGAACTATGATTTCAATCCTGACATTGACTTTAACCTTAAGAAATGGCCTAGCGGTTAGGCGAGACGCCCATGTTTCAAGAGTTAGCATTCAAGGATTGATCTTGAGGATTGGTATGGATGGAATGATTCAAGAATAGGAAACCCTGCTCATGAGATTTGGCTGACATGCATATATTTTAGGGACGTCTGAATATGTGTACGATGCGACTTGAGTGAGAATGACGAATTCTCTATCATGCGGCTTGGCTAAAATATATGTATTTTGGGGACGCCTGGAATGCGTGCACGATCCAACCAAGTGATACATTGAGTACGAGTAAGACTTGAGGAATGGAAAAGTGTCAAGGATTTGAAATCATGTTAAAGGAAAAGACTGATAGTAGTGCGAGCGTGGCTCTGATTGAACAAACACATAGACGGAGTGTGTACGAGAGTCCTTGGATCAAAGTGGTCCATAAGTAAGTACTCAGTTAGTTTCGAGGACAAAATTTTTTCTGAGTGGTGTATGATGTAGTGCCCCGTCCCGCTCAGTCAATCGGAGGAATCGAAATGCCGACGGCGTTCGGCCTTAGCCTTACAACGGCTACTTGAAGACTCGCTCGGTCGAGACGACTCCTCGTTCAGGTGGGGTAGTTTTTGTGAACTTACCTCATCTTAGCCTTTACTTAATAAATCACATGTTTTCAACTTGCACAAGTTAGACTTGATAATAAAATAGACGCATCCACATAGCTAAGGGAATAATCCCGACGGGTCCAAATGTGTTAGAATATGGAAAAAGGTCCCACAGTCTGCTTAGAAGTTTGCTCAGCGTGCTTTTGAAATGACACTCGATCCTTCATCCCGTGGCTTGGGAAAAGTAAGTTGGCCTAAGTTGCTAAGTTGCCACAACGCTCGAATTAGCCTAAGTCATAGGCATCACCCGCGTGAATGCTTGATAAAGCATGCACGGTCCCGTCGTCCAAGGCTTGGCATAGCCTTCGCCTGTCCCGTGGATTAAGTCATATTGTACGGCTTGTGGCTTAAGTCTAGGCACCCAAGTGCTTGGTTGTTCAAGTCGACCCCGTACATAGCACATTCCCTCGATGCGAAG
>JANAVB010003200.1:7437876-7532876 GCA_029216955.1 Iris pallida
AAGGATACAACCGATACCGATATAATACGGTCGATACTAATCCGATAAGGCCAATACCAATCCTATACGGCCAATACCAATCCGATACGGCCAATACCAATCCAATGCGGACGATACCTATCAGATAGGACGATCCCAATTCGATAAAGCCAATACCAATCCGATGCGGCCGATACCAAACTGATAGGCCGGGACTAATCTGATACGACCGAAGCTAATAAGAAAGAAACGTGAAGCAGAGCTTCATATTCTAAACATCTTCTTTCTTCATTCTCAGAATCTCATGGCTTCCTCTACTAGAGCAAAATATAGAACCAAACGTGAAGCAGAGCTTCATACTCTCTCTAGATTCCTTTTTGATACTCATAGGAATGGTATGATACCGATTTCGATATTACCTATTTTGATATCGATACTCATAGGAGTGTTCTGGTACCAATTTCGATATCGATACTCATAGGAATGGTCGATATTATCAATTTTGATATTGATACTCATAGAAATATCTGATACCGATTTCGATATCAATACTCATTAGAATGGTCGATATTACCAATTTCGATATCGATACTCATAGGAATGGTCGATATTACCGACTTCGATATCGATACTCATAGGAATGGTGTGATATCGATTTCGATACTGATACTGTTAACCTTGGTTGTTACAATTAGGTACTAAATTAATTTTTACTTGTATTTACCCAATATATGGTACATGGTGTAGAATTGGTTTGAACAATGAGTCGATATTTAGTTGACCATTCGTGGATGTACAATCGGCAACATGACAACCAGATTGGTTTGACGGATGATTGCAAGGCGGGCGTCGAGAAATTTTTGCGATACGCCAGTAGCCAACCTTATTTCATGGACGGAAGGCTCATAAAGTGCCCTTGTGTCAATTGTCGTAATATACCATTCAGAAAGGTAGATCTCATGAGAGAGCACCTCTACAAAAAGGGTTTCGTACCGAACTACAATGAGTGGACGGCTCAAGGAGAACCTTTGGTTCCGTAATATCAGTCCTCCTTTAATACGGAGGTGGGAGACCCTACTCTTGGAGACCACTTCCAATATCGGCATCGAAATTTGGCACGTGATGGTATTTGATGCGGCTTGTGCCGGTCCAAGTTTTAATCCGGAGGATCCGAATCTTGTTGCAAAGGAATTCTATGATGTGTTCAACCATGTCGATACTCCGTTATATCCGGATTGTGATTCTCATTCTGTCCTGTCGGTAGTGATGCAGTTGTTGAACCTCAAGTCTGATTTTAACTTACCACAAGAATGCTATGATCGGATAATTCAGTTTGTTAGAGAGTTGCTGCCAAAAGGAGCGATGGACTTGCCAGAAAACTTTTAGAAGTTGAAGATGATGATACAAAAACTCGGATTAGGCTACGAAAAGATAGATTGTTGCCGAAACGGCTGCATATTGTACTCAAGGAAAACAATGATAAAGATTAATGTATTTTTCTGTCATGAACTTTTCTGTCACGAGGACTGGTACAAGCCCATTCGGGGCAAAGGAAAATCAACTGCACAAGCAAGGTTGTGCCCCTATAAATACATGCAATTTTTGCCGATCACAAAGAGGCTACAGATGATGTATATGTCCTCGAATACTACAGAACACATGACATGGCATAGTAAAGGGCGGAAGATAGATGAAGGAGAATTATCTCATCCATCTGATGGAGAGGCATGGAAGCATTTTGATCGATGTCATCCTAGATTTGCTGCAGAGCCTAGAAATGTTTGGCTGGCTTTATGTTCTGATGGATTCACTCCTTTCGGACAGTCGGGGGCTCAGTACTCTTGTTGGCCGGTAATTTTGACCCCTTACAATCTGCCACCGTGGATGTGCATAAAAATTCCTTATATGTTCTTGACACTTATCATACCCGGTCCAAAAATCCAAAGAAGAATATCGATATCTACTTACATCCATTGGTGGATGAGTTGAAACAATTATGGCAGTTCGGCGTTCAGACGTATGATATATCGATGGAGTAGAATATTCAGATGAGAGCGATGTTGATATAGACCATTAATAATTTCCCAGCATACAGAATGTTATCTGGGTGGAGTACTCATGGTATTATGTCTTGTCCGATATGTATGGAAAAGAGTAAGGCATTCCACCCTCATAATGAAGGAAAAGCTTTTTATTGCCATTGTTAGTTCCTTCCTATATCCCATCCATGGAGAAGGAACAGGGACGCCTTTAGAGCTGGTAAACATGAACTAACTCCTCCCTCGTTGAGATTGACTAGAGATATCGTTTGGACAGAGGTAGAGGATTTCCGACTATAAAGGAAGATCCGAGATCAGGCCATCACTTAGAAGCATTCGGACATAGCCATAATTGAACGAAGTGAAGTATCTTTTGGGACTTACCTTATTGGAAGGACAAACTCATAAGACACAATCTTGATGTCATACATATTGAGAAAAATGTATTCGATAACATCTTCAATACGGTGATAGATATCAAGGAAAAATGAAAGATTGGTGGGCTGTATGCAAAACGGTCCAAGTGTACTACACGAGTTATCCTAGTCGACGATGCACTACTCGTGATTGGTGGACTGTATGCAAAACTAAAGCAAAAAATACATATAATATTGCAGATCAAGCATAACAGGAGGATGAGGTAGTCATGCCTCAACCAACATATATTAGTTTAGCCGACGTTGAAGACATGGAGGTTGACATTACTGTAGAGGATGATATAGTTGACGAAGAGCTTGACATAGAGGATTTACCTCATGTAGAGGAGGAGTCTGAAATGGATGTATCGGATGAGGAGAAAGAATTTGAAGATGAAGGTGAAAGTGGAAGTGATAGTTAAAATGAAGAAGATGAAGATGAAGAAGATTCGGATTACGAACAAGAAAAAGAAGATTAGTACGTATTACCTATTAGATTTGTATTGATTATTTGTATCAACACACCTTTATTTAATTTAGAGAAAATTTGAGTGGCATCCCACTTTTTTATGCTTATTTAAGGTGCACCCCACAAGTTTACATGAATGTATGACACCCTCCACTTTTGACGGTTTCAGTCCAAAACGAACGGTCAACCCCTTTGACCAATTCTTTTGGACAAAAATACCCCATGTCTATTGTCCTCTTCGCCATGTCAACTATTTGTCTCTCTCCGCCGTGCTCGGCCCCCCTCTACAGCGTCGCTCGGCCCTCTTCCATCACCACCACCACCACAACCTTCACCATCACCACCACCATCTCCACCACCTCTTCCATCACCACCACCACCTTCACCATCTCTATCATCATCTCCACCACCTTCACCATCACCACCACCACCTAAAACACCACTACCACCAACAATACCCCCACTCTCGCACGGTGGCAGCAGCGGTGCACGGCGGCGCACGGTGGCAGCACCGATGCGGCGGCGAGCGATGGAAGCAGCGACGACGGCGACGGCGGTCAGGGAGGGGTCCGGCGAGGCCGGTAAAGGGGGAGAAGTGCCGGCGTGGTCGAGAAGGGGGCCGTTGAGGCCGGAAAGGGGGAAGAAGTGCCGGCATGGTCGGAGAGGGGGCCGACGAGGTCGGGGAGGGGGGAGAACTGTCGGCGAGGTCGGAGAGAGGGAAGAACTGCCGACGAGGTCGGGGAGGGTACCGGCTCAAGGATCGGGTAGGGGCATAACGAGCGAGGGTATTTTCGTCCAAAATAAATGGTCAAAGGAGTTGACCGTTAGTATAGAGCCTAAAAATCAAGTTGCGCCTTGAATATAATGATCAATGATCAATTTGTGCCCCAAAAATCAAGTTGCGCCACTGATATAAAGCTCAAAGAACAGACTGCGCCACCGATGAGATTGTGCCCGATATTAGACTGCACCCAATCTTGTTTGTGCCAAAATCTACGTGGCATCTGACACTTAATGGTCATCATTACCTGACAATACTTACGGATGACACAACAGTGAACGAGAAAAATCTCTTCGAATCTCATGAATTGTGTCGCTCAAGAGAAGTTGGTGGACAGCTGTCCTATACACTTCGTGAGCTGCGCCCAGGCGCAATCTAAACAAAATTCTTTGTTGCGCCTGGGTGCAACCTGAATGACTTTTGCTCAAAAGCTGCCACGTGTGTAGGCGCAACTCAGATCAAGCGCAGTGGCACTTGTCGACAGAAGCTCGCGCAACCTGATAAAGTTGAGACAACTTACATTCTAAAGCAGGATGACGTGGCGTACATGCCACTAATCTCTCAAGACGTGTCTACTATCCTGTACACGACCATGCGTATCTCAATCTTATGATGCCACGCGTCTAAATACAGTTAGTACACAATTGACAACTGAATGAAAGTTGGCACAACAGAAGGTTGGCGCAACCCAGTATGGTGCAAGCCAGCCTCGCGTACATCAGAATAACTGCTAAAACAGTTATTTCCTGAACTCTGTAAATAGAGTTTCCAATCATCATGAGATAGACAGAAATAAAGAACTCTGGCAAAATTGCTGCTACATTCTCTAGAGGCTATAGTCTTCAAGTTCACATAGTCCAAGGGATAAAGTGATAATCTTCTGATCAGATTTCTCAGGTTGTATTTCCCCAGAATTCTTTGTACTTTGTACTCTTTTACAAGTTTGGAATAAGAACAAATTTTTATTTTGTTTTTTGCAAACAAAATGACGACTCTGCTGGAGACGACTTTCTCCTCCGACGAGAAAGTGACAACTCAATGTGACATTGCGTCGATCGACAAGACGCAGAAGACTCTGGTTGTTCAAGTCAACCAGACAGCCTACGAGAATATGATCAACACCAAGAGCAACAAGCGCACGGTGGCTATCGCCAAGAACAGGACTGTATGGACCCCTAAATCTCCCACAATTGCTGTTGCCCAGGCGCTACTTGAGTGCTCAATGACCAAGGCACAATCCGCCTCAGTAGCTCCAGTACAGCCTGTCTCTGTTGCTAGGGCGCAATCTGCTCACTCTGCTGCCCATGCGCAGCCTGGTAGTATCTTTGCTTCCAAGGCACAGTCAGTCCAAGCTACTGTCGAGGCACAGTCTACTAATGTTGCTGCCAAGGCGCTACCAGTAGTCTGTAGGACTATAGTGCAACCCAAGCAATCTGCTACTTCGGCACAACTCAAGGGAACTAGTCTTTTGGCTATACCCTCTTCTAATTCTCAAGTTCTGAACTTAGAGAATTCATGTCCTAGTGCTAACACTAGACAGAACAAAGGAAAAAGTCCTATTGCATTTTCTCAATTGGCACAATCTATGCCTAAAATGATCACACAACAGAACAAAAGGAAACGCTTCTTAGCTAACCCTGTTCAAAATAAAGAAAAGCACCCTTTGGTCTTTCCTCAAACTTCTCTAGTCTATGACTCAAAGGAAGATATATCAGATTCTATTCATGTAAATAGAGGTCCTCGAATCTCTGATACCGGAAAGAATACTGATCAGAGAGGTATCTTACCTACTCCTATGGGGTCTGGTCAAGACCTTCCTACCTTACAAATTTCAAGATCCAAGCAAGAAAAATCGAAGGTATCACAAACAGAGACACCGGGAACGGAATTTTCATATTTACGCGCTTATCTCAATAGGCGTCAACCAATATCAACTTTGGCAAAACGCAAGAACCCTATGCCAAAGGCCAATCTGCACCAAAAGCCAAAGTTTGAAAAGAAAGACCCATCTACCTATGCTAATGAGTTGAGTACATCTTTGTACAGTCAAGGAACTAAACACCTGAAGAATAGAAGACATGTTCCTAACATCATTAAGGAATATGTTCCTCCGACTTCTTCTCATCATGTGGTTGTAACTGATCTCTGGCAACGTCTTACACAAAGGCGAGAGAATACGAGAATATTTTCCTCACCTCCAAATTGTGCTTCAAATTGCCACTGCCTACATGAAGTTGTCATCAATTGTTGTTGCCAATCGACTCGACGATATGTCTTCGATCGTCTGAACTATGCTTCAACTCCTGAACGTATAATAGAAGACGAAGATGAACTATTATATGCTTCTGTTAACATGACTTCTCAAGGCACTGGGGGTGGGAAACGTCCAAGACGTAATGCATCCCGTAATCCCAGTCAACAATACTTAGACCAGATCCATGCATCCAATGAAGGTATCTTTTAATACACTAGATCGAGAAATCGTTATTTGATCTAAGGTGTCTTTAATCAAGAAGATCTCCCTATCACTCATGTGGGAGAGGACTCTCTTTCAGAGTTTGATGCAGATAGTGAAAGTTCTGAACAAACTATCTCATTAATAGCAGCAAGAGAAGTGACAGCATATACCATTACGGAAGATCAAGATGCCTCTACGTCAACCAGTCAAGAGCAACGAATTGTTGCACTAGAAGACAAATTAAAAACCATGGCAGAAATGGTTACAAGCATGCACACCATAATGGTAGCTCAACATACAGTACCTCCGATTGTAAACCCTGTTACAAATCCTGAGCTTATAGCATCTTCTGTACCTGTTAGTCTGGGGGTACCAGCCCCTCAGGTTGCTTCTATGCCAACTCAAGTTGATCCAAGTCAGTCTGGTGCTGGGGGTGGTAATTACCACGTTGTTCCTCCCCCTAATACTTCTAATCAGCCTACCAATTCCCAAACATCAGGGGATGCAAATGAAGCTCTAAAACTTCTGCGCACTCAGTTTGAGGCTTTCAAGCAGAAGGATAGCCTACGAAGATTGGGCATAAAGCAACCATATCCTACAGAGTGGAAGAAAGTTTTATTTCCTCCTAAGTATAAACTCCCAACTATTATGTTGTTTGATGGTAGCACTTCTCCAAGTCAATACATCAATTATTTCAAAGTGAAGACTGATCAATTACAGCCAAATGATGCTCTCCTTACCAGAGTGTTCGTTAGTTGTTTAGCCGGTACAGCATATGACTGGTATCGTAGCCTACCTGATGGCTGTATCACTTATTTTGCTGGTTTCAAGCAAATGTTCTTGGAACGATTTTATGAGGGAGTCAACGACATGACGATTTCTGCCCTCATTAAAATTAAACAGTGGCACAATGAATCCACAGAGAGTTTCATTGAAAGATTCTGCCGAGAGGCACTCAAAATGCCTTTAGGTACTCCATCTGTTGTAACAGTAGACACTTGCAAATCAAACTTGTTGCCTATTATCAGTATGTGGACGGGATCTACACAATTCCAGGATTGGCCTTCTTTCATTGTTAATGCATAGGCGGCAGAAATGAGTGCCGAAAAGTTCAAGCAGTTAGGAGTCCAGATGACTCATCCTAACCAAGATGAACATTCTACACCTAGGGGTAGTAATCGCCAGAATAACCGCAAGAATAAAGAAATATTGGCCATCAATCTTAAAGGCAAAGAGTCTTTGGCTTTCAATGTTACTCAAACGGCATTCACCCCATCAGCACCACTGTAAAAGTCAACTCATCCAAAAGAAGAGTATTCTTTCGACGAATATGATACTTTGAGCATCTTTGATTGCTTGATCAAAAGCAATAAGCTTCAACTTCCAGAGGCAAAGTGACCAGAAGAAGTTGATAAAATTGATCACCCTAAATACTGTGTTTATCACAGATTCATAGGGCATCCAACCAGAGCATGTTATGTGCTCAAGGGCAAAATCCAGGAGTTGGTCAACTCTGGAGTAATTACTCTACAGCAGGACGAGAAAATGGTGACTGCTAAGGTGGTTTCTCTCCAATTCGGTGATTTTCCACTACAACTCTTACAAGATGGTGCTGTCCCCATTCAAAGGACTACTCTGGAAATTATGAATATCCTACCTCCTCAAAATGAAGGTCTTGTTCCGATGTCAACTGACAGAGGAGAGATTATGTGGATTCATCCAGATCTGGTGGCAGAATTTGAAACACCTTCCTCTTCTAAGCAAAAAAAGCATTCCAAGTCTAAATCCAAGAACTGTAATATGGTATCCTTTGAACCATTAGCAGAAGAAAAAAACCTAATGGGCACTAGATCTGGGAAACCCTATCTTCGGGAGTATTCCGAAAATCAAGAAAACCCTGCTCCATTTCCGGATGCTCTTCCTCCATCATCTTCTCCTGCTGAAGATACACCGTCTACATCCTTGCCAGTGGTCGAGCCATCTCCTCCTAAACCAACATCAGCAGACAAGGGAAAGCAACCTGTTCGCTTTGATAAAGCATTGAAGAAGTCATCATCTCTTGGACTTGAAAAGCCTTACAATTTTAACATACTGGCTCAATTGGCTAATACTCCGGCAAGATTGTCAATCTTTGAACTTTTACGTCTCTCAAAAGAAACTCGTGAGATGTTAAGCGAAGCCTTGATGCAGGCTGACACTTGTTTGACTCTTCTCAAGAAGCCCAAAAAGGAGCCAGTCAGCTATGTGGACACCATGAAAGTTGACCGTATTCTGATTGATCCCGGGTCTGCACTTAGCATCATGCCAAAGTCCTTATTGGACGCTTTGAAAATCCTATTACATAATCTTTCTACAACTATCACTACCATCCTGGGATTCAATCTAGGAAGAAGTGAACCTTTGGGGAAGATACGCCTAAAACTTTAAATTGGCAATCTTCGTACAAAAGTAACTTTCTATGTTATTGACAATCATGGCTCATACAATACTTTGTTGGGAAGGCCATTCCTCTATGAACACAATATTGTACCCTCTACGCTTCATCAATGTTTCAAATATGTGGATGGTAATGGAGAAGGCCAAAAAGAGGGTGCAGATCTGAATCCTTTAAAAGGAGTTGAAGCATATTGCAACGATTCTCGTATGTACAAAGAGGAATTCATGAAGGTGGTACTAGCAATGGACACAAATGAAGAACAGAAGAGTATACATAATGATACTCTGGTGATTCCATTCAAAGGACGTACCTTCTGTCCTCATTCTTCCCAACCACTGACTATCTATCTACCTTCCTATGAGAAGCGACCTAAAGGTGATAGTCAGGAACAAAAGGAGCTCATCTCTTCTGAGCTGCTTGTAATCGATCTTCGTCGCAAGAAGCTCCCTCCTCTTTCTCATTCTTCTTCTCCTCCTCTTGTCATCAATCTGACTAAGCCTGCTAAGGCTAAAGTCCCTGTTGTAAATGATGGTGTAAAAATCAATAAAGCATCTCCTTTGCAGTATACTGATGTCTTTTACTATACTCAGTGTTATCTGGATATGCTAGATAGCTTTAAGCCACTTACAATAGAAGTCGTATCATCTCGACGAAGCATGGTATCACTGGATTCAATACAAGGGTCGTACTTCTTAGTACCGTCTCGAAAGAAAGATGAAAAGCCTATATTCTTCAACAGAAGAGAAGAACCAAAAATTATGCTCCATAATAATAATAGAGATGATACAGGAAGACTACAATTACGACGCTATAGTCCACAATCCAAAGCCATCATCCGTAAAATAGGCTATGATTTCAGAACAGGTCTCAACAATGGTAAAGGAAGGCGAACCCCTCTTCGTATTGTTGTTCCAAAAGGAAAATCACAACAATATCACAGTAAAACGAAACGAGGACTAGGTTATATGTCACTACTTCCAACTCCATAACCTTCTGAATCTGATGAAGAAGAACGTTCAAACTTGTCACCCCCATTTCCTGTATTTCGTATTTGTACTCGTAATTTGATTTTGGCACGTATTTTATTTTTTCGACTTGCGGATTTGGGTTCTCGTAAATAGGTTTTGGACCATGGCTTGGTTTTATTTTGTGGAGTTGGTTTGATTTGGTTTGGTTCATCATGAGTGGAACACCTTAGCCTATTCTCCACCTCCATTCCATCACAACCACCCTCATTAAAACCCACCAATTTTTTCTCTCTCCTCCATAACTCCATTAATTTCTTTCAACTTCTTCTTCTTCCTTCTTCCACACAACTCCCCAACCCATAGGCAAGTGCACCTTGCCATCAAATAAGCATCACTTTTTATTTGTCCATTAACTAGATTAGGCCATGAAGAACAACTTTAGAACTTGATATTTTGTGATTTGGAGCTTTCATTCTTCTAGATCTAGGTTTTAACCATTTTCGAAAATCCTTGGTTTTGATCTATTAAACTTCGATTTTTGCATGTTTTGATGCTTCCAAGTGGAAGAGAATTCGATTTTACTCAAGTTAGAACTTTGAAAATCTAGATTTGGTTTTGATTTGACAAAGTTATGAAGAATTCAAGTTCTTGGTGTTCTTGGACCTGCTCTCGGCCAGGAAGAACATCCCTCTGCCTTGCGCTCTTTAGCGCATGGCCGATTGCGCACCCCCGGCCTGTGCTCTTTAGCGCAGGGCCGATTGCGCATGACCTCAGCCAGTGCTTTGTGCTGTGCTGGATTACGCTGGCACAAGCCATCCCTGCGCAAGCCAGCCATGCGCAAAGTAACCCCTGCGCAATCCACTCATGCGCAGTTGACTTCTGCGCAGTCTGTTTCTGCATAATCCACCCATGCGCAGTTCACTTCTGCGCAGTCTGTTCATGCGCAATCTGCCCCTGTGCCCTGTGCCCCTGCGCACTTGGCACCCTGCGCAGTACATACCCTGCACAGTCCAACCCCTGACCCCCCTTGCACAACCCACTTGTCTATGATGAATTGTTTATTTCTTTAAGCTTGGCTCTTCTATAGTCCTATATATATTGGTATTTTATTAGATATTTTACGTCCATTTTATATCCTTACGCCTTTTGTCATGAACTTGATTTTACTTATTATGTTTGGAATGACTATTGTACATGGCATGGCATGACAAGGAACTAGCATAACACGACAGTGACCCGTAGTGGTGCACTCCTGACATGACCAACCTGACTTGATAGTGGCCCGTAGTGGCGCACTCCTGACAGTACCCTGACATGATTTATCTTGATAACTTGATAGTGGCCCGTGGCGGCGCACTCCTGACTTGACTTGTAACTTGTAACTTGACTCGTATAATCAACTTGACACCGTGGGTGCTCCTGCTTGCTTGCTTGTACAATCCACTTGTCTTGTCTCGCATCATGTCTAGGACGTGACTTCCTGGGTACCACGGCCAGGGACTCGCGCTAAATTGGATTAGGCTAATGATTAGTAGGGCTGCAAACGAGCCAAGCCGAGCCAAGCTTTGGTAAGCTTGAGCTTGGCTTGACTATAATTAATCGAGCTCAAGCTCGAGCTCGAGCTTGATAAAAATTTTATTTTAGAGCTTGAGCTTGGCTCGAGCTTGTTTATATTAAGCTTGAGCTTGGCTTGGTTTGAGCTCGAGCTTGGCTTGATAAGAAAGATTGATTCAAGCTTGATAAACAAGCTCGATAAGCTCAAAATCAAGCTTGTTAATTAGCTTGATTTCAAGTTCGTTCAACTTTATTTCAAACTCATAAAGCTTGATTTCAAGCTTAACGAGCTCGATTTCAATTTAGTTAAGTTTGAATTCAAGTACTTGTAATATTAACAATTTAATTATCAATTTTTAATTAAAAAAGTTCCTTATTATCAATTATTAAGGCCATATAAATATATAATGCACATATATATATATATATATATATATAATTAGAATTCAATAAAGAACAAATGAGCTTCTAAACAAGCTTCTAAACGAGCTTCTAAACGAGCCAGCTCGCAAGCTCATAAACGAGCCAGCTTGCGAGCTCAAACGAGCCGAGTACTTCTAAGCTTGAGCTTGGCTTGTTTATTAAACGAGCTCGAAAATGAAGCTTGAGCTCAGCTTGTTTAGTAAACGAACCGAGCTCAAACGAGCTTTTATCGAGCCGAGCTTCGAGCAGCTCGCGAACGGCTTGGCTCATTTGCAACCCTAATGATCAGATCAAACTAGAACATGGAGAATTCCCAGTCACAGGCAATCTCGTTATCTGGGCGCTTTAATGGACTTGTAGCTTGCCGACGAGTAGAGCATATTTCCAGCACACTGTCATGTGTTGCACCCTCTAAGTCACCTAAGGATACATTTGTCTCCCGGGCAATGTACCCACCTATAACTCTCAACCCGCGGAAGGATAACTGGATAGTCTGCAGGGCTTGGGACTAGAATTCTCACTTGCATCTTGTTAGTAATTAGGTTTGTGATAACCCTAGTTAGTTAAAGTAGTAAGCCGTAGTACTTGCTTGGCCGATTGTGAATGAATAGTGTCCAGCTCTGTCTAAGTCTTGTCTAGCCCCTGTACCTGGAACTCTTGATCATGATTGTTTTACTTATCTCTAACGATAAATGGGTAAAGACAGTGAGCAATTCAGGCGAAGGGGTACAATCCCGGTCCTTGTTTGGTTTAAGGATTGTAACCTGGCTCCCGGAATGGTTCCACGACCCTAGTCGTTTATCGCCCTGTGTACTTTACTACTTGTACTTCTTTTATTCTTTATGTTCTGATATGCTGGCTTTTGTTCTTATTTGTGGCCTCCTTTGTGGCACTTGCTCTTTCTGGGGTTTGACCCAGCTGGTTTTGTGTGGCCAGATTTCGGAGCAGCTTCCGAGGATCTACCAAGCTTCCAGCCCAATGGTGAACACTAGACGGAACCCGGGCTACGAGTGGGTTTTCCCTTTTTGTTTCACCCACTTATATGTAAATTTATTCTTTTGAGGCGTTTAGCCGACGAGCACCTGTTAGCTCGATGCACATTTACTAACTGTCTGCCTACGGGCGGTAAACATGATTAACAAATACTAGGGTTGATCATGTATGACTGAACTCTTGCTAGTCCTATCATTTTGTACGACTAGCTTCATGATCATCCAATATATAATATTTGGGATGCCTTATATATATATATTTGATGCTCTAATATCTTGTACCTCTGTTAATTGCTTGAGATTGAGACAATAGGCTTGACCTTAAGAGACTGCTGGCTTGTAGTAAACCCTCATATCTAGACAGCCGTGACCGTATAGTTGAGATGTATTCTATTTCAATATACGTAGCTGGCTATGTCTGCCCCCGCTCTCCAGTATTCTGGTTCTGGGGCATGACAAAACTCTTCTGATTCTATCTCATGGGATTCTGATACCAGCATCGGTCATGTTCATAAGGTGATAGTATCTTCTAACATGGTGTCCGTCGAATTCTCAGAAGATGACGAAAGTGACATTGAAGAAGCTACTGAAATGGACCCTTCGGCACAAAGGATGGACAATCAGTGGGAACTTCATTTTGAACAACGAGAACCACCTACTGAGGATCAACTGGTCCAAATCGATATTGGAGAGAAAGGTGCATCACGACCAATCTTTATTAGCAAGAATATTCCAGAGGATGATAAACACGAATTAATTCACCTTACTCGTGAATACATTGACTTCTTCGTCTGGAGTTACGAAGATATACCGGAATTAGATTCTCAAATTGCAACTCACAAGCTTAACATTTTACCGAATGCCAAACCGGTCAAACAACAACAACGACGATTCAAGCCTGAAATGATGGATACAATTGATGATGAAGTCAAAAAGCTTATAGCTTGCAGTTTTATCAGAGAAGAATAACATCCTGACTGGGTGGCCAATGTCGTCCCTGTCCTGAAGAAGATCGAAAAGGTTCGAGTTTACATAGACTTTCGGGATCTCAATGATGCTTGCCCCAAAAATGAATTCCCTCTCCCAATTACTGATGTTATGATCGACAATACATGTGGATTCGAACAAATTTCTTTTATGGATGGGTTTTCTGGATATAATCAAATTCGGATGGATCCTGAAGATGAAAAACATACTTCGTTTCGTACTCCTCGGGGTGTGTACTGTTATACGGTCATGCCATTTGGTCTTAAGAACGCAGGTGCAACTTACCAGCGGGCTATGAGCACTATCTTTCAAGATCATTTGCGAAAGACTATCGAATGCTATGTTGACGATATTTCTGTCAAAAGTCGTCTCAAAGAAGATCACATTCAAGATTTAAGAACTATCTTCAATCTAATGTGCCAGCATCAACTCAAAATGAACCCCACCAAGTCTTTCTTGGGTGTCTCGATTGGTAAGTTTCTTGGCTTCGTCATTACCTCTAAGGGTATACACGTTGATCCCGAGAAGATTAAAGCCATTCAAGAGATGTGTCCTCCATGCAACCTAAAAGAGCTACGAGGATGCCAAGGTCAACTTGCGTACATCAGGCGGTTCATTTCGAATTTATCTGGACGTTGCAGACCATTTACTCAATTAATGAATAAAGGTATATCTTTCGTTTGGACGGAAGAATGTCAACGAGCATTTGATGACATAAAGCGGTATTTAATGAGCCTACCGGTTCTTGTACCACCGATCTCAGAATACCCTTCTTAATGTATGTCCGGACAATAGATCATTCATTGGAAGCTTTATTGACTCAGAAGAACAAGGAAGGTCATGAACAAGCATCTACTATCTCAGCCAAACGAAGATTGGAGCTGAACATCGTTATAGCCCAGTGGAGAAGGAATATTTAGCCTTAATGTTTGTTATTCAAAAGACAAGACATTATATCATAGGCCAAACTATTCATGTCATATCCCGAGTCAATCCTCTTCGAGTTCTAATGAAGAAGCCAAGCACACTTAATTCTAGGCTTGCCACATAGGCCATATTGCTAGCACAATATTGTAGAAGCATGGAAATGAACAGAAAATCCTATGCGACTCAAGACTAGGAGAGTTTCATGCGGCTCAAAAGTTCATTAGAGTTTCATGCGGCTCAGAAGTTTCCAGCGAGCCACGTGGCCTTATGCGGTTCAAAATGTCCTTCACAAACTGGTCGTTATTAATTTATGCCGCTGGCTCATTTAATGCCCTAATGCGAAGTGACAGCTCTGACACGAAGGTTTGACAGCTCTGACATAAAGCTGCAATGATGACTCTGGCTAATGGCGTGCTCTTAGGGAAACAAAAAAATCTCTATAGCTGGCACGATCTACCGAATTCCAAAGTACTTCATTCCATGCGGCTCTGACACGTGGCCATCCTTATGCGGTTCAGTTGGAGGCTACCCCCATGCGGCTGCTACTCCTATGCGGCTCGGATCATGGGGGCCACCCCCATACGGCTGCTACCCCTATGCGGCTCAGATCATAGGGCCACCCTCATGCGGTTCAGATTAAAGGGTTGCTATGCGGTTCAGATAAGGCCACCCTTATGCGATTCTGACACGAGGCCACACTCATGCGGCCCAACTGTCACGCCCCAGAACCAGAATACTGGAGAGCGGGGGCAGACATAGCCAGCTACGTATATTGAAATGAAATCCATCTCGCTATACGGTCACGGCTGTCTAGATATGAGGGTTTACTACAAGCCAACAGTCTCTTAAGGTCAAGCCTACTGTCTCAATCTCAAGCAAATAATATAATCACAAGATGTTTGACCACCAAATATACAATAAAAGGCGTCCCAAATATTACATATCAGCTGATCATGAAGCTAGTCGTACAAAATGCTAGGACTAGCAAGAGTAAAGTCATACATGATCAACCCTAGGATTTGTTAATCATGTTTACAGCCCATAGGCAGACAGTAAGTAAAAGTGCATCGAGCTAACAGGTGCTCGTCGGCTAAACGCCTCAAAAGAATAATTTTACAATAGAGTGAGCGAAACAAAATAGAAAACCCACTCGTAGCCCGGGTTTCGTCTAGTCGCCACCATCGGGCTGGAGGTTCGATAGATCCTCGGGTGCTGCTCCGAAATCTGGCCACACAAAACCAGCTGGGTCAAACCCCAGAAAGAGCAAGTGCCACAAAGGAGGCCACAAAATAAGAACAAAAGCCAGCATATCAGAACATAAGAAAATAATTACATAAGAAAGACAATTATTAAGGAGAAACCTGGTAGGTGATATACGATGAGATAACCATGGAACTCTTCAGATAACCAGGTTACAACCCGTAAACCAAACAAGGACCGGGGTTGTAACCCTTCGTCTGAACGGAACTTGGTTTCTCCCACCATTTATCGGCAAGATAAAATACAAGAAATCAGGACCTGCAATTAATCATGATTAAGGTAAAGCACGAGTAATCATGTCATGTCATAACCTTGTACAGGATCAGGGCAAGACAAGCGGGACTAGACTCCATCCAATCAATCACGGCCAAGCAAGTACTACGGCTTACTACTTAACTAACTAGGGTTATCACAAGCCTAATTACTAACAAGATGCAAGTGAGAATTTCTCAGTCCCAAGCCCTGCAGACTATCCAGTTATCCTTCCGCGGGTTGAGAGTATAGGTGGGTACATCGCCCGGGAGACAAATGTACCCTTAGGTGACTTAGAGGGTGCAACACACGACGGTGTGCTGGAAATATGCTCTACTCGTCGGTAAGCTACAAGTCCAATTAAAGCGTCCAGATAATGAGATTGCCTGTGACTGGAAATTCTCTATAAACTATACTTTGATCTAGTCATTAGCCTGATCCATATTCAGTGTGAATCCCTGACCGTGGGAACCAGGGAGTCACGTCCTAAACATGATGCAAGACAAGACAAGTGGATTGCACAAGCAAGCAAGCAGGAACACCCACGGTGTCAAGTTGATTATACAAGTCAAGTTAGCCGTCGTAACAGCATCAAGTCAAGCCAGGATTACACGTTACAAGTTACAAGTCAAGTCAGGTACAAGTCAAGAGTACGCCGCCACAGGCCACTATCAAGTTATCAAGTATCAAGATTAATCATGTCAGGGTACTTGTCAGGAGTGCGCCACGACGGACCACTATCAGGTCAGGTTGGTCATGTCAGGAGTGCACCACTACGGGTCACTGTCGTGTTATGCTAGTTCCTTCTCATACCATGCCATGTACAATAGTCATTCCAAACATGTTAAGTAAAATCAAGTTCATGACAAAATGGGCACAAAATATCTAATAAAATATCAATATACAGGGCTATAGAAGAGCCAAGCTTAGAGAAATAAAACCAAAACTCCAAGAGCCAATGGATTGCGCAAGGGGTCAGGGGGTTGGATTGCGCAGGAGTCAAGTACGCCAGGAGCCAACTGCGCAGGGGTGAGCTGCGCAGGGTACCAACTGCGCAGGGGTGGATGGCACAGCAGATGGATTGCACTGGATCAGGTTGCGCAGGAATGGATGGCGTAGGATCAGATTGCGCAGGGACGGACTGCGCATGAGCAGACTGCGCATGAACGGACTGCGCATGAGCAGACTGCGCATGAACGGACTGCGCATGAGCAGACTGCACATGAATCCATGCGCACTCGGGTTGAGCGCAGTTCGCCAAGAGGCAAGCTGCGCGGTCGGAGCTGCGCTAAAGAGCACACGTCGAGAGAGGGGATGCGCAGTCCAGCACTGCGCTAAAGAGCGCAGGCTGCAGGCTGCTACTCTAGGCCGAGAAGGACACCAAGAACACCAAGAATTCAAATTTTCATATCTTTGTTAAATCAAAGCCAAATCTAGATTTTTAAAGTTCTAACTTGAGTAAAATTGAATTCTCTTCCACATGGAAGCATCAAAATCCACAAAAACACAACTTAAATAGATCAAAACCATGTAAATTCGAAAATAGGGAAAACTTAGATCTAGAACAATGGAAACTCCAAATCACAAAATGTTAAGTTCTAATGTTGTTCACCATGGCCTAATCTAGCTAATGGACAAATAAAAAGTGGTTCTCATATAGGTGATGGTGTTGTGTAGAGGAAGGAAGAAGAAGAAGAAATAAATGAAAATAATAAGGAGAGAGAAAAGTAGGTGGGGATTTATGATGGTGGGTTGTGGTGGAATGAGGGTGGAGAATAGGTTAAGGTGTTCCTCTCATGATAACCAAACCAAACCAAACCCTCTCCACAAAATAAACCAAGCCATGTAAAAACCCAATTACGAGAACCAAAATCCGCAAGTCAAGTCAATTACGAGTACATGCCAAAATCCAAGAAAATAAAATACAGGTCCGAAATACGTATAAGCATGATAAAATACGTATTCCGAATATGGGTGTTACACCATGACAGTCCTCCATGCGGCTCGCAGCAGTTGGGACACGTTGCGGGAGCTGATCGAATCTCAATAATTTATATTTATTGTAGTCAATGAGGGATACGTGGCGGGAGCTGATCGAATCTCAATAATTTATATTTATGAAGGACACGTGGCAGGAGTCGATCAAATCTCAATAACTCAGATTTACTGTAATCAACATAACCGTCCAGATTTGGTCAAATCCTAAACAAATCAGATTTATTGCAATCATTATAATTATCCGGATCAATTCCCAACAAATGATACAGATTTGTTGCAATCAACATAAAAGGAAGATCAGGGCAAATCTTAACAAATCCTTGGCCGCCCTCTGTTTAAAATATAATCATTGCAAACCCTAATTATCATACCCTACTCCTATAAATAGCAAGGTGCCATTCCCTTGCAAACCCTGGACAAAAAATAAAGTGGAGACAGAGCAGAGAGAGCACAGAAATATACGTATAAGGCCAGACATAGAGAGGTCCACATTCGAGCAGGAGCATTTCTTCTCCGGAGCCAGGGCTACGTCCGATCGTCCAAGGAGTAAGGCTGAGCTGCCGTCGCTTTTTCGAGCCTCTACCGTCACCCTCCAGAAAAACTAAACAATTGTACTTAAATTGCTATACCTAGGTTTTTGTCCCTAGGCTTTCTTTGTACGAGCGAGTTTGTGTTGTGAAGTAAAAGTCCAGTCCTCCCATAAAACTGTTCTGTTCTTTTATAATCAATGGCAAACACGATGGCGACTCTGCTGGGGACTAACTTCTCCACGGCTGAGGAGTTGGTGACGCAATCGGACACAGCCAAATTTGGCTCCACTCAACAGATGCTGGTCGACCGGTTCGACCAGCAGGCATTTGAAGAAATGCTCTCCGACGAGAGCGCTGGCCCGGTCCAGCGGCGAGCCCGCACAAAGAAGGCCCGTAAGGAGTGGAGACCCAAATCATTCGCTCCTCCCTAAGCTCTCGAAGAAGTACTCTCTGTTCCCCAAGATGGCGAAAAAGACTCTCATGCGGCCCCACTTCAGGCCATAGAGGACTCTGCTGTCCCCAAGTCCGGCAGAGAAAAATACTACGATGCTGGACTTGCAAGGGCAAAGAGGAACTATGTGCGGTCTAAGAAGAAGTTGCATAAGGGCGCCAGCCACATGAAAGCTCATGCGGCCACAGAAGCCAGCCGCATGCAGAAGGCTCATGCGGCCAGAACTTCCAGCCGTATGAAGGAGGCTCATACGGTCACGACTGCCAGCCGCATACAGACTGCTTATGCGGCCACCACTCCTAGCTGCATACAGAAGGGTCATACGACCGCACATGCCAGCCGCATGCAGACAGCCTACACGGCCACCTAACCCAGCCGTATACCATCTGTAGGAACGATATAGTAAAGCGTAATACTCTAAGGGGGGTGAATAGAGTTGGCAGCGGAATAATGCTAATTAAAAAATGTTAGCAACACAATCACAGTATATAATCACAGTTGAAATAATGTAAAGGCAGAGTTCAGAAAGCAAACGCAAAGACAGCGATGTATACTGGTATCCCTCTGTTGAGGACTAATCCAGTCGGTAGAACTCTTGCTACAAGTTGAATCCACTATAGGAAAAATCGCAAGCTTTCTTACGAAGTCCTTGCAACTTCTACAACGCGAGCTTTGATACGAAGAACTCGTCCAACTTCAAATGTGAAGAGGTGTTCTTCAATCAAGCCTTCTGATTACAATCTCTCAGAAACTTCTAGACCGTACCGCACTGGCAAATCGACTAGAGGATTGTAACTGGCTTGGGATCTGAAAATGAAAGCTCTAGAAAACTCTTTGGAAGGCAGAAAGCTTTTTAGATAGAGAGAAGATTGAAAGTGAATGAGTGAATTGAAATGATCAAAATCCATCTCTATTTATAGGAATTCCAAAGGGAGAACTCTGTCAGAATTCGGGCAGAATTCGGGCAGAACTCGATGAGCAAATCTCGGTCAAATCCGCAACCGCAGGAGGACCAAGTTCCAGAGAATTCAAAAATCAAACAGCCACCAACCGAACTCTGGCCGAACTCTGGCCGAGTTCTGTCAGGGTTAGGTTAGGGTTTTAAAATAGATTTTTGGTAAATTTTTGAAAACCTGTTTGTAAATATTTTGATAGGTCATTTTAAAAACATTTTGAACTATTTTGGGGATACCCTATTTGCCAGTACGACTCGGTGTACAACGTATTCCTAGACTCAAATAAAGTGAAAAATTACATTGCATAGGAAGTACAGACTCAAGTAGGCAAACAGATCTTCAGTCTTGAACGGAGTGAATATCCAATCTTGCTTATGTCTAAGAAGCTGAGATGTCCCAACAAGCTTCGTATATCCAGACAGAGTTTTGATCAATTATTAAAATCAGGTTGACCATATGACCAATGGGCCAACAATCTCCCCCATTTTGATAATTGACAAACTATGAATGATATAACATTAAGCTTGTTCAAGCTTGTTCAAAAATATCAAAAAGTAGAAATTGTTCATAACCTGTATTTAACTCAAAAAAAATGTTAGATCATTTTTAATTTTCTCCTCCTTTGTCACTTAGCAAAATAATTGCACAAGAGAAGGCTCCCCCGCAGTAAATGCAGAAGACTCCCCCGCAATCAATGCATAAGTAACAAATAGCGAGAAAACAAATAAAAAAAATATAGTATAAGAATTAGAGATATAGTATCACAGGCATGTAATGTTTCTACAAATTATCATCACAGGCATGTCTTGCTTCAAAAACATAAAAAAAATCTCAGGCATGCTATTTCACAGACAGTTTAAAATGGAGAAGCAGTATAAAGAGATAGTGCTTAAACAAAATGCTGAAATAAACTGAGATGTCATAAATGAAACATCATAAACATGTCCATAAAGATAAAAAGTACTGATAGCAATCTACAAAGTACTGATAAAAAGTAAATAATAAAAACTTGGAATGTCGGAGCATTTCCATGTATACAATAGAATATCACTAATAATCAAATCAGATCTCATCATCACTATCCTCACCAATATCATCAGCAGCGTGGCCAGCATGACCGGAAGTACGAGCATCAGAAGTACCAGCACCAGTAGGATGAGTAGGGGCGCCAGCATAGAACTCACCAACGTAATCCCGAGGTGCACGATACCAGTCATAGACGTTACCTGGCTGGAAGTAGGCATGAACAGCCTCATCCTCACAGCGGTAACCCGAAAAAGCTGGATCTCGAAGGATGGAACCGGCTGAATAACCAGTCTGAGCGAACCGAAGATCAGCCAAGGAGTTTGCCATCGCCTGATAACGGGTGACATCGCGGAACTCACGCTCGCGAGCCATGTCCGTCATCGAGACGTGCAAGGATGATAAATGCTGATGTATGCCCTCAAAAGTTATGGCATACGGCTGATGTGGTGAAGATGGTGCAGTAGGAGGAGCAGGAGGTGGAGATGAAGCAGTCCGGCTGCGACAAAAAAGTTGGAGTAACTTGGGCTCAGAGTCCTGAGTACAAGTCGATAGATCGATCTCGAATCGCTGAAAGATACGAGGGAGAATCATCGCGTAAGAGAGATTTTGATCTCTAGCACGACAACATCCCATCATCTGAATAATAGTCTTAGGGGCAGAAAAAGGAATCCCCTTGATAAGATGGTACATGGCGGACAGCTCAAGCGAAGTCACATCATCCTTGGAAGTGGATTTTGGAAGAAGAGTAGAGTAGATGATGCGATGCAATTCGTAGTTAAACAAGTTCAGGTTGTTAGCCTTGAATTTTCCAGAACGTACTCTGTCAGGTGCACAGAGTTCCGTTTTGAAACTCGTGAGTGTAGTGCCTTCGGGAAAATCGAATTCCGTGATATCAACTAGCGGTTCACCTTCATTGGAAATACCAAGAATCTCCGCTAGGAGGACATCATTGAACTCAATGTCTATGCCTCCAACACATGTGCTCACGTCAAAAGTGTTAACTACGAGATTGCAATAGAATAATCTAATGGCATTAGTAGCTATTGGGAAGCACAGTTTAACAAGTAAGTGTAACCCTAATGCCTCAAATAAGTGACGATGATCAGGGAATACCGTCCATTTAACCGGAGCGCCGCTACATATGGATCGGGTGGAAAAGTCACCGTACCATAATAAAGCTTGATCGAGGGTTTGAAAGAAGAACCCATCGAAAGCGCCGTCGCTCTTTTGGACCGGCGAAAACAAAGAATCCGTGTGAGGATTCGAAGAGGACCCTTCCTCACTATGAGTGGTCTTCTTCCTCTTAGACGGATTAAATCTAGGTGCCATTGAAATAAAAAGCACTAATTTGAAAGGTGGAGAGAGAGGGAGTTATACCTCACGAAAATTGGATATGTTGTAGAGAAGAACGATCTCCGCACGATTCCAAAATTTGGAAGGATTTCACCAAGTAGATAGGAAGCAATGGGTTGGTGAATACCTAGGGTTTAGAGGAGTTTCGGGCGGCTGGAGCTGCTGTTTGAAAGTTTGGAAGCAATGAAAGAGAAGAAGCTCTCGGGTTCTGTATATATATATACACAGACATCCTTAATCGAACTCGGGCCGAATTCGGTCAGAGCTCTGGCCGAATTTGCCTAGGGTTCTTTCAGGTTAATTTTTGCTACTTCTTTTTCATTGACTCGTTGCAAATATTTAATTCAAAGATTAGTTATTTTAGTCTTCAAATAACATAATTAATAATATTTTATGAATTAAATGTCATTATACAGTGACTGTCTCAGATTAGCTGTAGGAGTACTGTCCCAGCTAGCGGAGGTTCACCGGGGAACTCTTAAGTACCGCTTCGCTTCAACCGTAGTTGTGGTGACAGACAGACTCTTTATTAGCTTGTCTCTAACACAATTTTTGCATAATAATATATAATCATAAAATAAAATCAATTAATATTATTGACGTCCAAAATTTCTAATTCTCGACGTAAATAATTGAAACGATCTTCCGCTAGAGGTTTAGTGAAGATGTCAGCTAATTGATTTTCAGTATCTATGTACATAAGGTTTATATCTCCATTTTGATGATGATCTCTAAGAAAATGATGTCTAATCTCGATATGTTTAGTACGAGAATGACATACAGGATTCTTAGTCAAATTAATGGTGCTCGTGTTATCACAGAAAATGGGAATATGTGTGAAAAATAAATCAAAGTCTTCTAGGGTTTGTTTTATCCACAAAATCTGAGCGCAACAACGTCCTGCGGCGATATACTCAGCCTCTGTTGTTGATAAGGCTACAGAATTTTGTTTTTTACTAAACCAAGAGACTAGAGCCTTGCCTAAGAAATGACATGTACTGCTAGTACTTTTTCTATCAACCTTGCATCCAGCAAAATCTGCATCCGAATAACCAATAAGGTCAAAGGATTTAGTTTTGGGATACCACAAGCCGACAGAAGAAGTGCCCTTAAGGTATCGGAAGATACGCTTAACTGCGGTCAGATGTGATTCCTTTGGGTTAGCTTGAAAACGTACACACAGGCAAACACTAAACATTATATCTGGACGACTAGCAGTTAAGTAAAGTAAACTACCAATCATACCTCGATACTTACGTGTGTCGACTGGCTTGCCTTGTTCGTCAGAATCAAGCTTTGTTGAAGTTGCCATCGGAGTGCCAATAGGTTTGACATTGTCCAGATCGAACTTCTTTAGCAAATCTTTTGTGTACTTGGCTTGATTAATGAACGTCCCATTGTCGGTTTGTTTGATTTGTAATCCGAGAAAGAACTTCAGCTCTTCCATCATGCTCATCTCAAACTCATTCTGCATACACTTAGAAAATTCTTGACAAAGAGATTCATCAGTGGATCCAAATATGATATCATCAACATAGATTTGAATTAAAAGCAGCTTGCCATTAAAAGATTTAATAAATAGTGTAGTGTCAACCTTTCCTTTTGAAAAACCGTTGTCAAGTAGAAAAGAGCTTAGACGGTCATACCAAGCACGAGGGACTTGTTTCAAACCATATAAGGCTTTCTTCAACTTGAAAACATGGTCAAAATTTTTAAAATCCGTGAAACCCGGAGGTTGTGCTACAAAAACTTCTTCTTTTATAAAGCCATTTAGAAAAGCACTTTTTACATCCATTTGAAAAAGTTTGAAATCATGAAAACATGCAAATGCACATAACATTCGAATGGATTCTAATCTCGCAACTGGGGCATAAGTCTCATCGTAGTCGATACCCTTTTCTTGATTGTATCCTTGAGCTACGAGTCGAGCCTTGTTACGAGTTACTAAACCATCCTCATTTAGTTTGTTTCGGGATACCCAACGGGTGCCAATGACCGGATGATCAATAGGCTTGGGAACAAGTTCCCAAACTTGATTCCGTTCGAATTGGTTCAATTCCTCTTGCATGGCATCTATCCAGAAACTATCACTACATGCTTCATCAATAGATTTAGGTTCTAGCTGTAAAATAAATGCAACACTAGAAACAATATCTCTACTGGATGATCGAGTACTTACTCCTTTGGTAATGTCACCAATTACCAAATCTTGTGGATGATCGGCTGTAAATTTTAACCTCTTCAGTAGACTCTGTAGGTAGCTGGTTCCTGGATCTCCTCTAGGGGGTTCAGCTAGTGCAGAGCTTGGTTCAGGTTCAGCTGATGTTGAACTTGATGTAGGCAGATCTTTATCACTATCATCGTGAGTCATTTGGTTCATTTCATCAAAAGTGACGTTGATTGATTCTTCGATGATCATGGTACGTTTGTTGAAGACTCTGTACCCTTTGCTCTTGGCCGCATAACCTAGAAATATACCTTCATCGGCCTTTTCGTCAAACTTTCCCAAGTTGTCTTTAGTATTAAGAATAAAGCACTTACAGCCAAAAATCTTAAAGTATGAAACTGAAGGAATTCTATCAAACCATAACTCAAATGGAGTCTTCTTCGATTTGGGTCGAATTAGAACTCTATTGAGCATAAAGCAAGCTGTATTGACAGCTTCATCCCAGAAGTATTTGGGTAGGCTAAATTGATTTAACATCACTCTGGCCATTTCGGTTAGAGTTCTGTTCTTACGTTCCACAACTCCATTTTGTTGTGGAGTTCTAGGGCAGGAGAACTCATGCATGAAACCGTGTGTATCACAAAATTGCTCGAAATCAGCATTCTCGAATTCGCCTCCATGATCGCTTCTAATTCGAGTGATAATGTAACCTTTTTCATTTTGTACTTTCTTGCAAAAGGCGACAAATTCGGATAATGCGTCATTCTTGCGTGTCAAGAAATATACCCACGTGTATCTAGAAAAATCATCTACAATAATAAATGCATATAATTTACCTCCGAGGCTAGCAACTCTGCTAGGACCGAATAAATCAATGTGTAGCAATTGTAGAGGTCTAGTAGTACATACTGCGTTTACAGACTTGAATGTGGATCTGGTAGCCTTGTTCTTTTCACATTGGCTGCATACCGAATCCTTCTTGAATGTTATGTCTGGTAAACCGCGTACTATCTTCTTTGTGGATAATCTTGAAATTGTATCCATGTTTGCATGATCGAGTCTCATGTGCCATAGATGACTCTCATCACTTTTGGCCATTAAGCATCTACCTGAAATGTTAGCTTCTTCCAGCAGATAGAAAACATATATATTGTCTTTCCTGATTCCTTCAAAGATAGTACTACCAGTTGAGCTATCAACTATAGTACATTTGTCTTTGCCAAAGTTGATACCATAACCATAATCAGCTAGATGACTTATGCTGAGCAGATTATGTTTCAACTCGGTAACCAGACAGACATCTTTAATCACGGGATAGGGAGACTTACCAACATCACCGATACCAATAATATACCCTTTCAAATTATTACCGAAGAAAACATAACCTTCCTTCTTCTTCTTCGACAGTGTTGCAAATAGGGTAGCATCACCGGTCATATGCCGTGAGCAACCGCTGTCGAGGATCCATTTGCTTCTAGCATGTGAAGGGTGTTCCACCTACAAAATAGTTTGTAGATGAAACCTTTGGTACCCATTTCTTGTAGGGTCCTGAATTGTTAGCTTTAGGTATCCAAGCATAAACATTTAAATCTACAAGCTTTCTCATTCTATATGCAGATGATATATGACCAATGAGGCCACAATAATGACATTGTGCATGTCGAGTGTTGAAAGCTGAGTGGTGTGCATGGTTGGTAGGTTTGGGTTTTCTAGTATAGAAGAATGCATACCTATGATCATGTTTGGGCTTAACCTTTTGGGGTAAAGGTTTTATATGGTTTGGTCTGACAGTATTTGGCTTGGGAATGTTCCGAATTCTCGGTAAGTGACACGTGTTAGGATAGGAAGCAGCAGGCTCAGGCTGTTTTCCTAACCTAATTTCCAACCTTTTGGAAGTGTCATATAACTTAGTATAATCAGAAGTGAGTGATTCCATTCTGATTTGTGCATATTGAAGACTTTTCTTTTCTCTAGAAAGATCTTCTCTCAATTGGTCTATAATCTTGTCTTTCTCTTCGGATGACTGTTTAGTCTCGTGTAATAAGAGCTTTATAGAGGAAAGCTCACCAGACTCACTAACATTAGCTCTAACCTCAGCTAGTAGGTCGGTAAGTCTTCCTATTTCTCCTTTGTACTCTTTGAGTACCTTCTTAGCGGTCTGATATTTACTACGCTGTTTCCTGTAGTCAAGCATCAGGTTACTGAAGCATCTCCTAATTGCTCAAAGGTGAAGTCATCATATGTTTCTACAGGTTCAGTAGGTACCTGATCGATTGCTATGAAGCAGATGTTTGCAGCGTCCTCTGAATGTTCATCTTCTGAGTCGCTAGCTTCACTCTCATGCCATATGCTGGTGTTGACATATTTTCGAGACGTTGATCTTTTCAGGTTGCCTTTTTTATACCTGTTGTTCTTCTTGCTCGATGATGAGTTGATGGGACAGTCCTTCTTCATATGTCCCTTCTTCTTACAGCCATAGCAGACAGCATCTTCTTGATACCAGTTGTTGATGTTGTTCTCTTTGACTCTCTTCTCTTGTCTCATGAATCTTTTGAACTTCCTTGCTAGGAGAGCTTGATCTTCAGCGTCAGATCCACTGCTGTCTGAGTCATCTTCAGCAGCTTTTCTGTGCTGAGCCTTGAGGGCGATAGTCTTCTCCTTTGGAGCAGGCTCTTCAAAATTTTGTAGCTCCAGTTCATGAGTGAGTAGTTTACCCATGAGTACTTCAAGTGACATTGTGGTGAGGTCGTTTCCTTCAATGATAGCTGTAGCCTTTGGAATCCAGTTCTTGGTGAGAGCTCGCAGGAGTTTGCGAATCTTTTCCTGGTTACTGTAATCTTTGCCTAAGGAGGACAAAGGGTTTACAATATCCAAGAACCTCTCGAACATTTGTGTGACTGTTTCATTTGGCTTTATTTTGAACGCCTCGTACTCTTGAGTAAGTCTGCTGACTTTTGACTCCTTGACTTGAGTCGTGCCTTCATGTGTAACTTCGAGAAGCTTCCACACACCATTTGCCGTTGTGCATGTAGATACCCTGTTAAATTCTATTCTGTCTAAGGCACAAAAAAGAGCATTAATGGCACGTGCGTCAAGACTGGCCTTTTTCTTTTCTTCCTCTGTATAACTGCTTTGGGGTTTTTCAACCAAAACTCCCTCGACATTTATACGAGGTGGCTTCTGATAGCCATCAAGAACAATAGCCCATAAGTCAAATCAAGAGATTTCAAGAAGAAACTCATCCGTGTTTTCCAATAAGTGTAGTTAGTACCATCAAACAGTGGGGGTCTGTTTGTGGCCTGACCTTCACTTGTGAATTTCATAGTAGCCATGTGATGTGCTGTGATCTAATAAATAATAGCACTGTTACCTCGCTTTACCTGTAACACCCGCTCTGATACCAATTGTAGGAACGATATAGTAAAGCGTAATACTCTAGAGGGGGGGTGAATAGAGTTGGCAGCGGAATAATGCTAATTAAAAAATGTTAGCAACACAATCACAGTATATAATCACAGTTGAAATAATGTAAAGGCAGAGTTCAGAAAGCAAACGCAAAGACAGCGATGTATACTGGTATCCCTCTGTTGAGGACTAATCCAGTCAGTAGAACTCTTGCTACCAGTTGAATCCACTATAGGAAAAACCGCAAGTTTTCTTACGAAGTCCTTGCAACTTCTACAACGCGAGCTTTGATACGAAGAACTCGTCCAACTTCAAATGTGAAGAGGTATTCTTCAATCAAGCCTTCTGATTACAATCTCTCAGAAACTTCTAGACCGTACCGCACTGGCAAATCGACTAGAGGATTGTAACTGGCTTGGGATCTGAAAATGAAAGCTCTAGAAAACTCTTTGGAAGGCAGAAAGCTTTTTAGATAGAGAGAAGATTGAAAGTGAATGAGTGAATTGAAATGATCGAAATCTATCTCTATTTATAGGAATTCCAAAGGGAGAACTCTGTCAGAATTCGGGCAGAATTCGGGCAGAACTCGATGAGCAAATCTCGGTCAAATCCGCAACTGCAGGAGGACCAAGTTCCAGAGAATTCAAAAATCAAACGGCCACCAACCGAACTCTGGCCGAACTCTGGCCGAGTTCTGTCAGGGTTAGGTTAGGGTTTTAAAATAGATTTTTGGTGAATTTTTGAAAACCTTTTTGTAAACATTTTGATAGGTCATTTTAAAAACATTTTGAACTATTTTGGGGATAGCCTATTTGCGAGTACGACTCGGTGTACAACGTATTCCTAGACTCAAATAATGTAAAAAATTATATTGCATAGGAAGTACAGACTCAAGTAGGCAAACAGATCTTCAGTCTTGAACGGAGTGAATATCCAATCTTGCTTATGTCCAAGAAGCTGAGATGTCCCAACAAGCTTCGTATATCCAGACAGAGTTTTGATCAATTATTAAAATCAGGTTGACCATATGACCAATGGGCCAACACCATCTGCTCCATACGGCTCACGGTCAGTCTTTGATCGCCTCTCATGCGGTCTTGACTTTAGACGCCCTCAGGAGGTTATACCAAACTCTGTGATGCACCACTTGGACTCTTCCTACTATGCACTCTCAGGTGCTAGAAGGAAGAAGTCTCGGGCAGCACGGGCTCGTCGAGCTCAGACAGCTGTCCCAACTTCTGACTATCAGGGCATCCCGCTAACTATTACGCGGGCCCCTGATGGAAAGTTGTATAAAAATATCTGTGTCCAGCCCTCGGCGGCCAACGAATGGGATAGTTATCAAGAATCTTCCAACAATGATCAGGGGCGAGTACTCTTACTACCCCCACATCAGGAAGCAGGTAGGATGCCAACACACTCATGTGCTCAGAACTCCCGGGCCCACAAAATGGGTAACTTGCGCAACATGATTTTTCACAAACGTAAGGATAGAGACGAAGACTTGGTGTGCAGAGAGTCCTTCCATGGACATCGCTGCACTCAAGTCATTGTCAACTACTGCTGCAGTAAGACAGCCACACAAGAAGACCGATGATCCGTCTTCCAACGACTGCAACACCTAAGCTCAGAAGACGAGGCGCTTCTTGTCGCCTCCTGCAATTCTGCTTACAAGATCCCTGGCAGCGGGAGAGGGAAGAAAACAAACGTCTCCAGTCCAAAAAACTCAACCAAGAAACTCTCTTCTAAGCGGTTGTCCACGACCGTTACGGGAGAGGTTTTCCAAGGTACTCGCTCAAAGACGAAATCTACCACACTTGGAGATTCGTCGTCCACATCTCTGGGATGCGCTGGAGCCGGGGGTAGCACCCCTCCAAACATTCACGACAATCCGGTATTTCAGGAAGATAATCTAGGGGAAACGGTTCTCCTAACAGATGCAGCAGGTTCCGACGTCCCCGAGGATGTCCACAACTCTAAAGACGAGGCAAGCTCTGAGGCTGGGGGTACCACTCCTTCTGAGTCCGAACCAGAGGAGAACATTCCCACATACCCTGACAATTTCTCTTTACAAAGGTATGACTCAGAGGGCACATCCTCCACCGTTCTTCCATTTCTCCTCATGTAAGGACGGTGTTCATGACAGACAGCAACCAAGATGGTTCCAGTGATTGCCAATGCATCGACACTCTGGAGGCCATATTTTATATCTTGGTCAAGTCCATAGACGAGATCAAAGCGGCCCTTCCAACTCTGCAAGAAAGGACACTTGGCCAAACAAACGTGGGACCTGCGATCAATGCGAACTCGAATTCAGTCGCACCAAACCCAGGTAATAATCCTCCTAAAATATCGGCTCCCACCGCTGCAGACGAGGCCAGGAAGGCAAGAAGAGAAGTCCAGGAGCTCCGGGACATGTTCCACGCTCGAGAAAACTGCCAAGACCTCAGGATACGACAACCGTATCCTGCTGCGTGGAAAAATGTTCCCTTCCCACCAAGATATAAACCATTCAACATCAGTCCATATGATGGGAAGACATCTGCAAGCAGGTACATCACCTACTTTGAAGTCACAACCGACCATCTGCCTCATGACGATGCCATCCTTACGCAGTTATTCATCGGGGCACTGGAGGGGGTCGCCTTCGATTGGTACCGTAACTTGCCGGACAACTGCATCCATTCCTTCGCTGGCTTCAAACGTATGTTCCTGGAGAGGTTCTACGAAGTAGGAAAAGTCGTGACAATGTCCAGCCTCATAGACGTTGTCCAAGGAGAAAAGGAGCTGACAAGGAACTATATCGAGCGGTTTCGTCAAACTGCAATGAAGTTGCCTTCCGGTAACCCCGATTCCTCCTTGATTTAAATTTGCCAAAAGATGCTGCTTCCCACGATCAGCCTCTGGATGGGCGAAAGTTAGTTTAAGGATTGGAAGACTTTTATTATCAGCGCCACTAGCGCAGAAGACAAGTTGAAGAAAGCTCGCCAACTGGAATTGCACGTATCGGAGGGAGAGGACAAGGGCAAATGCCCTAACACCAACAGCAACAATGGTGGTAACCCCTCCAACAATCGAGACAACAAAGGCAAACAGGCTATGGTGGCCGACACAGCTCCAAAGCCCAAATCGAAGTCGGCAGAAAAGCAGTGGCCTCAGATGACCTACCCCTTCGAGGACGGCCATTTCAAATCCATCTTGGACATGCTCATACAAGGAGGTCGAATTCAGCTCCCTCCTCCAAGGCATGAACCTCGTCCTGCAAAAATGGAGAGCCCCAAATACTGCCACTACCATCGCTATGTCCACCTTGCTATACAAGACTGCTACCAACTGAAGCGATACATCTAGCATCTCATCTTTTCTAAGGCCCTGGCCATTGATTTCGAAGAGGTGACCGTGGCAGCCAACATGGTATTAGTATAATTCGGTAGCTTTCCTCCGACAAAGACTCAAGATGGAGTAGTGCCCGTCCCCAAAGCAAAGATGGAAGTCGCTAACCTTCCACCTCCTCGAGACCAGGCTGCTGGTCCAGTACCCCTTACCACATCACGGAGGGAGATCATGTGGGTCCATCCGAACCTGGTACCTGAAGTGACTCTGTCCGTACCTACCTCCACCAGCAAGAAGAAGAGTAGAAAAGACAACGACGGTTCCGCCCCGACATCATGAATGCCATTGAAGCTGAGGTCAACAAACTGATAGCCAGCGGCTTCATCTGTGAGGAATAGCATCCAGACTGGGTCGCCAACATAGTACCAGTCCTCAAGAAGAATGAAAAGATTTGAATCTGCATCGACTTTCGCAATCTGAATGAGGCGTATCCTA
Source organism: Iris pallida (assembly GCA_029216955.1). Lineage (NCBI taxonomy): Eukaryota > Viridiplantae > Streptophyta > Magnoliopsida > Asparagales > Iridaceae > Iris > Iris pallida. Next base: position 7,469,533 of record JANAVB010003200.1, read on the forward strand.
AGGATGAGTTCCCCCTCCCTATCACCGACATCATGATTGACAACATCTGCGGCTTTGAGCGTATGTCATTCATGGATGGTTTCTCGGGGTAAAACAAAATCAAGATATTCCCTGATGACAAAAAACACACATCATTCCGAACACCAATTGGCACATACTGCTACACAGTCATGCCTTTCGGTTTAAAGAATGCTGGCACCATCTATCAAAGAGCTATGAGCGTCATCTTTAGAGACCACTTGTGCAAGACAGTGGAATGCTACGTCGACGATATCGCCGTCAAGAGCCGCTCTAAAGAAGATCACCTCCATGATCTGAGGACGGTGTTCGACCTGATACGAGCGCACAATTTGAAAATGAATCCCATAAAATCCTTTTTGGGCGTATCCAGCGGGAAGTTCTTAGGTTTCATCATTACTTTCCAAGGAATCCACATAGACCTTGAGAAGACGAAGGCAATCATGGAGATGGGTCCCCCGAGAAATCTCTGCGAACTCAGAGGCCTTCAAGGGAGGCTGGCCTACATCAGGAGGTTTATCTCCAACCTCTCCGAACGATGTCAACCATTCACCTACCTCATAAAGAAGGGCATTTCATTCGTATGGGATGATGAATGTCAGTGCACCTTCGACAGCATCAAAGAATATCTGTCGAACCCTCCAGTCCTGGTGGCCCCGTTTGCTGGAAAACTATTTCTGCTCTATGTGCGAGCCCTGGAGCATTCTTTCGGTGCTTTACTAGCACAAAACAATGATACAGGCCATGAGCAAGCTATATATTACCTCAGCCGAATGATGATGGGGCCGGAGCATCGATACACTACCGTGGAGAAAGAGTGCCTCGCTCTAGTTTTTGCCATTCAGAAGACGCGATACTACGTCACGGAACAAACCATCTATGTCGTATCAAGAGTCAACCCTCTCAGGGTCCTCATGACTAAGCCGGGAGCACTCAGCTCTCGCCTCGCTACCTGGGCGATATTACTATCTCCCTACCACATGATCTTCCTCCTGCAGAAGGCTGTTAAAGGTCAAGCTCTGGCGGACTTTTTAGTAGCACATCCAGGTTCAGAGTCAACCAGAATAGATGAAGAGATTCCAGATGAGGTCGCCAATTCAAATGTGGTCTCTTAAAATGCCATCTGGCGAATGTTCTTCGACGGCGCTTCCAGAACTGGGCCTAAGGGTAACATCATCGCTGGAGTCGGAGTGGTGCTGATTTCTCCCTCTGGGCTGGAGATCAATCGGGCTTACTCCCTCACGAAGCCCTGTTCAAACGATGTGGCCAAGTACAACGCTTTGGTCATTGGCCTCCGATTTGCAAAAGAGCTGGGGGTAGAGTATCTGGAAGCATACGGCAATTCGCAGTTAATCGTCAATCAGATCTGGGGTTCATACGAGGTTCGCCATGAAGATATGATCCCCTATCACCAAATAGCGATTGACATCATCTCATCCTTGGAAGGGTTCTTCATAGAACACTTTCCCAGGCTCCAAAACATTGAAGCCGATGTCCTAGCAGGCCTGGCCGCTTCCCTAGCTATACCAAATCATGCTCATCATCTGGTTGACATAATAGGCCGTGAATTGCTCTGTCCCAAGAATAATGTTCAATGTGTGGAGAGTTACTCTGTTCTGACTATTGACGAAGTACCAGACTGGAGACAGCCATTCATTGACTTCGTAGTCAACGACATCCTGCCAGAGAATCCGAAGGAAGCCACTTATATCAGAAGACATTCCCTCAGATTCTTCTACGATACAGAGACAAAAATGCTGTATCGGCGATCATACGATGGATTACTGCTTCGATGTCTGTCAAATACAGAAGCCAAAAAAGCTGTACGCAAAGCTCACGACGACGTCTGTGGGGCCCATCAGCCTGGCCCAAAGCTACAAGATCGCCTTCGTCGAATGGGCTATTACTGGCCCACGATGGTTGCCGATGCGATAGACTATACAAGAAAGTACAAAGCCTGTCAAGTCCACGCAAATTTCATCCACCAGCCATCCGAGTTCCTACATCCGACGGTGGCATCCTGGCCATTCGAAGCATGGGGAATGGATATCATTGGTCCAATCACTCCGCCTTCGTTCCGGGGACATCGCGTCATACTTGTAATCACAGATTACTTCTCCAAATGGGCAGAGGCTATTCCACTGGCAGAAGTGAAGACTTCAAACGTGATCAGCTTCCTCAAAAATCACGTTATCTACCGCTATGGACTGTCCCGAAGGATCATCCACGACAATGGTCCGCAGTTCGCAAGCCACGCCTTCTATCGGTTTTGCGACAAATACCGAATCTAGAATATCGCTTCAATACTGTACAACCCGGCGGCTAATGGTCTGGCTGAAGCGTTCAACAAAACAATCATCAAGCTTTTCAAGAAGTTCGTGTCATCAAACAAACATGACTGGAATAAAAAGCTCGGCGAATGCTTACCCTCCGCGTCGCTCTCACCTACCGACTGACGACAGATGATAATCACCATCGCCGACTACAAGACTTGGAGGCCCTAGATGAGAAGCGCCTGTTAGCTCAACAACGAATCGAGCTATACTAAGCACGTATCTCCGGAGCCTTCAACAAGAAGGTTAAAATCAGAACATTCCAAGTGGGCGATCTCGTTCTGGCAGTTCGAAGGCCGATGGTTATGACTCACAAAACCGTCGGCAAGTTCCAGCCAAAGTGGGAAGGCCCGTTCATCATCGAGGCTCTATTCTCCAATGGAGCTTACCGCCTCGCAAAACAAAATGGAGACTTGCTCATGTTGCCCATCAACGACAAGTTTCTAAAGAAGAATTATGTCTGAAATGACATCCTCCAAATATCCCAGGATGTTGAGTTATGTACCCTCTGGTACCGCTGAACTTATATTCTGACTCAAAATCTCCCAGCTTGTTGAGTTATGTACTCCCTGGTACCGCTGAACTCACATTCCGACTCTAAATTTCCCAGAATGATGAGTTATGTACCCTCTAGTACCGCTGAACTTACATTCTAACTCTAAATCTTCCGAGGTATTGAGTCATGTACCCTCTGGTACCGCATAACTTACATTCCAATCCCAAATTTTCCAGATTGTTGAGTTATGTACCCGTAAGTACCGCTGAACTTACACTCTGGTCACTACAGATAAATCTATATCGCATCTTTTAGGTAGTCAGTCATGTATGATCATACCTCTGAACTTTCCTTCTAAAAGAGCTCCCTCCTCATAATCTAATACCCGTACTTTCAGTGCATAAAAAAGGTAACAGATCCACAAATTTCCTGAAACAACCACATCGATGTTACCTCTGAGTTGTTTTTACTTCCATCAAAAACAAACCGCCCCTCACTTAGAACTTCCACGTCCTCATTACCTCTGAGTTGTTCTATGTACCCTTCATGGAGCCCACTCCTGCCATGTCCTTATTACCTCTGAGTAGGAAGGCTCCATCGAAGAAACCCTCATATTTACCACGTCCTCATTACCTCTGAGTAAGTATGTTGGTTCTCTCTCGTCTTATTATCCGTATCCAGAACCAGGGTACGCCAAGGATAATAGGTCCACAAAAAGTCTCCCTTTAGGGCAACTACTGCAAGCAAAGAATAGAGCGAATGTATTCTGTTCATTCAAAATTAGTTATATTCACATGGCTGCATCTCATGAGCAAGCCAGAAAAGTTCTCCATCGTTTCATTCAGACAAGAAGAAAAAAGATTATATTGATGTCCAAAAGAAGCAAAACACAAACTATAGCTAAAGACAGACAAGAAATATCAAGACAAAGACGGACATTTTTGGGAGCCCACGAATCCTAGTTATGGGGGCGCATATACCATTCCCTCAACCATTTTTCATATGAAGGATCTATTTGAGTAAGATCCTCGTCCGGAGCAGGAGGGTCAGAACTCCCAATACTACCACCTTCAGACTGGGGCTCCTCCTTTACAGCAACTTCAATGTTTGGAGTGTTTCCCTCCCCTATAGGCGCCAGCTCTTCTTTTTGTTTCTCTATTTTTGTTATCGCCTCTTCCTTAACGAGCGATGGCTCTTATTTGATGAAAGGAGGCAACCGCTCTTCCTTCACAATGATCTCTGCCTTCAGAGATGCTGCAAGAATCAAAGGTAAAAGAAACAAAGTTAGAATATGGCCAGAGCATTATGCGGCCCAGTCCAGATGAGCTTATGCGGTCCTGTTTGAGGGGGGCCTCATGTGGTCCGATTCAGAGGGACTTATGCGGCTCTGTTCGATGGGTCATTATGCGGTTCAGTTTGCGAAGTATTTATGCGACCACTAGACAAATCCCATGCGGCTCGGACATGGGGTATATCCCCCATGCGGCTCGAACATGGGACGTACATGCGGCCCATACAATTTGAACAGTTCGATGAAGGCGAAGGACGCATTAAAGGCTTGTGCATAAAGCATGCAACAGAGCCATCTTTGTTAAGGGTTTTGATGCATACGATCCTCCCAAAATCCTTACCAGGAATGGTGGGGTAAACGTCGGGATGAACTTCAGGCACCGCAGTCGACGTAGAAGCCACTCCCTTACCCTTCGCCGCAGCCTTAGAAGTCTTGGGGGCCATCGTTGATCGAAGAAGAAGAAAAAGAAGACGACAACCTAGGGCAAGAAAGGTTCGAGTAAAAGAAGAAAGTAAAGTGTTTCTATACGAAATTACTCTTATTTATAGGCAGACAGGGGCTCATAAACCGACGGATACTTCGATTCGTGTGCCGCCTAAAGAACAGAATCGACGCTTCAGCCATCGAGGCAAATCTGACCCTTGGGATCCTGTCCCCAAAAGACGGCTTCAAATCAAAACGAATCAAGAGCAATTAATGATGCCTACGTGGCAGAAAAGACAGTATGTGGCTAGAGCGGTCCATGCGGCCAGAGCAGTCCATACGGCTAGGTAGTCCATGCGGCCAGGCGGACCATGCGGCCGGGCGGTCCATGCGGCTAGGCAGTCCATGCGGCCAGGAAGGCCATGCGGCTAGGAAGTCCATGCGGCCAGAATATCTTATGCGGCCAGGAGAGCTTATATGGACATAGCCATACTTCTCATTCAAAGTATTTCAATTTTTTAAATTGAAAACTTTGAAGGGGGTCCTGTAGAAGCATGGAAATGAACAGGAAATCCTATGCGGCTCAAGACGAGAAGAGTTTCATGCGGCTCAAAAGTTCATTAGAGTTTCATGCAGCTCAGAAGTTCCCAGCGAGCCACGTGGCCTTATGCGGTTCAAAAAGTCCTTCACAAACCAGCCGTTATTAATTTATGCAGCTGGCTCATTTAATGTCCTGATGCGAAGCGACAGCTCTGACACGAAGGTTTGACAGCTCTGATATAAAGCTGCAATGATGACTCTGACATAATGGCGTACTCCTAGGGAAACAAAGAAAATCTCTATAGCAGGCACGATCCACCGAATTCCAAAGTACTTTATTCCATGCGGCTCTGACACGTGGCCATCCTTATGCGGTTCAGTTGGAGGCTACCCCTATGCGGCTGCTACTCCTATGCGGCTCGGATCATGGGGGCCACCCCCATGCGGCTGCTACCCCTATGTGGCTCAGATCATAGGGCCACCCTCATGCGGCTCAGATTAAAGGATTGCTATGCGGTTCAGATAAGGCCACCCTTATGCGGTTCTGACACGAGGCCACACTCATGCGGCCCAAACCATGACAGTCCTCCATGCGGCTCGCAGCAGTTTGGACACGTGGCGGGAGCTGATCGAAACTCAATAATTTATATTTATTACAGTCAATGAGGGACACATGGCGGGAGCTGATCGAATCTCAATAATTTATATTTATGAAGGACACGTGGCAGAAGTCGATCAAATCTCAATAACTCAGATTTGCTGCAATCAACATAACCGTCCAGATTTGGTCAAATCCCAAACAAATCAGATTTATTGTAATCATCATAATTACCCGGATCAATCCCCAACAAATGATGCAGATATGTTACAATCAACATAAAAGCAAGATCAGGGCAAATCTTAACAAATCCTTGGCCGCCTTCTATTTAAAATACAATCATTGCAAACCCTAATTATCACACCCCACTCCTATAAATAGTAAGGTGCCATTCCCTTGCAAACCCTGGACAAAAAAAGTAGAAACAGAGCAGAGAGAGCACAGAGATATACGCACAAGGCCAGAAACAGAGAGGTCCACATTCGAGCAGGAGTATTTCTTCTCCGGAGCTAAGGCTACGTCTGATCGTCTAAGGAGTAAGGCAGAGCTGCCGTCGCTTTTTCGAGCCTCTACCGTCACCCTCCAGAAAAACTAAACAATTGTACTTAGATTGCTGTACCTAGATTTTCGTCCCTAGGCTTTTTTTGTACGAGCGAGTTTGTGTTGTGAAGTAAAAGTCCAGTCCTCCCATAAAACTGTTACGTTCTTTTATAATCAATGGCAAACAAATATGATATGGTTTATGTTCCTCAAAAGTTTGTGAAAGGCCAAGCACTTGCAGACTTCTTAGCAGCTCATCATGTCCCTGAGACATCTAAACTCTATGATGAGATTTCGGACGAAACATTGGTATCAAATATGATCTCAGAAGAATTTTCTACTTGGAGGTTGTTCTTTGATGGAGCTTCTAGAATTAGACCTAGAGGTACCCTTGTGGCTGGAGTAGGAATTGTTCTTGTTTTACCCGATGGATTAACTATTCAAAGGGCTTATTATTTAGACGATTCATGCTCTAACAATGTTGCAGAATACAATGCCTTGCTCATTGGACTTCAATTAGCCAAACAATTTAGTATTGAATATCTTGAAGTATATGGTGACTCTAAGCTGATTGTTAATCAGGTTAGAGGCATATATGAAGTCCGACATCAAGATTTAGTACCATACCATGAAGCAGCAATCAGGATAGCTTCTTTATTCAAAGGGTTCTTCATCGAACATGTACATCGGGCATGCAATATAGAAGCTGAAGCCTTAGCTAACCTAGCGACGGTATTGGCAGTTCCAGTCAAAAGACAACAGATGGTTGTTATCTCTAATAGAGAATTAATTTGTGTTAAAAATAACCACAACATTGAATTCAGCAACCTAACTAAAGTCAATGTCCTTAGCGAGGATTGGAGAGTACCTTTCATTGATTTTGTAGTACATGACATTTTACCAGAAGATCCTGAAGAAGCTACAAGTATCCGTCGTCGATCACTTCGATTCTATTATAATCATACTACTAAGACACTATGTCGAAGAACTTTTGACGGATTACTCTTGAGGTGTCTCGCTGGTGATAAAGCAAAGCAGATATTACGTGAGGCTCATGATGGTGTTTGTGGAACACATCAACCTAGTCCTAAACTACAGGATCGTATCCGACGTATGGGCTACTACTGGCCCTCTATGGTATCAGATGCTATTGATTATGCAAAAAAATGTCGTGCATGTCAAATTTATGCGGATTTTATTCACCAACCGTCGGAGTTTCTTCATCCATCTGCAGCCTCATGGCCTTTTGAAGCTTGGGGTATGGATATAATTGGCCCTATCAATCCTCCTTCATCCAAAGGACATCGTTTCATCTTAGCTATAACCGATTATTTTTTCCAAGTTGGCAGAAGCTATACCTTTGGCTGAAGTTAAAACGAGTAGTGTCATCAACTTTATCAAATATCATGTGATATATAGATTTGGTGTCCCTCGCCGAATCATCCATGATAATGGGCCGCAATTCATCAGCCAGAAATTTAATAGGTTCTGTGATGACAATATAATCAATAATGTCGCTTCTACAGCCTATAATCCTGCGGCTAACGGGTTGACTGAAGCATTCAACAAGACCATTATCAAACTCCTTAAAAAGTTTATCTCTATTAACAAACGCAGTTGGAGTGATAAACTTGGAGAATGTCTATGGGCATATCGCACTACTGTCCGTAACCCCACAGGTTGCACACCTTTTTCTTTGGAATTGGAGGCGCTCGACGAGAAAAGGTTATTAGCTCAACAGCATATCGAACTTTATCAGGCTCAGATTTCAAAAGCTTTCAATCGCAAAGTCAGAGTGCAAACATTTCAAGAAGGCGAGTTGGTTCTTAGAGTCAGACGTCCTATGACTATGACACATATTAGCAAAGGCAAGTTCGAAGAAAAATGGGAAGGACCGTATGTGATAAATAAAGTCCTCTCTAATGGAGCCTACCAATTAACAGATATAGATGGCAGAGTTGCCATGATACCCATCAATGGCAAATTTCTCAAGAAATATTATGTATAAAGACAAAATGTACTTTATTTTTAGAGACAAGATGTAAATAAAAGTTTATTTTTATTCAAGAACAGAATGGAATTACATAATATTATGGATGGGGAGGAGGCCCTGACCCTTTCTGATTAAATACAAAGTTCACCAACTGCTCAAACATCTCATTGTCTGAACGCACCAAGAACTCACAAACAGCCATCCTCAATGCCTCTTCTTCGGCAGTTTTTCTAGGCTCCACTAACTTGGAGATCAAATCCTGTCCGGGTGTAGGAGGAACAGTTGAACCTTCGCCCCTTTCTTTTTGAGAAGGCACTGGAGGCTCAGCAAAGAAAGTTTTGGTTTCTTCTTCAGTCTTAGGAGCAATCAAATCTTTGGAAGACATATTTTTTTCTTACACAGGAAGAAAAGAGGATTGACAATTTATAGGCAGAACAATTAAGAAATCAGCCTTGAGAATTGATGCAACATTTGGAAAGAGGCACAAATGTTTGTTCATTTCTAACGGCTCATTCATAACCGACTCTTTATCTTTCCTTCTTCGAAACTGGTGTGTTTGATCCATTCGATGTCTCCTTTGAAAGTCTAAACGGCCATTCATTCATTCAATATTTCTTCGTCGGAAATCGAAGTGAATGATCACCCATTCATTTATCATAGTGAGAGGTCACGCCTTTTTACGAACTTGAATTTCAAATATTCACATCAAAACAACTTGCCACATTCGTGATCCTCTCTGGATTATGTTATCTATGACAGCATAGCAAAATTAAATTGTAAAAAAAAAGAGAAAGACAATTATTTCTTTATTCCTTCTTTAAAAGAATAGATACATCTTAATGAAAATCTATTACATCTCAGATTTTTATTCTAAATGAAGGTCTATTACATCTTTGGATCTTTCCATCGATAATGAAGGTCTATTACATCTTTGGATCTTCTTATTTGTTGGTGGCAATTCCTTATCGTCTCGACCTGAAGCAACGAGCTAGACAATGGATTTAACTCTGGTCTTTTCTCTGAAAAAGACTAGAGGAGAACCCCAGAGCGCAGCAGCCCAAAGATGAGCTGTTGTCAATACAACTGGTAGAGAGAAGACAGCCCGCCAGGGGAACTAGGAACGAGATCACCCTTGTGATACAATTCCTAGTTCTGCGTCTTCACCATCCAACTCTCATGTATAAAGGCTCTTCCTACCATCTGAGGAAGACCTTTCTTAACATAAAGAGTCTTGAGCTGTCTGATTTGAGTGTCAGAATCACATGAGCTGTCTGATGTGGGTGTCAGAAGAATGCTCTCTGCAATATCCAAATCACCAATGCTAGTTCTGAAGAAGCTCGCTAACCAAGTCCCTGCAAATATCAATAAAACAGGAGAAGTTAGCAGAATCTATCAGCAGTATGCGCCTACAAACAGGCGCACATCAGCAATGCGCCTACAAATAGGTGCACATCAGCAATGCACCTACAAACGGGCGAACATCAGCAATACGCCTACAAACAGGTGCACATCAGCAATGTGCCTACAAACAGGCACATATCAGTAATGTGTCTACAAACAGGCGCATATCAGCACTGAACACTGATCAGACAAGCGTATGACAGCAATACGCGCTACTGATCAGAGCTAAATGCTGGACCACAGTGTGCGCCTATTCTCATAAATAATTGGCGTATATCAATAGTGTCTACAACATACAGATCAATACTTATCTCCAGAAGTGGTACGAAAGAAGAATACTCATACTATTGATTCTTCGTCAAGATTTACCAATTTTTGAAGACACAACATGCAAGCAAATAATATCAGAATAAAGTGGCGCAAGTGAAACCTTATGGGAAGACATTTGTTTTGAGAGAGTATGAACGGCTTTTTCATTTCTGGATGTCCTTTTTAAAGAGGTTAAAGATGAGATGGGTGCGTCGTTCTAGGATCCTATTTTGGAAAGGAACTAAAAATGGGCATCTAAAACCGTGTAATGACTGCCACGTGTTCTTCAGAAGAAACAGTAAAACAAAAAATTAGCTAAAGAATATGTCCATGAGCACCATTCGAAATCACAGCCACACAAAAATTAGAAATTCTAGATTTCATTGCATAAAGACAGGTAGACCCCTACAGTCAAGGACATAAAAATAAAAAAGTCGTTCTGCCTAGAACAATATTTCTTGTCCTTGCCTTCATCAGTCTGACGAAGGGCGGCATCCAATTCTTGCATGGTGCGAATCCCCGAGCGGCGCATCAGGTTAAGAAATCCCTCTGAATTGACGTGCTCCTCAGAGGATGATCCGCCACTCGAACGATTGAAGACTGATAGAGTTAAACCGAAACAGTTCAGAAAGTTCACTGCCCTCAAAGCTGGGTCAGCCTCCAACAAAAAGTTGTAGGCGCAACATCATGTCTCGCTTCAGGAGACTTGGTTGTGGTGTCAGCATTGGTCTCCATCTCTTTCTTTTTGGGGACCATTGAAGAACAGAAGTGAAGAACAAAGCACAAAGATCAACTACTACATATATATCATCAAGTTGACTCTTCGTATTCCTCATGGAAAACTAAAATTAATTAATGAAACTCTCAAAGACGAAGAGAAGATAGAGTATTTTCGAGAAAGATGTTTAATCATGATGACCGAGCATTGATCGGCGCAACCTGACTTAATCAAAACTTTTTTAAAGTCAAAGTATTCCAAAACTTTACAATATTTTTAAGTTTTGAAAACTTTGAAAGGGGTCTTGTAGAGCCTAAAAATCAAGTTGCACCTTGAATATACTGATCAGTGATCAATTTGCGCCCCAAAAATCAAGTTGTGCCACTGATATGAAGCTCAAAGAACAGACTGCGCCACCGATCAGATTGTGCCCGACATCATACTGTGCCCAATCTTGTTTGCACCAAAATCTACGTGGCATCTGACACTTAATGGTTATCATTACCTGAAAATACTGACGGCTGACACAACAGTGAACGAGGAAAATCTCTTTGAATCTCGTGAATTGTGCCGCTCAAGAGAAGTTGGTGGACAGCTGTCCTATACACTTCGTGAGTTGCGCCCAGGCGCAATCTAAACAAAATCCTTAGTTGCACCTGGGCGCAACCTGAACGACTTTTACTCAGAAGCTGCCACGTGTGTAGGCGCAACTCAGATCAAGCGCAGTTGGACTTGTCGACTGAAGCTCGCGTAACCTGATAAAGTTGAGACAACTTACATTCTAAAGCAGGATGACGTGGCGCACATGCCACTAATCTCTCAAGACGTGTCTACTATCCTGTACATGACCATGCACATCTCAATCATATGATGCCACGCGTCTAAATACAGTTAGTACACGATCGACAATTAAATAAAAGTTGGCACAACAGATGGTTGGTGCAACCCAGTATGGCGCAAGCCAGCCTCGTGCACATCAGAATAACTGCTAAAACAGTTATTTCCTGAACTCTATAAATAGAGTTTCCAATCATCATGAGACAGACAGAAATCAAGAACTCTGGCAAAATTGCTGCTGCATTCTTTAGAGGCTACAGTCTTCAAGTTCACATAGTCCAAGGGATAAAGTGATCGTCTTCTGATCAGATTCCTAAAGTTGTACTTCTCTAGAATTTATTGTACTTTGTACTCTTTTATAAGAACAAATTTTTATTTATTTTTTGCAAACAGTTAGCAATAGACGTTTTTCGTTGTGGGATGGACCTTAAATAAGCATAAAAAAAGTGGGGTGCCACTCAAATTTTTTTTAATTTATATTATACTTGCATTGATTATTTGTATCATCACATCATTTTTTATTTCTTTCATATTTACATATGGCAGGACGAGGCCATACACGACGTCGAGGATCTGGATTGACCCGCCCTCCTGCTCCTTCTAGTACTCAGGCTGCAGATCGCAGAGGAGTTAGCGAGGACGATTTGGTTGATGAGGAGGATGGATTATCTCTGTCGTTCATTCGTTCTTCGGTCGGCGGAGCTAGCCCTGATATTCCTTCAGCATCTACTCCTACCGGTGTTGGTGCCCCGTCTTCTACGCCAGAGACTACACCTATCGCTCCTACTGCGGCGAACCCATATCCTGGACTTTTGGTCGACCGTGTAGTGTACATACGTCGACCAGGATTTGCAGACCCTCCTACTCTACCAGAGCGGCCAGCCAACCTCACTCGTCCCGAGCTGTGGGCCGCTGGAACAACGTAAGTATATAATTGTTAGTAGACACATTTATTCATACTCTATTTATTATCTAATCGTACATTATTTTGTTTATTCCAGGTTCTTTTCGGTCCAGGCTAGTAGAGATTTTGGCGAGTTGATGCGTCGTCAATTCCATGGTCCCTATCTGAACTTCGGGGACATCCCATTTGATAGACGATACATTTGGCTCGAGATGCTTGAGGTATGTCTAAATAATATCGTCTTTGTTTACAACATTTATTAAATATTTGCTCATTTATTTTTATTTGTCCTTATTTGCAGAAGTGGTACTGGTGGCTGGCGCATCGAGATCAGGCGATTCAGAAGTGCTACAAGTTCGTTGCCAGCAAGAGGTTGAAAGATATGGCCAATGACCAGAAGGTGTTGACTACACTAAATAGCGCTCTTCGCAAGAAATGGTTGAAAGAGGAATTCTGGGAGGAGATAAAGAAGAAGATGGACACTCCGGCCTATAAGGCCAAGTTTGAGAAGGCAAAGGCTGCCCGTGCTAAGGGTGGTCACCACACGGGTGGATCTATCCCAATTTCAGAGCATATCGACGGCTGGTGAGTATTCTTATTTTTTATTTCTTCAATTGTTTAAATTTAATGTTTAGTTATGTTTAATTGTTATAGTACGAGGAGGTTGCCAGGGGAGGCGGAGACCCGAACGTCATGGACTTTCCTAAAGTTTTCGAGCGTACCCATAAGCGAAATAAGGATGGAAAGCTCGTAGATGATCGGGTGACCAAAGCCTATGTAAGTTTTCTGAGTCCTATATAATTACATTTCGCTTTTGGCTTTACGTACTTAACTATATTTAGCTTACCTAAATAGTTAGTTCAAACTCTAATATGAATATTAACTCTAAATTATAACCCTAAGTAGCATTATAAATCAAAGAATAATTTAGGTAATGAGAACGTAACCATAACAATACTTAATAGTAACTAAAACATGAGTATTAACTCTAAATCTATTCACCTATATAAATATAGGAGACGTATGAGACTTTAGAGGGTCGAGTCGGTGAGGGAGGGACTGTCGAGGGATCTGGGACTAGTCAGCCACCAACGTTGGTTGTTAGGAACGACTTGTAGATACAAGCCGTCGGTAGAGGAAAAGGGGGGCAGCGTGTACGGTACCGGATCGTTGGCATCCCAGCCATCCATTTATTCCAGAGCTCCTCTATCTTCACCACCTCCACCTCTACCTCCATAGACCGGCGATACTGCCGACGCCTACACTTTACGACATATTACACAGATTTTGATGGGCCTATAGGGTTAGGTGAGCCAGATGAGCGGATTTCTAAGCACCGCAGGTCTGTTTCCTGCTGCCACTGCACCGGCTCCAGCTTCGACCTCAGCGCCTCTGACAGCAACTGCTCCTCCGACCACAGCACCTTCGACGACCACAGTGCCTCTTGTCGTGCCGTCGACTCTTCCAGACGTTCCTATCCAGGACGTATAGCGGATCGTCACTTTGGTCTTGGGGTAGTTATATGCATGCGGACGGCCGACTATGCCTCTGCCACCTCCTCCACCATCAGTTTAATTTTTGTTTATTTCTTTGTTGTATTTGATGATAAATTTGTATGAACTTTAGGGAGTTTGTATCTATTGGAGTTGTATATGTACTATATTGCGACTGCTGGACGAGTTTGTATCTATTGGAGTTGTTTGGATAGACAATTGGAGTTAATTTATTGTATATATTGGTGTTTGGGTTAATTTTTGTATATATTGGGGTTATATTTCATGTATATCATTTGACTGTAATGTATATTGGGGTTATATTGGTGTTTGTATCTATTCACAGGTTTGAGCAAAGCTGGGACAATTTAGTCTGGCAATAATAAGAAGCTTAGCGACTAACCAGCGATGGAATAGCGACAAAAATCTGCAAAATTTGTAGGCTAGCGACTAACTACCGATGGCTTAGCGACGACCACCTGTAGGCTTTGCGACGGACAAGCGACAAAATTTACCATCGCTAAGGTTCTGTCTGATACCAAAAGCGTATCAGACGAGTCAGCGACGAAAATTTTCGTCGCTGAGCTTCTGGAAAATTTGGTTTTTTTGCTCACAAAATTATGTCGATAATTCGTTGTTAAGTTGTCGCCGTATTTGTCGATGGTTTATATTTGTTGCTAATCTGTCGCTATAATTAGTCAGTATTTCCGTCGGTATGTCATAGCGACGTTGTAGTTATCGATGTCCTATTTTGGTCGGTAATCCGTCGATAAATTACTTTAGCGACGGAAATATAGTATTTAGCGACGAAAATATCCGTCGCTAATTACCAATATTTTAGTAGTGTGATCCTACTGTTATAGCTACTGCTATAACCCTTACACTGCTGCCATAATATTACCTATGACTGATACATGAATGGTCATCTAACTTATACCTATAAACTAGGGACTGATACAATATATGCCCATATACTAATACAAGTAGACTATAAGACTGATGCATAAATAGCCCATATACATATGCCCGACCCCTTCAACCATGTAGCTGCTGCTACCTAAACTCTTTATATCAATTCTCAACTGCCCAATCAATACATATACAACCCCATAGCCCCTATCTCATGATACTGTTAAGCAAGTAGCAATGCTACTGCTACAAATCCTTTTCCTAACCCGAGCCCCTCTTGGTTATGGTAATTCTGCCAAATGGTAAGCAGCTACTGCTGTGTAATATGGCCTTAACATATAACCCCATCCAGTTAGGACTGATACATATGTGTACTATATAACTGATACCATATATCCTATAAATGATACATATAGATATAAGACTGATACTTAAAGGAATATAGAACTGATGCAAATTATTTATAACTTATACAAAAGATATCCACAAGACTGATACATGAATGCCCCTCAGGAATGATACATGCCCTTCATACCAACTGCTACCCATAGACAGCATGTATGTTGTTATTACTGCATTTAAGCAGCAAATATGCTGCTGCTGGTCTAATTAAGTAGCAAATATGTTGCTACAGTTATGGCCTAAAGCCTCTCATCACTACTGCCATAGGGTCACAAGTTGCTACTCATCAAGATGCAACTGCAGCTGTGACAACCTACCTTGCCCTCCTCCTTACAATAGTTAACTGATACATTCATATAGAGCCCTCTTCATTAGACTGATACTATGCCCTTTCAACTTCATTTCCCTTACTTCACAATTAGCTAATATAAAGAGACATACTCAAAAACATATAAAATGAACACTCACAAACTAAATTTAGTTTCCCCCTTCTTCACTCTCCAACATACACATCATATATATATATATATATATATATATATATATATATATATATATATATATATATTTTCAGAAGAACACTACTGTTTTATTCATTCCCTCAAAATGAGATTACAAGAGAACTGAGTACATTCACTGCAAAAAGGAAGGAAGGGATTTCAGATGCTTGTATTTGGTGAGAGCTTTCAAAATCTGTCTACGGATCTCCCTGACTAGTTGATCGGCTGTAAACTTGTAAGACTCATATCTCCATTTATTTCTATTCTTCCAGATAACCCAGCAAGCAGCTCCTACAACCACTTCGCGGAGATGAATTGATGGCCTACGCCACCAACGCTTAAGGGAATTTGGCCAGGTCCTTGTTGTGGTGATTCTGAAAGGTTGTTGTAGTTGGCGCCAAACTTCCTTAGCCAGGCCCCTTCATGAAACACATGTCTGATGGATTCCTGATGAGGCTGAGCACAACAATGACATTGAGAGGCCAGCTGATAGCCTAATTTCTGAACACTATCATCCGTTGGAAGACGATCATGTAAGATTCTCCATGCTAGCACAGACCACTTAGTAGGGATGCACGAATTCCAGATATGGCAAAAATTTGTATTGCGAGGGAATGGTATTCTTGTATGAGTCCACGCAGATTCAAGGGAGAACATACCCGAGTGAGATGGAGCCCAAATCCAGGAGAGCTGATCCAGAAGATTGGGTTGAATAAGATGATTAGATATGTTCCTCCCTTGAATAATCCTTTTCCAGATTGGTGAAGCAGATGAATTAGGCTGAACCACATCAATTCCAGTGAATTTGCAGTATCTGTTCTTGATAAAAGTCGACCATAGACCTTCTTGAGTCTTCAGCTTCCACCAAAGTTTAGTAGAGAATGAATTGATAACTTCCTCCACTCCAGGCTTCGAAGACCTAACCCAATTTATCCTTAGGTCTGGCCATTGAAGACCAACCTAGCCAAGAATGCTTATAGTGGCCCTCCTTCGATCCCCAGAAAAACTTAGAAAACATTGTTTCAATCTGAGTAAGCACTGTCTTTGGGGGACTACATGCTGCAAGAGTGTACATGGGAATAGAAGTCAATACAGATTTAAGAAGGACTAGCTTACCCCCATAGAAAAGTAATCTCTGCTGCCAACCTTCAATCCGACTTCTTATTTTGGCTATCAACTCCTCAAACATTCCTACATTCTTCCTTCCTGACATTAATGGACAACCGAGATAAACAAAAGGAGGTTGCGAAGACCTGAAACCAGTAATCTCCTTTAGCTCTTCCTCACGGTCTGGAGGGAATGATTGATGAACATAAATGGAAGATTTGTGCCCATTTATAAGTTGGCCAGAAGCAGCTTCATATCTAGTCAGAACAGTCCTCAATGCCCGTATAGACGAAACATCTCCAGCTGAAAAGATTAGTACATCATCTGCATAAGCAAGATGAGTAACCGCCGGGCAACCACTAGGAGAGTAGAAGTGATTGAAGGATGGTAGATCCACTAGCTTCTTGAGATTACGGGAAAGAGCATCCACAGTTATGATAAAGAGAGCAGGGGATATAGGGTCACCCTGTCGAACACCACAAAATCCATGGAAGAACCCCGAGGACTCTCCGTTAATGATTGTAGAATACCAGACGTTACTAAGGAGACGAAACATATGATTGATCCACATTTCATTGAATCTAAATCTCCTCATAACCTTCATCAGGAAACTCCATTCAACCCTGTCATAAGCCTTTGCCATATCAAGTTTAATTGCAACATTCCCTCCCCTATTTTTGATCTTCATCATACTCATCATTTCCTGAGCTAAGACAACATTATCAATGATTTCTCTTCCCCTCACGAAACCACTCTGCTCGGGTGATATGATTTTAGGAAGAATTAAAGCCAATCTGTTAGCTAACAGCTTTGAAATAATCTTGTTCATGACTGTACATAAACTAATAGGTTTATAATCAGACCATGTCATTGGGCTCTTGATTTTAGGGATCAACACCAGAGAGGTACTCGAAATAGCTTTCGAAAGAGAAAATCCAGCCATAAATAGTTGACAAGCTTCAATGATGTCATCCTTAATTATGTTCCAAGCAGCAGTGAAGAATTTCGCAGTGAATCCATCAGGTCCCCCCGCACTTCTAGAATCAATACTCTTGATGATTTGGGCAATTTCCTCCCTCGTTGGGCTAAGATTTAAGGCCTGGTTATCCTCCTCTGTGACGATCAAAGGAATACAATCTAGGAAACTATCATTGTCCACTGTTTTTGTAGTCATAAATTGGGCAGCAAAGAAAGCATTTGCAGAGTCTTGAATCTCCTTGAGCTCGGTGAGGGAGTTCCCGCCGATCTTGATAGAATGAATTCTGAGTTTTCTTTGTTTGCTGTTGACACACTCATGGAAATATGCCGTATTACGGTCCCCTTCTATGTCCCACTTCAATCTAGCCTTTTGCCTCCAATAGGAATCTTCGTAGGCGAGACGTTGTTTTAATAAAGCACGAGCCTTATTAAGCTCTGTTCTAGATGTCTCTGACTGGCTCTGTTCGTGTTCAATTTCTGCAGCCAGCACTGCATGTTCTGACATCTTGACCTGTTGGAATATATCCCCAAATGTAGCCCTACTCCAGGAAGATAAAGCTATGCGGCAAGCTCCCAATCTCTCCGATACTCTAATAAGAGCATTAGCATTATGAACAGAGGTCCAAGCTGTCTCAACCACCTTGCTGAACTCCTCATGAGAGGTCCAGAAGTCCAAGAAACGAAAAGACTTTCGGACCCGCGCATTTGTAGATTTGAAAGTAATAAGCAACGGGGAATGATCCGATTCGTCTCTGTTAAGATGATCTTCTATCGATAGGGGCAGAAGGAAAAGCCAGTCTTTGTCCAACAACATGCGATCAAGACGAGAACCCTGTCTATCTCCATCTGATTTCATCCAAGTAAAAGAGCTACCTGTATAAGGAAGTTCAGTTAATCCCGTAGTCATCAAGAAATTATTAAAATCATTCATAGCCTGGGAACTAGGAGGCAAGCCACCAGTCTTTTCTGCCCTGTTCCTGACTACATTAAAGTCTCCACCAACCGCCCAAGGGAGATTATAGGTAGATTGTAAGCATTGTAATCTATCCCACATTAGAACCCTGCCTTCCTTCGTATTGTCTCCATGAACAATCGACAGAAGAGTTTCGGTAGGCAGGAAATCAATAGAAAAGCGAATAGTCACTGCTTGATCAAAGGAGTCAACCAAATGCATAGTCGAGCCCCCTCTAGTGAAAATCCATATATTCCCCTTCTCATTGGTGACACCATGAGAACAGCCCATCTTGAGTTGAAATGATGTCAATTTGCTAGGAGACACCTTGGGTTCGATAATGGCAATAAGCTGAACTTTGTTGATTCTTGCTAGATTTTTGATTCTTTTAAGAGTCATCGAGTTAGCAATACCCCGAACATTCCAGATTAGGAACTTAAACATTAAGATTAGGTCTGACTGCAGAGTTTGCGATGACTGACCGGAGGACCCTGTCTGACGGCGGTGGAGGAGCCTTCTTCTTACGCTTCGAGTTGGAGGGATTGAGAGAAACCATTTCTTTTTCCAGGACATTGGACTCTGCCAATGTACGGGCGTCTTCTTCATCAGCTACGTCTGCCCAAGCTCGCCCAGTAATCTCCCCTTCTTCCAGAGCTTCTGCATCTTCTTCATGATCAACCTGATCACCCACTGATGCCGCGGGCTCCGATGAATGAGCGTCATTACTTAAAGGAGGGTCAGGATTTAATGGGGGATTAGAAATTGAATGGACGTTGGCTTCTTCTGCATGGGACTCAGTGTTAATCTCCATTTGGCGGTTGGCTGCATTATGAGTATCTGCAGGCACATGCTGCTGAGGTGGCAGTTCCTGAGTGGATGCCGGATACAAAATTGTTTGAGCAGTGGTTGAAGGCTCTCCCTGAATGGGAATGTCATTATTAGGAGTACACAACTCCTCTCTTGTTTTGTCTTGCTCGCCCCTGGCCAGAATTCTGATCTCCGTTGTATGGTGTTCCTTCTCCGTGATGATAGCTTTCCCTTTATCGATTGTTTTTGTCTTGCAAGAATCAGTGACGTGTCCCTGGTGACGACAGGCTGAGCAATATAAAGGAATTGTTTCATATTCAATGTGTTGCCAAAAACTCCTATTGCGTGGTAGATTGATCCGGATCTTATGTTGAAGAGGTTTAGAAGCATCAATATCAATGAAAACCCTAGCAAGGCTAGGGCGAGATAAATCTGCTGTAGCTTTATCAATCTTTAGCGAATTACCAATGGCTCCTGTAATGGCAAAAAGAGCATCCTTTGCATATAGATGATGAGGGAGATTCGGAAGAGTAATCCATACCGGAGTGATAGGGGATTCTTGATGCGGTGAGAAATCTGGTTCCCATTTGAAAATCCTCATCGGAGCTCGAGCTATATACCATGCTTCCTTTGAACGAAGACGAAGGTAGTCTGATTCGCACGAAGGCCGGATGAGTATGTGTTTGGAGTCGATGAGACCCACATTGATGGATCCATCAAAGACAAACTCCGCAAGAGCCTTACGGATTTTGTCAATCGACGGACGGTAATGGGAAAATTTCCCAACCAACGCAAAGCGTAGCGGGGAAGCTAGGGTTGCCTCTTCCTCCTCAGTGAAGGAAATAGATGGAGCACCCTTGAAGGTGGTTATCGATCGGGGAGGGATAGGAGGCACAGACGGAGGTGTCTTACCTCCCACCACTTCGACGAACGATCTTGTAGCCATGGATACCTAAGGGCGTGAGGAAAGCACAGGGACGGTGTTGCCACCCAACTGGTGTGGCAACCCCGAGAGGGGTACCGGCACGGCCTCAAGGCCACACCGGAAAGTGGAGATGGAGGAGGCGCCCTAGGGTTTCCCATATATATATATATATATATATATATATATATATATATATATATATATATAGTGGTACCACATACATCTCAATAACAGTGCTTAAAATATATATATATATATATATATATATATATATATATATATATATATATATATATATATAAAATATATATATATATATATATATATATATATATAAAATATATATATATATATAAAAAAATATATATATATATATATATGTATATATATATATATATATATATATAGTGGTACCACATACATCTCAATAACAGTGCTTAAATATATATATATATATAGTGGTACCACATACATCTCAATAACAGTGCTTAAATATATATATATATAGTGGTACCACATACATCTCAATAACAGTGCTTAAAACAGTCCACAAAACATTCCATATCTATGCACAATCCTAAAACAGTCCACTATATCCCCCTCCTTAGAATGTGCAAATTAAATATATATATGAGTGTATATATATATATATATATATATATATATATATATATATATATATATATATATATATATATATATATATATATATATATATATATATATATATATATTATATTTATATATATATATTATATTTATATATATATATATTATATTTATATATATATGTAAATATAATATATATATATATATATATATATATATATATATATGTAAATATAAAATATATATATATATATATATATATATATATATATATATATATATATATATATATATATATATATATATATATGTAAATATAAAATATATATATATATATATATATATATATATATATATATATATATATATATATATATATATATATATATAGGAGTCTCAATGGAATTTAGAGCCACGTGTGTCCAATGAGTAATTTTGTCAACACTTGGCGTGCGTATCGGAATACGTTGTGATACGTCCATATACGTACTCCAAATGGATCCAAACTTGTCCCTACGCATACTCACATGTTCTAAATCATAAATAGGATCTAACAAATCTATTCACAAACCCTAAAAATGTTATTCTCGAATTTTTCCCAAAATGGGTCAAAATATAAAGGAAAATCTCCAAATGGATGAAGAAGAGTCAAAACTCCTCACCATAGATAACCCTAATGCATGGGATTCCTATTTGATGCCTCTACACTATTTAACACTAATTAGAGGATTTAGAATGTATTTTACCTATTGGGAGATGGATTCCTAATAAAATGGCTCCAAGATCCAAAGGCACTCAAGCTTCAAGTGCTCTAACCTCCAATGCCTTGCTTCTAGAGTCTTCTACTCTCCATGGAGAAGAGAATATAATTAATTTGGGCCAATTTGGATGAGTTCTAGTGGTAGGAACAATTGGGGAAAAGCTTCTAATTTAGGGTTAGGGTTTCGGATGAAAGGAGGAAGAAAAAGATGATGTTCTTCTTATAGGGAACAGTGGCTGGTCATAATGTTAGGGTTATGAGCTTTGGCTAAAGTAAATTGCCCACTAAGTCCCTTTCTTACGTTATGACATGTTTAGGAAAAAAGTCATACTTCCTAATTAGGTATTTAGCCTAAATTCTATTTAATCTTGCTAGTCTAACTAAAGACTAACTAAAGTTTAATTAGGTGGTCATATCAAGTTGGTTTAGGTCCTCTAGGATCACTAACAATTATTCTAACTAATGGATAACCACTAATCATATACAATAATATAGCATATGCATTATATTTAATAATTATAAATAATTAATCCCAAATATAATTATTAATTTTATAAAATAGATTTACCACTCTAAATATAATGTGAATACCATTATTCACAATAATAACAAGAATTAGGAAAAATTCAAAAATATCCCTCTTTTGGAAAGTGGTAGTGATAGTCCACATTACCGTTGAATCGTTCGCTGGAATTAACTCTTCGCAGGACTTTATAATTTAATATGCCATGTCCATATTACCTCTAAAAATATCTTAAAAGTTAGCAATTACGTCCATATTATCTCTGATAGCATCTTTTTTTCAACTTAATATCTATACATAGTTTTATGGAGAGGGTAATAGGTCCACTCAAATTTTCCCAACACAATCATCGTTTCATTAATTACTCCCTAAGGTCCTTTGTCGACTGTCCAACTCTGAAGGATAAGAAATGTGCCGCCTTGGTGAGTCGATCCACGATCATCCATACTGCATCCCGTCCACTTGGACTCATCAGAAATCCCGTGATGAAGTCCATGATGATGTGCTCCCATTTCCAAACGGGTACGAAAGCGGTTGGAGTAGCCCTACTCATCTCTGATTTTTAGCCTTCACCTGCTGACACACCAAACACTTTTCCACTCATGGTGTGAGATGGGCCGAGTGGCCCGGTCAAACACCGTTTGGCCGGCCCAAGCCTGGTCAACGACCCGGATCGGCTCGGCCCGAGTACTCTATGGGTCCAGGCTGGGTTCGTATTTTAGAACTGGTAGCCCAGCCTAGTTTGATCGCGGGTCTGGGCTGGTTAAACCCGATCAGACCGGCCCGACCTAGTCTAAGGCTCGGTCGTTTTTGACCGTTTAATCCCAAGAAGATAGAAATGCCTTCATTTTAGATGTGCTTGTCATATTAATAATTTAGTTGCAAAAGAATGCGTACAATTTTTTTCAAGTAAATTTAGAAAATCTTAAATTATGTCTACAAAGTTTGAACACTTCTGCAAGTAGACAATAAGCTTTTAAAATTTTATGTGCACAATATAGTATCTCTTTTAGGAGATTTTTTAAGGATGCACCACATAGATGGAATTCTACTTATTTAATGTTAAAATCTTGCATTAGATTTAAAGATATTTTGGTAGCTTACGTCTGCGTCCAAGATTGGTTTCGTGCAAAAAACGAACTAAAAACTCAGGAGATGAAAGTGCTGACATCAGTGAGCTGGACTTCCAATCTCTTACTTTGGATGCCACTACTGAAGGAGCAATAAACTTGGAGGAAAGAACGATGACGGATGACCAAAAATACTTGTACATTTTTTACAATTTTTCAAAAATAAAATATCAGTTTGCAACTTGTACATTTTATTTTACATTAAATTATCATGGCATTAAAAAAAATTTGTTAACTTATATTTTCTCAAATCTTTTTAGGTAATGTTATAGCATATTTAAATTTTAATGGAAAAAATTTGTTAATAAAAATTTATTATACTATATATATATATATATATATATATATATATATATATATATATATATATATATATATATATATATATATATATATATATTCATTTTTTGAGTTTTTTTTCAAAAAAGGGTGGCGGCCCGGACAAACCCTGAACCATCCCGGTTCAGCCCGGCCCACCCCGGGCCATATGTCTGGGCTAGGTTCAGATTTATTTTCCCGGGTCGGCCCAGACCGGCCTGCTCCTCCATCCGGGCTAAGCCCGGCCCAGCCCAGGCCTGGTCAAATTCAGTCAAAACTGTGGAAATAATTTGTTAATAAAAATTTGTTAAACTTTATATATATATATATATATATATATATTCATTTTTTGGGGTTTTTTCTTCAAAAAATGGGCCGATCCGAACCAACCTTGAACCAGCCCGGTTCAACCCAGCCCACCCCGGGCCATGTTTTCGGACTGGGTTCAGACTTATTTTCTCGGGCCGGCCCAAACTGGCCTACTCCTCCATCCGGGCTAAGCCCGACCTAGCCCAAGCCCGGTCAAATCCGTCAAAATTGGGTCTAGGCTGGCCTAGCCCGGCCCACCGCACACCTTGAGCACCAATCCGAACCTCACCACCCTCATTGCCTCCATCATCTCCATCAGCCTCTTCTTCCGACAACAACAACAAAATCAACATCAAATCCTAACCCTAGAAAAAAGGATTTTATTTTAGTTGGAGCTCATCAAACTTGTAATCATCGAGGAAGGGATCATCCTCGAGGTCCTCGAGTTCATTGGGGGTCATGTCATCGATCCATTCACTACTAAAATACAACGTTTTAGCGACGGCCCTATCCGTCGCTAATCCGTCGCTAAATGACATTTCCAACGGATTACCGACGGATACTGGCTGAAAAATTCGTCGGCAATAACCTCGTCGCTAAAACAACTCCGTCGCTAATCCGTCGCTTAGCGACTACTTAGCGACGGATTACCGTTGGCAACATCAAAATAGTTAGCGACGGCAAGCTGACGGCTTCCCGTCAACTCCGACATTTTAAAATTTTAATACCGATGTTTAGCGACGGAAAGATCCGTCGCTAACCGTCGTTACACGCGTATCAGAGGGTTTCTGATACACAAAATCTGTCGCTAATCTGTTGTAAATATGTCGGTAAACGAGTATCAGAGAGTTTCTAATACGCAAGATTCGTTGCTAATCCGTCGCTAACTCATCACCAGCCTCGTCGAATTAGCGGCGGATTAGCGACGGATTATCCGTCGACATGCTTCTGGATATCTTCCATATTTCCAGAACCTGAGCGACGGGAAATCCGTCGCCATTCCGTCGCTATGTGTTTTTCCAGAACCAGGCCGACGGATAATCCGTCGGCAATCCGTCGCTACCTTGTAATTCACACAGTTAGCGACGTATTATCCGTCGCCAGGTTATCGCGAGTCCGTCGCTAACAGCAATATTTTTGAGAAATTTTTTTTGCAGGAAACAGACTATTCCCTGTACGTACAACATATCCAACATCCACCATACACAAATATAACATATCCAACATCCACGATACATAAATATAACATATCTGACATCCAACATATCCAACAAATATCCATATTGGCAACACAATATCTCCAAACATCCAATATATCCCAACATACACAAAAAATATCCAACACAATAACCAACAAAATATCCAACACAATATTCCAACATACATACAACAAAATATCCAAACATAAACAAAATATCCAAAATATACACATATCCAAATGTCCAAATGTCCATAAACAAAATCACTGAGAAGGAGGAGATGGATCGTCTCGTGCTCTCTCCGCCGCTTCCGCTCTGCATATATAATGCTCCACCATGTGTGCCGGTACTTGGGACAAGACACGGTCTGGGAGCGAGCGTAGCTGCTCTGACGACATCATGTCAAGGAGCGCCACGATAGCAGCATCCGGTACCAGGCGGGCCTCAGAAGAGCGGTCAAAAGAAATCCGTCCGGTGGAAGAAGGACCAGGTCGATCCGAAGCACCGGCAGCAGCAGTAGACGGACCGGCAGTAGACGGACCAGAAGCAGACAGATCGGGAGCAGAAGAAGGATGCGGATAGTGCCCCAGCACTATCGCCTACAAATTTGACACCGTCGTGGCGAGAGTCACAAGATGCTTCCTCACATCGTCTGCGGGGGGCGCGGCAGGAGGCGAAGGCGGTGGATATCTCGGAGTCGACGCCTGCAATGACGACGCCAGGGAACCTAAGCCGTAGAGGCGCCCTTTCCTAAAGCAGACGACGGATTCTATGAACACGTCGTCGTAGCGAGCGGCCATAGAAGAGGGCATCTGGGTGGGCGTCGTTTCGCCGACATCCTCGGCAGCACTACTACAAAAATCGTTAACAATGACACTTCATAGATGACACTCATAAAAAAATGTCATTGATGTTATTTTTAATGTCAGTTTATTAGATGATTGTCATTAATAATGTAATCAATGACATTAAAAAAAATAATGTCATAAAAAGTATATTAAGATGACAATTAAAAAAATAAGAGTCCTTAAAGAATTTTATGAGTGTCATCTTTTATGTATGGAAGAAAAGGTATAGAATATATGTTTTTAATTGCTTATATACTAGCTTGGGTGAAAAAAACACACACACTCCCCCCGCCCCCCCTTCTCTCTCTCTCTCTCTCTCAATTCCTCACACATATATTACGACTAAGATTTATTACTTCCTTTCAAATCCAATTCCATTCCCAATTAACCCAACCCCCTTCTTCTTCCTCCATGAATGCCCAGCATCCGCGAGCGCGTCGAGGACGCTCTCTCTGCTCACTGCAACGACCTCGTCTCTCTCCTCTCCAAGTCTCTCCTGCCATCCCCTCTCTCTCTCCCCCTCCCCCTTCAGAAACCCTAACCCTAACTTCTTCTTCTTCTTCTTCTTCTTCTTCTTCTTCTTCTTCCTCCAGGTACGTCAACCAGGGGAAGGGCATCCTCCAGCCCCACGACCTCCTCCACGGCCTCGCCAATGTCTTCTCCCACGATCACCACCGCCATACCCTCTCCGAAGATTCCTTCCTCGAAGTCGTCCGCTCCGCTCAGATTACCACACAAAAACCCAAACCCTAACCTAATTCTTCTTCTATTTCGGCTCATAGTTGCTGCTTTTGATTTCAGAAAGCCGTAGTCCTCCCCCCCTCGTCGCCGTCGCCGTCCGCCCCCGCCCCGGGATATAGGAGTTTGTCTACATCATGTCAACGTCAACGTCTATGAGCTGACGGTCGAGCAGCTCACCGTCTTCGAGTACCTCAAGTTCAAAGACGAGCTCGTCGACGAACAGTAGTAATTCATTAATTAATTAAACCCCCCCTCTAATTTGTCTCAGAATTTTAAATTACGACTAAATTTGGCAGCTTTGACGATCACTACGTGCTGGGGCTCGATTTCGTGCCCTTCCATGCCCATATCCCGAAGCCGATCGGTCCTCCTCCATCAGGAACGGCGTCCAGTTCCTCAACCGTCACCTTTCCTCGATCATGTTCGGGAACAAGGATTGCCTGGAACCCCTGGTGGACTTCCTTCGAGCGCATAAGTACCAAGGGCATGTGGGTGAAGTTTGAGATTGACGACATTGCAAATTGAGGGTTCCTTGCATACTAATGGTGTGGGTATTTTGGTGTAGGTGTTGATGTTGAATGATAGGATCCGAAGCGTGTCAAGGCTCGAGTCGACGTTATCAAAGGCTGAGGAGTATCTATCCAAGCTCTCGCCGGATACCACATTTGCCAACTTTGCTAATGTGTAAGTGAATAGTTCTGTTTCATTACTCAAGGATTTTGCTCTCTCAGGAGACACAGGTATACTTGAACTTAGATTTTTTTTCCTCGCCTCTTTTTTTCTATTATGTTTTTGGCTTGTTCTTGATAGTAATTATCTTTTTTGAGATTATAGTTCAGTCATTCAATTACTTGATTATTAGTGTACGTAGTATATAGTTCACCAAGTAATGCTATAATAGTAGGTTAATTGCATCAATATAATTCAATCTGGCCTCCTACCATTGTTTGGCAAAGAAACCAGAGTGTCCAACAAAATTATGGTCCAAGAATCATCTTCCCAAACTATATATCATGTCATTTTCAGACTCTCTATACACAATTGATTGCTTACATGACCAATCACTCATCGAGC
Source organism: Iris pallida (assembly GCA_029216955.1). Classification (NCBI taxonomy): domain Eukaryota; kingdom Viridiplantae; phylum Streptophyta; class Magnoliopsida; order Asparagales; family Iridaceae; genus Iris; species Iris pallida. The sequence goes on from JANAVB010003200.1 coordinate 7,497,518, forward strand.
TACTCCATGAATGTCATATGTGAATAGAGGAAACAAACTTGAGAATTTTGCACAGCAGGACAATGCCAACTTTCTTTAACATCATCTTTTAGCAAAGCCGCAAAGCCGTTTCTTAAAATGCTAATGCTTCCTAAGTCTGTCCTTTGTGGTTCTAGTCCCGAGACAACTGACCAAATTCATCTTAGACCTCTACTCCAGCTTCATTTGGTTTCACATCTGCAAGAATGGAAGACTTAAAGATCTATGTAAAGATTTATGGCTATTAAGTCTTGATGATTTATGACAAGCTCTCTTGTCTCGTATCTGTTCTTAGTAGGAAATTTTTGTCAATTCATTGGGGAGTAACACGACGTTGACAACTGTTTGTAAAACATGGGGTCATTTCATTTATGTAGACTTTTCTTCACCTCCAATTATTCTCAAATAGCTGAGCCGCTTGGAACAAGGGGAAGTCTTGATGATGATGGTCACCAAAAGGGTAATCTATCAAATATATTTCACGTCAACTTCAGGATCATATGCTCAAAGGTCAATTTCGTTTCAGCCCTGTCCTTAAAGGGCTGAATTGGGAACTTCCCTGCTATCCTGGTTGGCTAGACTCCTCTTCATCTTCGATTTCTCATTTTTCATCTACCAAACCATTTTTTAACTGAGATGTAGTGGTTGCTGCCATAAAAGCCCTTTCTTGATGGCTGGGGAGACGGTCCTTGGATCGAGTGAACGAATCAAGTTTCTTGAGGATCTTGGCACCATCTTCTGGACTCTTATAGATCTTCTTCGAGTTTCTTGGTGTCTAGTCACCAATGATGTCAGTATTGTTTTGGCTTCTATGTTATGTTGTGAGGATGTATTGTGTAATAGTTCCTTGATACCAAATAGGATAGGAACTAGGGCTCTGATACTAAATGTAATCCTAATTTACCAAAGAAGGAGAACCCAAACCAATGGACAAAACATGGTGTCACATTTCTGGATTTGTGTAGGTGAGACACAAGATATGGTGGAGAAAGGAATCACTTATTTTCCTTTTGCTGTTCTCTTTATTGAAGAAGATGAAAAGCATCAATGTACAATTTCTTTTATAATGGTGAGGCAACCCTTAGTGAAATGTGGAAGCCAAACTATGGGATGATTACTCTTTATTCCTTACAACCCTTGGACCATAGTTTGCAGTATCAACCGATAGTGATACGATGCGGCTGATACCAATACGGTTTTGCATATCCCAATCCTATACATACCGCTACCAATATTGATCGATACTGACATTAGAGGTATTTCTTTTGGCAGAGAAAATTGAATGAAAAAGACCAATCAGTAAGGTTATAAAAGCATAGCAAGGATGTAAAAGCATGTAAATGAAGTAAACTTATTTATCGCAGGTAAATCAATCAACAAGGGTGATTGTTATTTTTCAATTTTAAAACTACTAAGAAACAACACAAAATATTTAAATTATGCCTAAATGTATAAAATATTTTTTTTCCCTAAATTTTTAATAATTTACTAACAACTATTTGCTTTCTGATACCAAAAAATTCGATTCTCGATACGAAACTGCCGATACCACCGATCACGATGCCCATAGGAAGGTTCGATCCCGATACTGATACTGCGAACCTTGCCTTGGACTACACCCAACAACCAGCACCATAGGTAAAAGCCATACAAGAAAACCCCAACCCAATTATACTTCTAGACTGATTAATGGCCGACCTAGGCAATTTTCAAATCAGCCCAGGCTCACTGTTTACGGTTCATCGGTCAGCTGACCTTCATGGAGACGAGACTCTTGCTTCTTTTTTATCACCTTGTTGTTCGCCGTGGGACCCTGACCTCCCTATGTGTTGACTCCAATCTGGATGTATTGACACGTTTCCACTTTTCTCCCAAACCTCATGATTCTCTGGGATCAATACAGCAGAAGGCTGTTGTAGGATTTGTTATGAATTCTTCCCAATCAAACAAATATTTCCATGCACAAGCAACTGGTGAACCATGATTCTGAATGACATACTAGTTAATCCTACCTCACACACATACTAGTACTACATAACATGACGAACCATGACTCATTTAACATTGGTCTAACCTCATTTTATGTTTACAAATGTATAGACAACTCTCCCACCCCTTTCCAGTTGAAGATATCAATAGCAAAGTTGAGGACCAATTTCTAATTTCTTCTAATGCTTAATAGAGAGCATTTATAAGCAGTTCTTGGATATAATATGAAGCAGGATCCTATTATAGTTAAATAAGATTATCTGTGACTCTTATGTTCCCTGTCAGAATTATAGCATCTCCAACTGTTTCTTTTATTTATGTCATGCTTATCTGAGACTCTATGTTCCCTGTCTGAATCATAGACATGGAGAAAAAGAATTTGTGCTCATCTTCGTACTGATCTTACTGCCATTCTATACTCAGGAAGAAGAAGATATATTATGTGCTTTGTTTTTTATTGGTAAAAACCATGGGAAGTTCTCATCCAGGAGGGTAAAAGAGTTCAAGCTATGGGTACAATATTATTTCTTTATCCTTTTTTGCATTTTATAAGCCTTTTGATGTACCATGGGCAAATATTTAGTCTTCTCTTAGTTGAATGACATATTTTCTTATTCCTGTGAGTTGAATATAGATGTTCTGGTTTATAAGCATTAGAATTTGATCATATGTATCAAATATATTTCACGTCAACTTCAGGATCATATGAGACAAATATATTTCTGAACTTCCAGGAATCGCAGGATGGCTTGTAAGTTTTGTTTAATATTCTGATGTGCATTTCCGTTTTTCCTTAGAAGTTGATAGGCATTTGTTCAAATGCATGTTTCATTTGTTGTTTCTCTTCTATTTATAGGGACCTTTTGTTGTTGTGGCAGGATAAAATTTTGGAGGTTAGTTGTGTGCTGGTTCTTCAAAGATTTATCTTCCATTCTTACATAAATTACTAAAATCCAAAAAAATTAAATTGGTCATATCTTAGGAATATTCATCGCTGATTCGCTGATGGTCTGTGTGACAAGAACAGTTGTTATTTGATCATGTTCTGGCCAATTACATTTTCAATGATGTAATAATTTATGATGAAAAGGTCTTTATCCCAATTGTGAGGGTTGGCTATATTTGTTCTTTCTTTCAGCTTTATCCAGGGCTATCTTTATATTACATAAGACAGATGCAAGTAACTTATCGTTTTTACTAAGATATTTATATGAGAGTTCTTCTATTAGCGTAATATTCGTTTGAACTTAACTATGTTGATCAGTGTTACGAACCTTCTTTCTACAGCGCAATCTACTTGTGGTTGATGTGGAAAATTTTGCTTCAGAAAACCCAGGTAACATTCTAAGGAGTTGCTACTTTTAAGTTAATGAACTTCTAAGTAGACTTGATATAATTATAACAAGTTTCTAGGTTCTGTATGGAGAACATTAGCTTCTGAATTGTGCTTACACTTGTTATCTGAATTGTCCTGAATTATTCTTCCCATCTATGGGTCCTTGCTACTCTCCTAGAATGCTAATCTAGTACCTTTAGCATGCTAGTCTCCTAAAATGCTAATCTAGTACCTTTAGCATGATTTACTTTTTATATCCACTGTGTACTTATATGTTTTCATAGTTCTTAGTAACAAGACATGTAAACTCTTGAGCAATGAGTAATCCTTAGAGCATAGATCGTTACTGCCCTTCTGTCTGTATCAAACAGCACGGAGTTGATAAATTTGAGGGTGAGGTTCTTAATGAGGATTGAGGCTAGCAATCTTTAGAAAATAAAAGGTTTTACTTAATTTTGGTCTTAGCTAATTCTCTATGTGGCTATAGGTTGGTTAAAACCTACTTAATGTAGACATGGTGGGACAAACATGTGATATTGAGCCTACATTTACATGTTAGTAAAAGGCTGCTGATGCAGCCATGAAGGTAATATTTGTACCTCAAGCCTTTAGTGTATTCAATACATCAACACTTATTTTATCATGTGATTTCTTAGGTTCATATGCTTTAATCCAATAAAATGTTGCATTTTATGAGCTCAGTTAATTTGCAATTCCCTCTTGATTCTATGTGGTTTTGGTGTACATCAACACTTTTTAAGATATATGGCCTGCTCAAAGGGACATGGAGTGAAAAAGTCTTACATGGAAGTATGTGAAGGTATGTTTTAATTTAGGTTTCTTTAACAGAAAATATGGTAAGTTGGCTGTTGAGATTGTTATATATATTAATGTAATATTGGTTGTACTGGAATAACATGATATAGTAGTTGACTTTGTGTTTATTTTTGTAGTTTCCTGGGAGAAAGAGTTACTCTGTCAGAGAAATTGACGAAATGAGACGAGAGCTGGCCAAATTTATCCTGGATATTGTTAGTGAAGACCGTATGTAAAAAATGACGCATTAGAAAATTTTAGAAGTATCTGTAAATTTATGTTATGAACGTTTGAGTCTGAAATAATATTATTGTAGTTCAATGATGGCATTTTGAATAATTATGAAATGAAAGATTTTTTGTTGGTGTTAAAGTGTTAATTTTTCTTCTTATTTAATTTTTTTTATATGGGATATTGTACACAAAATACAAATTGTGGAATACGGATGCAAAAATTGGTGCTATAAAAATAATGGAATTTATGAATTAAAGTCATCTTTTGTACATAAAGATGACGCATAAAAGTCATCTTTTATAAATAAAGATGACATGTATTGAGATGTCATTGATTTTTATGACAAATATAATCTTTTTTAAATAAAGATGACGTATATAAGTCATCTTTTGTACATAAAAATGATCCGTAAAAGTCATCTTTTGTAAAAAAAGATGATGCATAGAGGTAATCTTTTATAAATAAAAATGACGCGTGTTTAGTTGTCATTGATTTTTCATGATAAATGTCATCTAATATAAATAAAGATAACACATAAAAGTCATCTTTTCTAAATAAAGATGACACATAAAAGTCATCTTTTATAGATAAAGATGACGTGCGTCGAGCTGTCATTAATTTCTAATGATAAAGATGACCCCTCCATAGATGACGGCCAAACAAATGTCATTAATTAACATATTTGGCCGTCATTGTTATCTATTTTTGTAGTAGTGCAGGGGGCTCAATCCGACGGAGTGCCTCACAATACGCAGCCTATCCAATGAATGTGTTTATACTATAAGTTTTCCTAAGTTATAATCCAAATCCTATGTTTCCCTAAGTTATTGTCTGAATCCTAAGTTTACCTAATTAAGTTAACAATAATTATATTTCTAACATAAATCTCATAAACGTAAGTACTTACATCAGTCTCATGGGCCCTCGCGTCGACGAAGCTCCCGTCCTTCCGCCTCTTGTGCGTATGCACAAATACTTCGTGAGCGGTGACCGCCTCCGCCTCTCTTCCCTCCTTTACTGCCCGTTGGGCCTGCATACGTAGAATTTAATTAACTTCGTATATTGATAGTACCGAATTAAATAGTGGAATGAATTTGCGGTATCTCACCAAATCTGCACGCGTCGATGCGTGGGGCCTTGATCCCCCCATATGCAGACCCACGGCCTGTCTATTCGCCTTGGCTTTCTCTGATTTCTTTTTGTATTGAGGAGTATCCATCTTCTCCAACATCTCCTCATAGTACTCCGCCCGGATCCAGTCCTTCTTCGTATGCACCGTACGAAGGTCGTACACCGCATCCTGTATCTTCTTCCCGACGGCGGCTTTGTAGGTCCTGCGGATCGCCTTCTCGCGATGGGGAGGCCACCAGAACGTCCTCTGACATACAAATTCAAATATTACGTAATTAAAAAATTAATGAATTAAAGAATAATTAATAATTAACCAAAAGATATATATACCCTTATTTCGTCGAGCCAGATGTACTGCCTGTCCTGAGGCACCTCAGAAAAATTGAGGTAGGGGCCATGGTAGTTATCCCGGATAATGTGCCCTAGAATCCGGGCAACATCCCACGGGAAAATCTATAAAGAAGCAACGACTGGATTATTGACTTGAATAAATGAAACAAAATTAATAAATTAACTTAAATTTACTTACGATTCACCCGCGGACCATATCTCTCGTCGGAACTCGCCTATCGGCCTCTCTGGTGGCGTCGGAGGATCCGAGGGTCCGCACATGTACTCTCCGGTAACAGGATGAAACTGAATCCGGGGGTACTCTGGGGCCCACCGTACAGTAACTGCTGGGTCCGCTGCTGCATCTGCTGATGCATCCGCTGGTACATCCGGTGGCAGAACAGATCCGCTAGCGGATGGAGTTACAGGCCTCGACGAAGATGACGGTGGCATCGAGGTAGATTGACGGCGGGAAGAGTTTGTGCCCAGGATCTCCAGGTCGGGATCGAAGATCACATCCGGGGAATACGGATGGCGACCATGACCGCTACCACCACCACCACCACCACCACGGCCAGCACCACCAGCACGAGTGCTCGCAACCATGCCTTATAAATAGAACAAATAAACATAATTAATAATATAGAGGTATAAATAAATATAAAACTAAACTAAAATATATATACCAGCAGCAGGACGACGAGTGTCACCCAGACGAGTAGGACTAGGAGTGCCATCTGTAAAAAGAAAATCATACAATAAGTAGATGATCGAACGACAAAAATATGAACTGAAATAAGAATACAGAAGTTCAATTTAAACTGAATCGTCCTCGTCCTCGACAAAAACATGAGCTAAAATATACCGATATTTAATCATCGTCATCGTCCTTGTCCTCGTCTTCGTCTTCATTCTCATCATCATCCTCATCCTCATCCTCATCATCGACTTCATCTGTATCCTCATCCTCATCCTCATCAAGTTCTTCTTCTTCTTCTTCTTCTTCTTCTTCTTCTTCTTCTTCGTCTTCTTCTTCTTCTTCTTCAGTCTCAATACTAGGGACAAGATGCCTCTTTCTTCCCTGGTTGACATCTAAGTCTTGTATATCAACCTGTTCCTCCCCTATATTTTCCTCAGCAGGAGGTATATCAACCTCTAATTCAACATCCATGGTATCCGACTGTTGTCCCAAGTATTGGGTCTTTTCGATCTCGTCCTCTTGGTATGCTGGGTCTCCAACGTTGAAAGTATTTCTAGATTTAATCTTGCATACTGTCCACCAGTCAAATCGATCTCTACGATGCCTTGGGTAGCTTGTATAGTAGACTTGAATAGCCTGACTTGCTATCGCAAACGTGTCGGACCCTCTATACCTCCTGCGATGATTTATATCGACGAATCCAAATTGTTTATCGATTCTCCAACCGATATTTGGTGTCGTATCGAACCACTCACATTTGAACATCACAATATGCATATCATATGGGGCACTATATGTAGAAGCATGGAAAATACTAAAGAAAGATCCATGCGGCCAGGAAACTCCATGCGGCTCACAGATTCATGCGGCACGAGGGGCTATGCGGCTCAAGACGTCCTATGCGGCTCAGAACAGGAGACACGTGGCTTGAAAAACAGTTCTCCCCTCCTGCATTAATGGCTGTGAAGGCTGACAACTCTGAAAAGTGGCAGCCCTGACACAAAAGTGGTAATTATGACTCTGTCATAATGACAGACCCCTAGGAAAGTGAAGGAGATCTCTGACACAATCTCTCGAAATCCAGAAAATGCCACGTGGCCCTGACACGTGGACGATCATATGCGGCTCGAGCGAAGACTTCCCATGCGGTTCAGAATGAAGCCGTTCCATGCGGCTCAGACCGAAACAGTCTCATGCGGCTCAAACGGAGGCGTTCCCATGCGGTTCAAGAAGACCATTTCCATGCGGCCCAGGCGGATGCATTCCTATGCGGCTCGCAATGATCATTTCCATGCGGTTCAAAGGTTCGAAGGGGGGAAGCCACTACCCAAGCAGCCCTGACACGTGGCCCGAACCTTATGCGGCCCAAATCTTATGCGGCTCAATCTTCATGCGGTTCAGATCCTCCAGTTGCTCCTAGGACACGTGTCCTAAGCCGATAAATCTCCCAGATTTATTGCAATCAGAGATTGGGTCAAATCTCAATAATCTGGGACACGTGGCAGGAGAATAAATCAAATTTATTCACAGATATCAGAAGATCATTATGAGGAAGATTTATTCCAATCAGTATTAATTGTTGATGATATTTGGTGTAATCTATACTTAATGGTCCAGATTCATCACAATCAAAACTAATGGCCTAGATTGACCAATCCACAGGCCGCCGCCATCACCAAGAAGCAATCATTTGCAACCCTAATGATCATACCCCATTCCTATAAATAGCAGGGTGCCATTCCCTTGCAAGAGATACGCACACACAGAGAGAGGCGCACACAGGAGCACTTTTCGAGATCAGAGAGAGCACCAGAGTACTTGGAGAGAAGAGCAGAAAGAGAGCAAAGGGAGCATTTCTTCCAACGCCAAGCAATCTTCTGGAGCCAAGGCTGCATACCAATCGTCCAAGGAGTAAGGCAGAGCTGCCGTCGCTTTTCCGAGCCTCTATTGTCACCCTCCAGAATCTAAAATAAATAATTGTACTTAGACTGCTGTACCTAGGTTTTCGTCCCTAGGCTTTCTTTGTACGAGCGAGTTTGTAACGTGAAGTAAAAGTCCAGTCCTCCGATAATTGTTCTACTCTTTTATATTTCATGGCAAACACGATGGCGACTCTGCTAGGGACAAACTTCTCCATGGCTGAGGAGTTGGTGACGCAGTCGGATGCAGCCAAGCTTGGCTCCGCGCAACAGAAGATGGTCGTCCGTTCCGACCAACAGGCGTTTGAAGAGATGTTCTCTGAAGGAAGTGCTGGTCCGATCCAGAAGCGAACACGCACAAAGAAAGCTCGCTGCGAGTGGAGGCCAAAATCATTTGCTCCCCAACAAGCTCTGGATGGGGTACTCTCTGCTACCCAAGACGGCGAGGGCGATTCTCATGCGGCTCCATTTCGAGCCGTAGAGAACTCTGCTGTCCCCAAGACCGGCAAAGGAAAGCACTACGATGCTGGACTTGCAGGGACAAAGAGCGACTCTATGCGCCCCAAGAAGAAGCCAAGCACTCCTGTGGCCAAATCTGCCAACCACATGTAGGAGGCTCATGCGGGTGGATCTACCAGCCGTATGAAGAAAATCCATGCGGCCAGATCATCCAGCCGCATAAAGAAGACCCATGCGGCTGAGACTCCCAGCCGCATGAAGAAAACGTATGCGGCTACGTCGGCCAGCCGCATACGGACCAATGATGACAGCCGCATGACGTCTACTCCACGCGGCTCTGTCTTCGACCGCCTCTCGTACGGTCCTGATCTCTTGTGCTCCCAGGAAGATATGTCTGACTCTCTCCAGTATCACTTAGACTCTTCCTACTATGTGTCCTTATGCACTAGAGCGAAGAAGTCTAAAGCAGCGCGAGCCTGGCGAGTTCGGCCCGCTGATCTCACCTCTGACCATCCGAGCGTTCCGCATACTGCTACGCGGGCCTCGGATGGGAAGTTGTACAGAACCACTCGAGTTCAGCCCCCGGCGGCAGACGGACAGAGAGGTTCGCAAAAGTCTTCCAAAATTTCGGGAGCAAACACGGTCGGTCCAGACCCATCTGACTTGCATGAGGCCATCCTCCACAAACGCAAGGAAAGAGAAGATACATCGGCGTACAAAGAGTCCTCCCACGGACGTCACTGCACCCAAGTCATCGTCAACTGCTGCTGCAACAGCACGACGATGCGAGAAGACCGGCAGTCTGTCTTTCAAAGACTGCAACAGCCATCTTCAGAAGACGAGGCACTACCCGTCGTCTCCTGCAACTCTGCTCAGAAAGTCCCTGCTGAAGGAAAGGGGAAGAAGATGAATGTTTCCAGTCCGAAGATCTCAACCACTGCGACTAAAAGACTGTCGTCTAAGCGGGTGCCCACCACCGGAGTTTTCTAAGGTACTCGCTCTAAGACGAAATCTGCTACAGTGGAAGATTCGTCGTCCATAACACAGGGGTTGCTGGGGCTGGGGGTAGCACCCCTCCGAGCCTCCACAGCAATCCGATATTCCAAGAAGACGAGCCGGGGGAGACAACTCTCCCATCGGATGTAGCAAACCTCGACGTCCCCGAGGACGTCCATAACTCTCAAGACGAGGCGAACTCGGAGACTGGGGATATTGTTCCTTCCGAGTCTGAATCAGAAGGGAACATACCCACATACCCCGATGACTTCTCACTACAGGGGTACGATTCGGAGGGCACTTCCTCCACTGCTCCGTCTATCTCTCCTCATGTGAAGACGGTATTCATGACAGACAGCAACCAAGGTGGTTCCAGTGATCGCCAACGCATCAACACTCTAGAGGCCATACTACATGCCTTGGTCAAGTCTGTAGACGAGATCAAAGCGGTCCTTCCAAATCTCCAAGGAGGGACGCCTGGCCAAACAAGTGCGGGTCCCGCGGTTAATGCGGACTCGAACTCAGCGGCACCGAACCCGGGCAACAATCCTCCTAAAAAAATGGCCACCGCCGCCGTGGACGAAGCACGCGAAGCGAGAAGAGAGGTCCAGGAGCTCTGAGCCATGTTCCACGCTCGAAAAAAACTCTCAAGACCTCAGATTACGGCAACCATACCCTGCTGCATGGAGGGATGTTCCATTCCCACCAAGATATAAGCCGTTCAATATCAATCCTTATGATGGCAAGACCTCAGCAAGTCGGTACATTACTTACTTCGAGGTCACCACCGACCATCTGCCCCATGACGATGCCATTCTCACACGATTATTCATCGGGGCATTGGAAGGAGTCGCCTTCGACTGGTATCGCAATCTGCCGGACAACTGCATCCACTCCTTCGTTGGCTTCAAGCGCATGTTCTTGGAGAGATTCTACGAAGTAGGGCAGGACATCACCATGTCCACCCTCATGGACGTCGTCCAAGGGGAGAAACAGCTGACAAGGAACTACATCGAGCGGTTCTGCCAAACCGCCATGAAGTTGTCCTCTGGAATCCAGATTCCTCCTTGATTAAAATTTTCCAAAAGAGACTCCTCCCAACAATCAGTCTCTGGATGGGCGAAAGTTAATTCAAGGACTGGAAGACGTTCATCATCAGCGCCACAAGCGCCGAAGAACGATTGAAGAAGGCTCGCCAATTGGGATTACACATCTCGGATGGAGAGAACAAGGGCAAGCATCCCAATAACGACAATGGGGGTAGCCCCTCCAACAATCGGGACAGCCGGGGAAAACAGGCTATGGTGGCCGATACAGCACAGAAACCTGAGCCAAAGCCAACAGACAAACAATGGCCGTAAATCACTTACTCCTTCGAAGACGGTCACGTCAAGCCCATCTTGGACATGCTCATACAAGGAGACAGAATCCAGCTTCCTCCACCAAGACGGGAACCGCGGCCGGCAGAGATAGAGAACCCAAAATACTGCCATTATCACCGCTACGTCCACCATACTACACACGACTGCTACCAGCTAAAACGGTACATCCAAAACCTCATCGATTCGAATGCTCTGGCTATCGATTTCAAAGAGGTAACCGTGGCAGCCAACATGGTGTCAGTACAATTCGACAGCTTCCCTCCGACGGAAACCCAAGACGGGGTGGTCCCCATCCCTCTGGCAACAATGGAGATCTCTAATCTTCCTCCTTCCCGAGATCAGGCCGCTGGTCTAGTGCCCCTCACCACATCACGAGGGGAGGTCATGTGGATCCATCCAGACTTGGTATCGGAAGTGACTCGGCCCATATCATCTTCTATCTGCAAGAAAAAGAATAGAAAAATCAGGTCCTGCCACACAATCTCGGCAGACATCGAAGAAGCTACAGTCGTCGTCACACGGTCTGGGGCGCAATCCCAACCTGTGGTTGATAATCCAGCTGAAGATCATCAACCCACTACAACTGATGCTCCGGGACTGGCTCAGCCTCCGTCGACTGACAAGCCTAGGCCGAGGGAGACTCGCTTCGACAAATCCCTCTGAAAAGAGGCAGCCCAAGGGCTGGAAAAGCCCTACAACTTTGACATCTTGGCACAATTGGCCAACACACCGGCCAAGTTGTCATTATACAAGCTCCTGAGACTCTCCAAAGATGTTCGTGCGGCTTTGAGCGATGCACTCCAAAACGCCGACGCATACCTGGCTCAAGTCAACCTCACGGGAGAAAACCCGCCTGCAGATCTCCAAGACAGCACCTGCACGGGAGCAATGCCTAACATCGTCTTCACTTCGCAGGACATGCTCATCAAAACTAATCTGCACGATCGTGCACTATACTACACTGGATACATCGGCGACGTAAAGGTGGATCGGATGCACATTGATCCTGGCTCTTCCATAAGCATTATTCCGAAGGGTCTGCTACATCATCTCCGCATCCCAATGCATCGCCTGATGCCTACAAGCACCGCCATCAGCGGTTTCAATTCGGGCAGGAGCTACCCTATTGGAAAGATTCGTCTGAAGTGTCAAATTGGCGACCTCCAATCCGAAGTCACCTGCTACATCATAGATGCAGACACTTCTTACAACATCCTCTTGGGGCGCCCGTGGATACACGATTATATGATCGTGCCTTCCACGCTGCACCAGTACTTCAAATATGTTGACAAACACGGCTTCGTGAGGACGGAATTTGCTGATATCGATCCCTTCAAAGGGGTCGAATCTTACTACTCAGACTCCTGCCTGTACAAAAAATCGAAGAAGCATCTTGGTGAAAGAGATGTACAAGCTAGTACCGAGACAACCACAGGATCAGAAGAGCCTCTGACGATCTACCTCCAAGCTCGTAAACCGGGCAGGTCTGCACCCCTTACCGCCACTCTGCGTAAGGACGCAATCAGCCTCTCGGCACAAAAAGAGCAGATGATAATCCGGCTGCCAAGGTCTGGCCAAGTGCCAAGACCTACAACGGAGCCACTGACAATCAGGCTGCCGAGAGCCGGCCAGCCGCATACGGAGAAGCTCAATCCCTCCGACAAGCCGATGACGATACGCCTTCCCAAGAAGGGTCGTCACCCCGATGCAAGGTCTGACACTTCCAGCGAACCAGCCACTCTCCGTCCCACATCTAGTACCAAACTGGAGGTCGCTAGTCTGCCAACAACTCTACGCTCAGCACCATCAGCTGAACTGCTGACGATCAAGCTCCCAAGGTCATCCTCTCAGTCTTCATTCACACAGGGGTAGCCGAAAAGAAACCGGAGCTAGCCAAGTATGTGGCTGCCCACACTGATGTTCCCTCCGCAGATGATATAATCCCCCTAGAAAAGATACCTTACTTCATCAATAAAGGGCTATCTTTGAACTACTTCGAGCTTAATAAGCTTTGTACAATGTACGCTATGGAACACGGCATAGGCACTCACCTACACACACAGGTGACATATGTCTACACCACAATCCAGCTTACTCCAGCAGAAGACGCTTACCGAATAATCGAGGGAGGGGACCATCCAATCATCTTCGGCCGAAAGGACGATTCGCATTCCTTCACCATAGAAGAAGTCGACCTTGGATCGGATGCCGGGAGACTACCTCTGTATCTTTATAGCCTCCAATCTAAATATCTCATGCAGAAACAGGGGTATGATCTGGAGACTATGCCAGGCTTGAACTACGGTACGGGGCGACGATTACCTTTGAAGCCACCGGTCCCGGCAGGTAAACCACGGGACTACTATAGCAAGACTCGATATGGATTAGGGTATGTAACACCCACGACGACCCCTGAAAGTTTAGATGAAGAATGTGACTGGCATTCCCATTCAACCGGGTCACCAACTTTCGACTCTGATACCAGCATCGGAGATGTATTCAGACAAGTCTTGTCAGTCAACATGGCATTCGTCGACGCTTATGAAGAAGACGAAGACATCCCCGAAATCCTCGAGCTAGAGCCGTGGGTCCAGCAGTTGGATGCGCAATGGGAAAAGCGGTTCGAACTGAGGGAACCTCCTACCGAAGATGAGGTTATCTAGGTCGACCTCGGCAGCAAATTTTCCCCAAAACCAATCTTTGTCAGTAAAAGTTTAACAGACGAAGAGCGAGAATCACTGCTGGAACTTGTCAAAGAATACATTGATGTGTTCACATGGAGCTATGAAGACATGTCGGGATTAAATCCCGATATTGCTCTTCACAAGCTCAATATTCGGCCGGACGCAAAGCCAGTCAAGCAACAACAGCGACGCTTCCGCCCAAGCATCATGGATGCGATCGAAATCGAAGTCAACAAACTGATAGCCAGCGGCTTCATTCATGAAGAACAACATCCAGATTGGGTCGCCAACATAGTACCCATCCTCAAGAAGAATGGGAAGATTCGAATCTGCATCGACTTCCGCAATCTGAACGAGACATGCCCCAAAGATGAATTCCCCCTCCCTATCACGGACATTATGATTGACAATACCTGCAGCTTTGAACGTATGTCATTCATGGATGGCTTCTCGGGGTACAACCAAATAAAGATGTCTCCTGACGACGAAAAGCACACATCATTCCGAACATCGATTGGCACGTATTGCTACACAGTCATGCCTTTCGGTTTAAAGAATGCTGGCGCCACATATTAATGAGCCATGAGTATCATCTTCAGGGACCACTTACGTAAGACGGTGGAGTGCTATGTTGATGACATAGCCGTCAAGAGTCGCTGTAAGGGAGACCATCTATAGGATCTGAGAACGGTATTCGACCTGATGCGAGCACACAATTTGAAAATGAACCCTACGAAGTCCTTCCTGGGCGTATCCAGCGGGAAGTTCTTGGGTTTCATCATCACCGCCCAGGGTATCCATGTAGACCCTGAGAAGACAAAGGCAATTATGGAGATGGGTCCCCCGAGAAATCTCTGCGAACTTAGAGGCCTTCAAGGGAGGCTAGCATACATCAGGAGGTTTATTTCTAACCTCTCCGGGCGATGTCGGCCATTCACCCACCTCGTGAAGAAAGGCATCTCGTTCGTATGGGACGAAGAATGCCAGCGGGCCTTCGACAGCTTCAAAGAATATTTGTCGAACCGTCCAGTCCTGGTGGCCCCGGTTGCTGGAAAACCATTCCTGCTCTACGTACGAGTAATAGAGCACTCTCTCGGAGCTCTGCTAGCACAAAACAATGATGCAGGCCATGAATAGGCCATATATTACCTCAGCCGATTGATGATTGGGCCAGAGCACCGATACACCGCTGTAGAGAAGAAATGCCCTGCCCTAGTGTTCGCCATTCAGAAGACACGGCACTATGTCACCGGACAAACGATACATGTGATCTCACGAGTTAACCCTCTCAGGGTCCTCATGACTAAACCAGGGGCACTCAGCTCTCGTCTCGCTACATGGGCAATATTGCTATCCCCCTACCATATGATCTTCGTCCCACAAAAGGCGGTCAAAGGTCAAGCCCTGGCAGACTTTTTGGCAGCCTACCCGGGTTCGGAGTCATCCAGGATATATATGAAGAGATCCCAGATGAGGTCGCCGACTCGCATGCAACCTCTCACGATGATATATGGCGAATGTTCTTCGACGGCACTTCGAGAACTAGACCTAACGGCAACATCATCGTCGGAGTTGGGGTGGTACTGGTTTCTCCTACCGGATTGGTGATCAATCGCGCTTACTCCCTCACGAAACCTGCTCTAACAATGTGGCCGAGTACAATGCCCTGGTCATTGGCCTCTAACTTGCAAGGGAGCTGGGGGTAGAATGTCTTGAAGCATACGACGATTCTCAGTTAATCGTCAATCAAATCTGGGGCTCATACGAAGTTCGCCACGAAGACATGATTCCCTATCACCAAATAGCAATCAACATCATCTCGTCGTTCGAGGGGTTCTTCATCGAACACGTCCCCAGACTCCAAAATATCGAAGCCGATGCCCTAGCAGGTCTGGCCGCTTCCCTAGCAGTGCCAAATCATACTCATCAATCGGTAGACGTAGTAGGCCACGAACTGGTCTGCCCCAAGAACAACATTCAATTCGTGGCGAGTTATTCCACTCAGACGATTAATGATGTCACAGATTGGAGACAACCATTCATTGACTTCGTCGTCTACGACATCCTGCCCGAGAACCCGAAGGAAGCCACCTCCATCAGACGGCGTTCTCTCAGATTCTTCTACGATACAGAGACAAAAATGCTGTATCGCCGATCCTATGATGGAGTATTGCTTCGGTGTCTGTCGAACGCAGAAGCCAAAGAAGCCGTACAAGAAGCTCATGACGGTGTCTGTGGGGCCCATCAGCTTGGTCCTAAATTACAAGACCGTCTTCGCCGAATG
The DNA here is from genome assembly GCA_029216955.1 of Iris pallida. Classification (NCBI taxonomy): domain Eukaryota; kingdom Viridiplantae; phylum Streptophyta; class Magnoliopsida; order Asparagales; family Iridaceae; genus Iris; species Iris pallida. The sequence continues at coordinate 7,513,796 of JANAVB010003200.1, forward strand.
GGCTACTACTGGCCCACGATGGTAGCAGATGAGATAGACTATGCTAGAAGGTACAAAGCCTGCCAAGTCCACGCAGACTTCATCCACCAACCATCCGAATTTCTACATCCGACCGTGGCATCCTGGCCATTCGAAGCATGGGGGATGGACATCATCGGTCCGATTACTCCACCTTCTTTCTATGGACATCGCTTCATACTTGCGATCACGGATTATTTCTCCAAATGGGCAGAAGCTGTCTCGTTTGCAGAAGTAAAGACTGCGAACGTGATCAGCTTCCTCAAGCATCATGTCATCTATCGCTTTGGACTGCCCCGGAGGATCATCCACGACAATGGTCCACAGTTTGCAAGCCACGCCTTCTATCGGTTCTGCGACAAACATCGCATCTAGAATATTGCTTCAACACCATACAACCCGGCAGCGAACGGGTTGGCAGAGGCATTCAACAAAACAATCATCAAACTCCTCAAGAAGTTTGTCTCTTCCAACAAACGCAACTGGAAAGAGAAGCTCGGCAAATGTTTATGGGCGTACCGTACTACAGTCCGAACAGCTACCGAAAATACACCATTCTCCCTGGTATACGGGAGTGAGGCAGTTCTCCCATTAGAGACTCAAATACCCTCGCTCCGTATCGCCCTCACTTATCAATTGACGACGGATGACAACTACCGACGCCGACTACAAGAGTTCGAGGCCTTAGATGAAAAGTGCCTCCTAGCTCAGCAAAGGATCGAACTATACCAAGCACGCATCTCTGGAGCCTTCAACAAGAAGGTTAAAATCAGAACATTCCAAGTGGGCGATCTTGTTCTGGCAGTCCGAAGGCCGATGGTCATGACTCACAAGACCGCCGACAAGTTCTAGCCAAAATGGGAAGGTCCATTTATCATCGAGGCTGTATTCTCCAACGGTGCTTACCGCCTCGCCAAAAAAAATGGAGACTTGCTCATGTTGCCCGTCAACGGCAAGTTCCTGAAGAAATACTATATCTAGACGACAATTTTCTATTTTTGAGTCACGTACCCGCTGGTACCGCTGAACTCACCCTCATGATTCTCCAGATCCCGAGTCACGTACCCGCTGGTGCCGCTGAACTCACACTCACCATTCTCCAGATTATCGAGTCATGTACCCGCTGGTGCCTCTGAACTCACACTTTCACAATATCGAGTCATGTACCCGATGGTGCCTCTGAACTCACATCCCGGTCACTCTTTCAGATAGAAAGTCATGTATGATCATACCTCTGAACTTTCTTCCTGGAAGAGATCCTCCCTCATGATCCAATACCCGCACTTCCAGTGCACAAAAAGGGTAAGCGATCCACAAATTTCTAAAACGGCCATATCCTCATTACCTCTGAGTCATTTTACTTCCGCCAAAAATAAATCACCCCCTACATAGAACTTCGATATCCTCATTACCTCTGAGTCGTTCTATGTACCCCCTCTTCATTGAGCCCACTTCTGCCATGTCCTCATTACCTCTAAGTGGGAAGGCTCCGTAGAAGAAACCTTCATACTCGCCATGTCCTCATTACCTCTGAGTAAGTATGTCGGTTCCCTTTCAACCTATTATCTGTACCCACAACCGGAGTACGACAAGGATAATAGGTCCACAAATGTCCTCTGTTGACCACAATGTCCTCTGTTGACCACAAATGTCCTCTGTTGACCACAGATATCCTCCGCGAAGTCACTCCTGCCATGTCTTCATTACCCCTGAGCAGGAAGATTCCACGATAAAACCCTCGTGCTTGCCATGTCCTCATAACCTCTGAGCAAATATGTTGGTTTCCTTTCATCCTATTATCCGTATCCTAAGCCAAGGTACACCAAGGATAATAGGCCCACAAATATACTCTGCTAAGTTTCTTAGCACAAGCCCACCATCTCATCATGCCCCGGAAGCCCAGCTGCTCTACGGCATTCTTTTTCCCGCTACCGAGAACACCCATGACCACTTTGCCATGGCTGTTCCAGGTATCCTAACCAAACTTGTTATCCGTACCTAAAACCAAGGTATGCCATGGATGACGAGTCCACAAACAAGTCCCCCGCACGGGGCAAATACCACCATCATATCATGGGTACAACAAGCAATGCAAATGAAGGGTAGAATGGAAAGTACTCTTTATTTGAAGGAAGGAAAAAGCATTACATCTTTTGGGACCACGTCCCTCTCAAAAAGAAAACAGGAACAAAACAAAAGAAAGAAAAGCCAACTACATTTTGGCATTACTCAATTCTAGGAGACGGCTTCTCACTGAGGTGGTCCCCCGCTCAATCCGCTGTCGAGCCCGACGCTCAGCCTCCCGGGATAACCGCTCCCCATCGTCCAAATCCATGAGCGTCTGGCAGTCATCTTCCAACTTCTTCAGGGCAGTTTCTAGGTCAGTTGAAGCTTGATTGACCCTATCAGCCTCCCGAACAATCAGCCCCCTGTCAGTACGGGCAACCTCAAGTTCGGACTCCAAGAAAGTCAACTTCCTCTGAAGCGCGAGAATCTGCTCCCGCGTGCCAATAATCTCACGAGAGGTAGTCTCCTCCCGGGCTGTGACGTCTTCATTCGCGTGACTCAATTGATCATACCGATCAGATAAACCGCTGAGGTCCTTCAGTATGGCCGACCTTGTTTTATCCCGAGCAGCTTTAGTCCTCTCTATGATGGCGATAAGGGAACCCCGCTCCTCATTTATAACAGCAGACAGATCAGCCTGCCGCAATACCCGGAGCTCGGCCACCAGCCGATCAGTCTCTAACAATTTTGTCTCCAGAAATGCGGCCATCCCTGCATCACCAAGAAGATTCCTAAAGATATCGACTTGACCCTGGGCGCATTGCCGGGCCAAGGTGAAGGAGGTCCCTCTTTCTACGGCAGCTTCGATTCCCCTCTTCAAATGACGATAAAAACTGGCAACCACGTCCTGTAACGCATCGTCCAAAACTTCTGCAGAGGATGGCGTTAGAGGAAGCGAGGACGGCAACATCGGAGGAGTGACGCTGGAGCTTTCCACCAGAGGAACAGAGTCTGGGCAGAACGATGCATGAATGGCGGCCAACTCGTCTTCTGCCACCCGGAGAGCTTGGATACTCGGTAGGGCAGAAAGGTCGATTTTCGGAGCCATCGGAGCAGAGGATGACGCAAGGACCATCGTTCCCTGCCCCGATACCTGGCCCGCTAAACTCGAGCCCCCAGAAGGCCCATCAAAACGAGTCGGAAGGTGAGGAGGTACACCCCTCTCCACCAGTGCCCCTTCGGCTGTGTTTGTCTCAACAATGTCCATCCTCGACACTGGAGAGGCAGGACCTGTATACCCAGAATAACAATCAATCGACGTAACCCGAAGGACGTGATGATAGAGTAGATAGGCCTCCTCACAGGTTAAGATTCGGCTTATCTTACCAAGGGTGGAGCATGGAGGCTGCAGCTCATTCACAGCTGGCATGGTCCCCTCATCCGCAATCTCTAAATTAAGCTCGGCAGTGTCCTCTGTCCCCGTCACCTCGAAGGGAGATACAGCTCGGTCAACATCGTCTCGAGGAGATTTTGCGATCCCAGAGACAGACTCACCGAAGCCCCCGCCATTCTGGGTCACCACCTCGGCATCTTGGGACTCCTCTTCTTCTCTTGACACCTACAAGCGGGAAAGAAGATGATTAAAATCAAAGCTAGAAGGAAAGAAGGAAGGAAGAATCGGGAGCGGTTTGGTTACCTCTAACACGGGATTGACCTCTTCTCCACTTTCTCTTATAGTTAGCTGGCGGTGTCTGGTTGCAACCTGCTTCCGGGAGCGAGATATACCGCCAGCAGAAGAAACTTGCCTGCTACGTTTCGGAGTAGGGCCAGGCACAACGGGTGACTGATCCCCCAACATCTCATCTGACAAAATAGGCGGCTGATCCACCTCTGCGTCTGCCACTGGAAGGATAGAGTCATCTCTATCATACTCGTTGCCTTCATCACCCTCAGCAGCGGAATCCAAATGTGGCATTTCGAATCTAGTCTTTCTCTTTTTGGACCCTTGAGATCCTTCCTCCAGGCCGGTACCAACAATAAAACTGGCACCTGAGTTAAAATCGACCGGGGGTTTGTTCGCCATGACATGATATAAAGCCGCCATGTACAAGATCTCCACTGACGCCTTAATGGCAGGGACCGAGAAAATGGTACGGGTATGGAATGTATCGTAGTATTACCAAGCCCTGATACCATCAAGAAGGTTACCTTCAAAACCCAGACAGGAGCTGGGGTTGTCTAGGCAAAGTTGGCTGTATCCAAACTGTCGGGCAAACCTGCTAGGCAGATAAGGCTCCAGAAAAACCGTATTGCGGTTACGGTACACCAGATGTGCGGGGCGGATGTTTCGTAGCCACAGGAGCATCTGGCCATCCAGAAGTTGAGGAGACGCAATACCGTCAAGATGTACAGCCTCTATGTCCTTCGCAGTAAAGTAAGGGACGGATACAAAAATATGATACATATCCGCCCTCGCCAAGGCTATCCGACAAGCCCGCATGGTCTCACACTCCCAAGGCTCATCACGGTAACGGAAGATAAATGCGTCATCATCAGTTACACCGTCTTCAGAGCCCGGTCTCATCAAAGACGGATAATGCATCAGCAGCCACCCCATCAAATAGTGATAGGGCAACTCGGTGCGTTCAAAATCCTTGGTCACGTCGCGAGCGATGACCTTAGATGTGAAGATGTGAAGTCCACGATGGATGCTACATACCATGGCTGGGAGGAGAGCTAGCCTGATTCGCAAAACTAACTTCACCGCCGGGAGGATGAAGTTACGACAGATTCTCTCAGTAGAACCAGCCCCTCCGGAGACTATATAATTTTGCAGCCATATCATCAAAAATCCTGCCAGGAGCGCCTTCTCTGACAGCTCATGGGTATCCTGGTAAAAATAACCAAAAGAGTCAGTCTTACTCCCGAATCTGTCACTGGTAGTAGCCACTCTCTTAGCCGACGACACCAAGTCTTTAACCGCTTCCCGCGATCGAGGACGACGAGAGGTAACTTGACCTGAGGCATCTATCGGGAAAAGATAGTGCACCTAGTCCTTAGTGTGGGGAGCATTCCCTTCCGAATTGCTATCCTTTCGGGCTATCTGATGACAGGTGCTATAGTGGCACAATATCTCTTGGTAGAGAGCCACGAAGCCGGGATACCGTCGTTCCAAATCTTCGAGCTCCTCATTAGTAGGAGTATACGCTTCAAAAGCTTCATCCCCTCAAGGAAGCTTAGAGACCGCGTGCATTTCATGGAGCACAAGTCCTATTTTCCCTACGGGTGTATAGAAGGTTCCCGTACGGCAGTTATACATCTCCAGCAGAGACATGAACAACTTTTTGTTTATGGACAAGCCATGGCTGGTGCCTCGGATAGCATGGTAAAGGCCAATCTCACACAAAAAGGCCTCATACTTCTGCAAGATCCACATGGACAGATTGGTCCACGAGGGAATAGGATGTACCCAACTGGGGAGCATCAACCTGCCAACGGGGTAGGAGCCCTTCCGAGCAAGTTGATTTATAAAAGTATCGGCTGTAGAAAATGTGAAGTTGGGGCCCGCCACATTCAAGAAAGTACCTGGGACCAATCCCGTCACAGAACAGCTGGTATGCACCTTGCCGGCAGTCACTGACTTCAGACTGTTGTTATAATGGATGCTTCCCACAAACATCCCACCTCGGATAGGGGTTAAAGTCTCCTCCATCTTCCGGTCCAATGGGAGCATATTGAACCAAGATAATGGAAAGTGTCGCTCCATTTGGGGGATGCGGATCGCCATCCGTTAGAGACAAAACTCCAATTCTCCGACACCTCCAGAAGATGACTGTTCTCCACAGTCAAGGCGTCTCCAAAAAAGAATGCAGGCTTCAAATATTCCCCTTCAAATTTTCCAGAGTTCATCATAGCGTTAAGAAAATGGAAAGGCTGATTCTTGATGGCATTTAGTCTAGCCGAGGGTTCGTCACTTGAAAACTGATCCGCCATATGCTGAACAATATGGTCGTACCTATAACCCAGAGCAGCTTGGGCACTACCCACTAGGAGTTCTCCAGCAGCGTTTACCGGCAGATTCACTGAAAAGAAGACAGAGAAGGTTAAGTTAAAAAGAGGGATAAAAAGAAATGATCGAGTATTTCCGAGCCTCATGCGGCTTAAAGAAAACACCCATGCGGCTCCGACTCAACAAAGTCTCATGCGGCTCCAATTTAATGAAGCCTTATGCGGCTCAATCACAGAAGAATACTTATGCGGCCCTATTCAGTAAAAAGTCATGTGGCAGTGCTCTCATAAGGCCCTCAGGGTTCGGATAAAATTCGTACTGACTGCGTGACAGATAAAATTTATGCGAATCCATGCGGCTCAGTATAGCTCATACGACTGCGTTGGCACAGCGCGTATACGCTCACAGCAGTTATTCTTATGCGGCTCGCAGCTCGGCCATAGGCCGAACATACGGCTCACAAAGGCTCGTGCATAAAGCATGCAACGTAGCCATAGCAGTTAGGGTTCTTTAACCCGTGCAATGTCCCTACCGACAATGGGGGGATGAACGTCAGGATGAGCCGCGGGGACGACGATTGGTGGTGGAGCAGCCGCAGTCGAAGTAGAAGCAGTTTTGCCCTTCGCCATCGCGGTCGACGAAGACGCTGCCTTCTTCGCTGCAACGGTCTTCTTGGGCGCCATTATCAATCAAGAAGAAGATGAAGAGATGAATAGGGGAAGATTCGAAGTAAAAGAGGAAGTAAAGAACTCCTCTCTCTCTCTCAAGCTCCTCTTATTTATAGGAAGACGAGAGGGGGAAGACACGTGGAGTAATAAACCGCCTCGTATAAAGACAAAACCGACTCCTCGGATCTCGCCCCCTCTCCCATAAAAGGAGATTCACCCAGGGCATAAAATCTCGAGATTTAATAAACCAACCTTTGGGATTCCCCCCAAAAGGCGGTGCTAAAAGCAAATCTGAGGCAATTAAGGATACGCACACGTGGCAAGGAGCCATACGGCTAAGCCATCCATGCGGCCGAACTATCTATGCGGCTTAAACATCCATGCGGCCAGGACTCCATATGCGGCCAGAAGAATACAACCATGCTTCTTATTCAAAGTATTTCAATTTTGCAAATTGAAAACTTTGAAGGGGGTCTTGTAGAAGCATGGAAAATACTAAAGAAAGATCCATACGGCCAGGAAACTCCATACGGTTTAGGAAGCCCATGCGGCTCACAGATTCATGCAGCACGAGGGGCTATGCGGCTCAAGACGTCCTATGTGGCTCAGAACAGGAGACACGTGGCTTGAAAAACAGTTCTCCCCTCCTGCATTAATGGCTATGACGGCTGACAACTCTGAAAAAGTGGTAGTCCTGACACAAAAGTGGTAATTATGACTCTATCATAATGACAGACCCCTAGGGAAGTGAAGGAGATCTCTGACACAATCTTCCAAAATCCAGAAAATGCCACGTGGCCCTGACACGTGGACGATCATATGCGGCTCGAGCGAAGACTTTCCATGCGGTTCAGAATAAAGCCGTTCCATGCGGCTCAGACCAAAACAGTCTCATGCGGCTCAAATGGAGGCCTTACCATGCGGTTCAAGAAGACCATTTCCATGCGGCCCAGGCGGATGCATCCCTATGCGGCTCGTAATGATCATCTCCATGCGGTTCAAAGGTTCAAAAGGGGAAGCCACTACCCAAGCAGCCCTGACACGTGGCCCAAATCTTATGCGGCCCAAATCTTATGCGGCTCAATCTTCATGCGGTTCAGATCCCCCCAGTGGCTCCTAGGACACGTGTCCTAAGCCGATCAATCTCCCAGATTTATTGCAATCAGAGATTGGGTCAAATCTCAATAATCTGAAACACGTGGCAGGAAAATAAATCAAATTTATTCGCAGACATCAAAAGATTATTATGAGGAAGATTTATTCCAATCAGTATTAATTGCTGATGAGATTTGGTGTAATCTATACTTAATAGTCCAGATTCATCATAATCAAAACTAATGGCCTAGATTGACCAATCCACTGGCCGCCGCCATCACCAAGAAGCAATCATTTGTAACCCTAATGATCACACCCCATTCCTATAAATAGCAGGGTGTCATTCCCTTGTAAGGGATACGCACACACAGAGAGAGGCACACACAGAAGCACTTTTCGAGATTAAAGAGAGCACCAGAGTACTTGGAGAGAAGAGCAGAAAGAGAGCAAAGGGAGCATTTCTTCCAACGCCAAGCAATCTTCTGGAGCCAAGGCTGCATACCGATCGTCCAAGGAGTAAGGCAGAGCTACCGTCGCTTTTTCGAGCCTCTATTGTCATCCCTCAGAATCTAAAATAAATAATTGTACTTAGACTGCTGTACCTAGGTTTTCGTCTCTAGGCTTTCTTTGTACGAGCGAGTTTGTAACGTGAAGTAAAAGTCCAGTCCTCCGATAATTGTTCTGCTCTTTTATATTTCATGGCAAATACTATATTGTAAATCTACAATATCCCGAAGTACGCCATAATAGTCAAAGTCCGACCCGTCGTCATAGATGGTGCCTCTTATGCAAACACCAGAATCCTTAGTACTGAAGTCGTCATTGACAAATTCGGTATTTATAGAATATTGAGTTGCCTTAAACTTGAAGCCATTAACGACATAGCCTGGCCAAGTCTTTGTATGCTTCTTCGGTCCCAATGCCAAATAACGAATGCTCTCATTTGTGAGTATTGTTTCAGGCAATAAAACCTGTAAACAAATAATGATAATTTAAATGTTTTACTTGCATATATTTTAATGGTAGCCGCATAACATATTATCTCAGTTACTTACGTATTTTTGAAACCAGGTCGGAAAGGTACAATCAACCTCTCTTTGAAGTCCCTCATCGATAATATCGGGTGTCCTTATTTTGACTTCATCTGTAAATATACTGTTAGAGAGAATAAAAATAAGTGTAGTCACTTACTTCACCAAATTAGAGATTATAACGAGGTGTAGTCACTTACTTCTCCAAATCTCTCACTTCTTGTATGTCACAATTTAATAAGATATATTGGTGTGCGGCATCATACTCATCGTCAGTCAACCACCATTTCTTACTAGCCCCAATAGGCTTGCCCCTTAAATTGAATATACCTCCATCCTCAACGTCTTCGTCATTCCTTTGAGGTCAATTTCGATTTGTCTCGACATGAGTATCGAAATAAATGGAGCAAAAGTTTGACACCTCCTCGATAAGATATGCTTCGCATATCGAAGCCTCTATATGAGCCTTGTTGCCAACTTTCTTCTTTAGATGGTGTAGGTACCTAGAAAGACAAATTATCTTGAGAATTAACAATGAATTATAAAATTTCACTTAAATTATATCGATTTTTATTTACCTTTCAAAGGGGTACATCCATCGATAATGAACAGATGCACCGACACGGGCTTCGTATGGTAGATGAATCGGTAGATGCTCCATGCTGTCGAAAAATCCCGATAGAAATATTTTCTCTAACTTGTAAATTGTTAAGACAATCTTCTCCTCAAGTTGTACCATATGTTGCACCGTCAGCTTAGTTGAACAGATATCCCTGAAGAATGTAGACAGCTCGGCCAACGGAACCCATACAGCAGATGGCAACAACTCTCTCAAAACAATAGGCAGTAATCTTTCCATAAACATGTGGCAGTCGTGACACTTCATTCCTATTAGCTTGCGTTCATTGAGATCAGCGCATCTAGAAAAATCCGACACATAGCCGTCGGGAAATCTTAAAGTAGATATCCACTTACAGATTATTAATCTATCTTCCTTGCTCAATGTATATGGCGCTATAGGCTTAGTTAATAGTCCACAAGCTCCCCTTTGTATCAAGTTTAGATCAAGACGTTTGTATATCTCAGCCATGTCTTGTCTTGCTTTTGGATTGTCCTTCGTCTTTCCTTTAATATCCATGACGGTATTGAAGACATTATCGAACACATTCTTTTCGATATGCACGACATCAAGATTATGTCTTATAAGATTATCTTTTCAATAAGGCAAGTCCCAGAAAATACTCCGTTTGTTCCAGTTATGGCTTTGTCCAAACCCCTCGACACGATTGTTCGATGGATCTTCCATTGCGGTGGGTTATTTCTTTACAACTTTCAAAATATCGTATCCCGACAATCTGGTAGGAGGATCAAGAAATTCTTGTTTTCCAGATCTGAATGCATCCTTGTTCTTTCGCCAATGATGGCTCACGGGCAGAAATTGACGGTGACAGTCAAAAAAAGAAGTTTTTCCTCCATGCCTAAGACGGAACGCCTTACTATTTTCTATGTATATCGGATAAGACATGTTACCGTACGTACTCCATCCCGACAGCATATCGTATGCTGAAAAATCATTGATTGTCCACATGAGTGAAGCTCTTATCTGAAAGTTCTGTTTCCTGGAAATATCATACGTCGTGACGTCGATCTCCCACAGCTGTTTCAGCTCATCCACCAACGGCTGTAAATATATATCGATGTTCTTCATCGAATTTTTGGGACCGAGTATGATAGCTGTCAAGAACATATAAGAAGTATTCATACACATCCATGGTAGCAGATTGTAAGGGGTAAGAATGACCGGCCAGCATGAGTATTGAGATCCCGACTGTCCGAAAGGGGCGAAGCCATCAGAACATAGCGTAAGGCGTACATTTCTAGGCTCTGCAGCAAAATCTGGATGACACAAATTAAAATGTTTTCACGCCTCTCCATCCGAAGGATGTGACAATTCTCCTTCGTCCTTTATGCATTCTTCGCTATGCCGCGTCATGTGTTCCACTGTATTCAGAGACATATACATCCTCTGCAAGCGCTTCGTGATCGACAAGTAATGCATATACTTGTAAGGACGTCATTTTCTAGTCGACTGTCCTTTTTTCTATACTGGCTTGTAACGATCCGCATTACAGAAGCTGCAACTTTCTGATACGCAATTCTCTTTGTAGTACAATATGCATCCGTTGCGACAGCAATCTATCTTCTTGTACCCAGTCCTAGTTGTCGGACCATCATCTTTGACTTGTAGAAGTTTTTTAGGAGCTCTTTTGATTCCTTCGGTAATACCTCCTTGATTAGTTGTGTGATCAGATCATAGAAAGCTTGTGGCAAGTTAAAATCAGACTTTATGTTCAGCAACCGTATCGTCACTACAGTACGAAACGAGTCTCACAACCAGGATATAGAGGAGTATCTGCGTCCTGAAACATATCATAGAACTCCTTTGTCTCGGGATTAGGATCTTTCGGATCAAAATTAGGCCCTGCCACATTATACACCATATCTCGTGCAAGGTTCTGCAGGTCTCCATAATCAACAGAGCATCCGTCGTCTTCGAGGACATCCATTGCAGCATTATCATCAAAAGCATAAGTAGCAGCTTCCGCAGCCTGTCTTTCTGAATATAATTCACCTTGCGATGACCACAGGCCGTAATCACGTACGAAACCCTTACGGGTCAAATGATCTCTCACAGTCACCACTTCTTCGTAATGTCTATTGTGACAATTAACACATGGACACTTGATTTTGTTACCGTCTATGTACTGAGCTTTGCTCATGGCATACTTAAGAAATACTTCCACGCCTGCCTGAAAATCGTCACTCACACCAATTCTGCTTTCGTGTTACCGTTTGTACATCCATGTATGATGAACAAAGTAACGATTCATCCTCGATTTGGATGTGAAAATCTGTATCATAAGACAAACTAAACATAAGAATAGCCTGATACCGATACTCATATAGGATTAGGGTTAGGGTTAGGCTCCGATGCCGATACTCATAGGGATAGTCCGATATCGATACTCATAGGAATAGCCCGATATCGATACTCATAGGAATAGTCCGATACCGATACCGATTTTGATACTCATAAGAATAGTCTGATACCAATACCGGGACATGCCAAACTGTATCGGTATCGGACAGTATCGGACTGGTATCTGTCAGTATCGGGTATCGGTCAGTATCGGAGCGGGACATGCCAAACTGTACACTACTTATACGTTGCTACACTAGGTTCTATATCATCTTGATTAATTGTACATTAATCTTGGTTATCAACTTTTGACCTTGATTGATTATCATGATCAAGAATTAATAATCCTGAATTAATTATAATTATTCTTGACTAATTTCTAGCTAGTTAACTACCTTCCAATTTAGAATTGGAATTCTAATATAAATATTACATATAATGCAAAATGCATTCAATTCGTACGGGTCGAACCCGTACACGAATGAGTCCCCCTTCTTCCCTGTGTCATGATATACGGACACTGTGTCCGTGTGTCGAGGGCAAGAATGTGTCGACCCCACCTCCCCTGCCCCACCCACCTCCCCGACAGCGTCCCCTCCCCTCCCCCCTCCCCCACCCGCCCTCCCCGACCCCACTCCCCAACCCCCCTCCCCGACAGCACCCACCCCCCACCCCCTCCCCTACCCCCTCCCCGACAGCACCCCCTCCCCGACCCCCCCTCCCCCACCCCCCCCTCCCCGACAGCACCCACCCACCCTACCTACCCCTCCTCCACCCCCCGACCCCCCCGGCCCCGGCGATAGCCGACCGCCACACCCCCGAAACCCTAAAATAGAGAGAGAGGGAAAGAGAGAGAGAGAGAGATAACTTACCTGCGAGATCGCCAGAGGGAGTGAGATTGCCGGAGGGAGTGAGATCGCCGGAGAAAGAGAGGGAGAAGAGAGAGAGTATGTTTGGGGGGGAATAAAAAAATTTTCTCCGTCGGTTCAATTTAAGTTAGGGTACAGTATTTAGTGACGGACTAGCGACGGATATATCCGTCGCTACTTAGTCGCTAAATACCCACTAGATTACCGACGGAACGTCCGTCGCTAGTCAGGCGCTAATTTTTGCGCCATTTTTTTCAGATTTTGCCGCCAAAATGTGCGAGTATTAGCGACAGAGATCAATCCGTCGCTAAATTTTTGTCAAATTAGCGACGAAATTGTGACTGATTTTGACACTAAAAAAATAAAAAAAATTGTTCATTGCTTTCTGACAGTAGTCCGTCACAAGGTAGTCGCTAGTCTGTCGCTATTAGCGACGGATAAGATCCGTCACTAATAGTCCGTCGCCAAATTGTTGTATTTTAGTTGTGATTCATTGGATCTAGGGTAGAGGTCAGGGTCATCCAAAGGGACGAAGGCCTGGGGCTTGGAGGCAGTGAGTAGGTTGAGTCCCCACCCGCTCGGTTCACCTGGCACCTCAATTGGTCGTACGAGACCGACAGATTCGACAATGTAGAGGTCTGAACTGGAAGAGGGTGGTCGGACCAGAGGACGAGAGGGAGGGTGGTAATTAGGAACATGGGATGAGGAAGGAAACTTTTTGGCCCAAAAAATTGAAAGAGCAAGAGAGAGAGCGAGTGTTTACCAATCAGTTCCAGTCTTCGTCGTCGAGTCATGGAGGATGGTGGTGGGGAGCTCTGTAGGCTCTGGATGAGAAAGAGGGGAGGATGGGAATTTGTGTCTCCGTTATCGAGCCACAAAGGATGATGTTGTGGAGAGCACTCGAAGAAGAGAGGGAGAGAGTGAATTTGGTTTTGAAATGAAAAAAAGTAGCGGGTTGATCGCGTTTTGGGAGAAAGTTGAACATTTTTTTATAATGCTTGAATTTTTTTTGAATATTTTAGTCTTTTATAACATTTGAGTATATAACCGCTATAAACGTATATACTATATATGTCACTTATATATTTAAAAAAATATTATAATAAGCCAGAAACTCTTCTAAACTGTTATATTAAGGATCCTTTCTGAAACTTTATGACGCTTTTATATAAAATTTTACAATAATATTTCTGTAAATGTTATGAAAGAATATTTTTCTTGTAGTGATTAACAAAAAACATGTCCTAATTGTTGAGTGAAATCCTTGTGATAACATGATAAAAGAGGGTAGAATATGTATGGCTCTGCAAGTGAGTCAGAAGATTGCTACATCTAGAAAGTAACATACATAATACTGGTCAATTGAAGTACCACCACCACCATCTTGAAATATCTTTAAACTTTGGAGGAAGTCTTGCACGAAAAGACAACTAGAAAAAAATACAAGCATCCTGGCCGAACCTTGCTCAGCACTTCAATAAATTTGGTGCAATCTCTTTCGTCAAGTCATAAGCACTTAATATTAAGTTTTGGAGGAAGATTTACGACAGGATGTAGGTTTCTAGAACGCAATACAATACATATATATACATAAAATTAATTTTGGCGCTGTTAGTGACTGATTCCGAACACATGCAATACATACGTACAAACATAAAATAAATATAAATCTTAGCCAGCTGAATATTCTTACTGCCAAATTTTTTTTACACAGTAGTGGATCAACATGAAGCCACAAAATAAAAGATACAACTTTATTATTTGCATCTCTATTGCGAATGGGAAACAATTAACCATTTTGTGTAATTAAAATGTTGCATGTCTTTGTCGTTTGACGCTAAACAAGCAAGAAATAGGGTTTCTTTTTCTTGTTGATATATGCATATTTGATGCTATCTTGTTTCTCTTTAATGGCCCATTTGCGACGAAAAAAAAAAAAAATTCCATTGTAATTGCCTAAATCTTGTCTATGTCTCAGAGGCAAGTGAAAAAAATGCAGTGGACAATTTCAAAGCCTGCTCATATGTTTATAGAAGGTCATCTATCAATATTGATTGTGAATGGTTTCGTTAACCCAAAAATGATAATTTATCACTGTCATATAAGTCATATTCTATGATTATGTAAAATGCTTTTTTAATTAGCCATGTCAATTTGAATTTCAGCAGTATAAATGTTGCCTACAAACTTGTTTAGACCTTATAAATTTCTTATACATTATTAGTCATTTTCGAGTTACAAAATTAATCTATGCTATTTTTTAAAAATTAGATTAAAAATTTAAATTATATTAACATATTTTATATATGATTTGAATATATTTTAATTAGAATTTGTTATACATATGTATTTAGAATTTTGGATATGTGTTTAGTTAGATAATACATGTACTTAATCTAAATATAATTTGAATATTGAATATATTTTAGAATTTGTTATATGTTCAAATAGTTAAAAGAAATTTATAATTTTTACTTTTTACTTTTTTTCTTAACAACATGAGAGATGCATACTATTGTTAGATTTTTTTATTATTTTATTAATTAATAAAAAATATATATACAACTTAGATGGCTCATTTTTTCAGATGTTTCTAAGCTGCATTATTATAATAGATAAGAGATATGAGGTGAACTATGTTTTGCCCATCTATAAAATAACTAGTGCTTTATTCATAATATTAATTTCATCTCAGGAACCCTAAAAGTCTTAGAAATCCCATATTCAGAACAATTTAGGTATTAATTCATGCTGAAACCCTAAAATTTTCCAAGGTTAGGGTTTGGGAGCACGGAAGGAATTTGGAAATTTTGAGAGAGAGAGAGAGAGAGATAATTTTAGACTGCAGATTGCTGATGAATGATTTACAAAATTTTGAAAAATACGATGTATCAACAACACAATTTACGACGCATAGTGACTCAACGTATATTATTAATGCATCATAGTCTGAAATTATTGTGTTAGGTACTCCAAGCGACTCAATCCGTAAATAAAATATGTGACATATCAGTAGCGACACTTGCAATATATAGCGACTCAACTTACGTCATTATTGTTTCGTCGACCCAATTTATTATTGTATATCACTATGGAGTCACAATACGTAGCATAATTTGTGACATTTTTTGATGCCACTATATATGTTCTAGGGTCTTCTTGGCAAAGATATTTTCATCGCTTTTCGGATATTTTTGAACTATTCGTTTATGATGTGTTCAAAAAATTTATGCTTGCTATTTTTTTGAGTCACTAGTTTTGGTCGGCTAAAAAAATCTTCCAAAATCGGTGTAGTATAATTTTTGGTGTTATTATATTCGTATATTTTGAGAATTTTTATTATTTTATATTGTTTATATCCTCACAAAAAAATATATAATTATAACTATTGTACCTTATTTTTTATCTCGTAGAGGTACAAATGCTAGCGGAGGAGAATTATCGCAAATTCTCTCGCGAAATCCCAACTCTCCACCCCAGAGCAACCACCACATCCCCACGCCCCGTCTCAACCGCCTGTACGACCTCCAATTCGTTGGAGGATCGTTGGAACAGTCGTCGACCGAAGACAACCGACCGATAACAGAGCAACTCTGTTCTGAGTAATCAGCCAGGTACTCAAGTTTCGGCCTTAATTTCTCCTGTTATGTTCGATCATTTTCGAATCTACAAATTCCTATTAGCAAACCATATGACCCCCTTCGAGATCCCTCAGATGAATCTAGAAACGACTCTCTGACATGCCCGAAAAATCGAGACAAAGTCAGCCCCAAACCTGTCCTAAAACAGAACAGAGAAGCAACCTAAACCCCTAATTTGGAAGGGAATTTTCGAGCAGTAAATGTCGATTTTATGAAAACAAACTTGGAACATTCGTAGACAACATATACACGATTGAAACATCTTTCGTAGTTCATGATTTCATTAAGGTAATGCAAAGTTATTCAGAGTTAAAAATCAAAAAAATTAGTTTAAAACTGTTGAAAATTTTAGAAACCTGTCCGATACGGCGTGCGCCCCGACAAACCGGGCGACGTGGTCGCAAACTATATGCATCGAAAGACACACATGGGTGGACGTGTGGGAACTGACGGAACTCGATTTCGTTGCGCGTGCACGACGAAATCAGTACGTATCCGTCGAGATACCCCCGTATCGATGTTTTGCAGACTTGGCCATAACTTCGTGCATGTTCGTAGGATTGACACAAAACTTGTGCCATCAGGACCGTATCGATTTTTTGGTCCTGTATGCCAAGTTTGGTCCGATTCTAAGAAGGTTGATCGGAACGCCAAATTTGGCGGGCCCGCAATCCGACCCAATGGACGATTTTGTGCACGGCTCATCGGAATCCAAAATTGGATATACCGTTGGATTCGTCTCCTTAAACCGAATTCGTAGACATATAGTTTGATAACTTTAGAGACCGTAGGCATTGGCACGCATTTTGGTGCAAAACGGGTCCAACGACGGACATCATTTTGACCCAAAATTATGATTTTGCCCCTGTTCCAGAATTAGACTTTTGGACAGGCATTTCCTAGGTATATCACTTATTCCGAGTACGTTCTTGATGTTTGTTTCAGCATCCGGAGTTGTTTGGAGATTGTGACATTTCTTTTACTGACATTGCGATTCTTGGACTTGCCAGTTTCGTACCCCCAGGCAAGATACCTTGCCACCTTACTCTGTGATTTACATATTCTTATATTCAGTTGCTATTTTCAGCATTTCTTATTTGTTATTATAAAACTGTGCGTCCAAGTCACACTTGGGTGCAAGCGACTCTATCGGTCGTTTTTTCGTTTTATTTTATATTCTCTTGCATTGACTTAGCCTAGTGACCACTCATTTTTGATGAGGTATTAGTATATCTCATACGGCCTTGACACTTGCTCTACCACGTGATATGAGTCACATGTAGGACATGTACCGCGTAGTCGGCTGGCCACCGATACGTATGAAGCGTGCGACGGATAGGAGTAACTGCCAATAGAATTGCATGCTAAAAGACTTGACGGTTACTAGAGGTTCATATCAGTCTTAGAGATGATGATACTAGGCATTGGGTGGGGAGAACATTATACCTGACGTATGGGCTTCGATTACACTTTCCCTGTAACCCGGAAGCTCCGCTGGAGATACGGGTATGATTATCATCTCATGTTGGCCACTGATATTTTTGAACGTTATGCGCTTGGTCACTGGTGCCCAAGAGGGGACAATACCGGATCCTATACTCAGCCAGGGCTCATGCGTCGAAGGATTGTATCTCAGCTGCATATTTACAATAGACTGGTCAGGAACCTATTACATGCATCTTCTTTTCTTTTATATTATATATCATAATTTACGTGGCATGGTATTTTCTTGTATCTTGTTGCGTCCCGCTGAGGACCTGGTTATCTCTCCAGGATTAGAAAACTTTTTGCAGGAGTACAGAACGGCTTTGGATCCTTCATACATTGTTGACGAGGCAGTTCCTACTGATTTCTAGTCTATTCCTTATTTGAGAAATTAGTGGATATTTTTACATCTCTTTTCTTTATGTTTTGCGGAGGTTGGACTCCGATCTTATGAGACTATTTTTATAGCTATTTGGAGTGAGTATGTTCATCCGTCTATCTTTTGATACACTCATTTATTATCTGGACTTATTTATCTTTTGTGTTGAGCTGTGATGAGATTAGATTATATTATACTGGCCTGTGATGATTTATTAAACAGCTTATGTACGTATACGAGGGTTCCATATATTGGAGTATTCTTCGTATATGTGCAGCTGGCATGTTCACGTATTCGGTCCTATGTATTTTGAGACTGGGCGTTACACTCTAGAAATTAAATTTACTTATGCCAAGCCTTTTGGGCCTATCAGAGTTATAGATTTTTTTTAAAAATCTAGTATAACGCTGATTGCCTCAAAAGGCTTGCATAAGTAAGAGTGTATAGAGAGAGTATACTAGTAGTATATCGTAGTATCCTAGAGTGTATAGAGTGAGCTTTCCTACTTCCTTTCTTCTCATTCGGGTCATTGAGCCGACTATTCCGCATCATAGGATATCTACCTCAACCTCACCCTAGAGAAGTGTGAAAATATTAATATTAACCAAGGTTCATAGTATCGATTTCGGTACTGGTATCATTATCGATATTATTTACAGTTGATATCATGAATCTCATAGCTTTCGCTAGCAGAGCACAATGTAGAGCCAAACGTGAAGCAGAGCTTCACATTCAAAATATTAGAAGTAAAAAGTTTTCGATTGGTGGTGGGATGAGAAAGGATTCTAACTCGTCCCACCACCAATCGAAAACTTTTTACTTCTAATATTTTGAATATGAAGCTCTACTTCACGTTTGGCTCTACATTGTGCTCTGCTAGCAAAAGCTATGAGATTCAG